>JARHVA010000052.1:5922500-6162500 GCA_037957365.1 Torreya grandis | reverse complement strand
TATAGGAGGGATTGTAGAACATGTTGTGGCTAAAACCTATAAAAGTTATTGAAGTCAATATAGGAAATTATAATGATCTAAAATTTAAAAGGAGAATAAAGATCACCTTTTCTTAAAGTATATCTCTTACAACCTAAAAAATAAAAATAAAGATTCTACTCCTAGGAATTTGTGAAAATGTCCCAATTACCACTATGAAAAGTCATGAATATCCTAGAACAAACATCCATTCTCACATGTCTGTAATATGAAAAACCTATGTACCTATAAACATAAGGGAAAAAATTTAAGTGAAAAAATGTCCATCTAAATAGATGATTAAGAAACTACTAAAATCAATGGGAGAAAATAAAAAATTCAAATGAATAATCCTAGTTGTATGGAAACTATGAATCCATATCTCAGACTTTGTATTATCTTTAGGTATGCATATAGTGGAGGAGACTAGGTGAAGCATGCTGTATAACACTCTATGAATGCTTCCAAATGTGAAAGTAAAGATAAGTATGTCCTATAATATTCTAGGACTGTTTCCAAAATGCATGAAAAAGGAAAAAAATTCTATATAAAATTTTGAGAGTACTTCAAAATGTGGGAGTAAGGATAAGTATTCCATATAACACTTTGAGGATTTTGTGTATTTGTTGACACTTGTATTTTCACCCTTAAGGAGATGCTCAACTCTCCTCATCCATGTGGCAAAATGGAATCATCTCTCTTGCTGTGGGTGACAATTTTGTTGAGATGAATCTCTAGATTAGGGGCTAGCTCCCCTTGATGTACCTTAAAGCTCTCTAGAATCTATCAATTATGTATGAAAATATTTTAGGAAAACAAATAATAAAAAAAATGGTGATGCACCAATATTTGATATCGTCCCAATTGACTGAAACCATTACTTTAAAGACAAAACAAGGTGTTTTCTTGAACAAAAATCACAACTCAAGAACCACTGCTACATCAATATTTCATATGCTAGATTTGAGAAGGTATATGATTCTTAAAAGGTAATAAATGATACAAATAAAGATACAGTCATAAATCACTTACAAGATATCTCTACACTTAGAAAAGAATACTAGTAAAGACCTGCAACAATCTCATTTCTACAAATTGGTAGACCATCAAGAGTATAAGCTAGAAAATATAATCTTTCACTAGACTAGACCAACAATGATTCAATCATTACTCAATATTATAGCATATGAGAGATAATCACACTTGTATATCTCTTCAAGAGTTCTTCGAGTACAAATCTAGCTAGATTTTCCCCAATAACCAGTATAGGATGCAAAATGAGCTAAGAGGATGCATATATATAGCCTTGAGAGGTATATCAATCAAAATAAGTCCAAGGGTCACTAAGAAATGTGTCATCTTGAAAGGATCAATTAAATTTGCATGGGAAAGAAGTAGGTGAGGTTTGCCATGTCATTGAATGGATCAATTATAATGAGTTATAACTGAACCAAAGCCTAAGTTACAATTGAATCAACTACAATTGAATAAGCTACATCTGAAACAAAATGCCTCAATTACAATTTCCACTTTTTACCTCTCATCTTCACCTTCAGGTTCCCACTAATCCTTTTTTAAAACTCCAAAAACTAGTTTTCATAGTCTAAAATTAAAGTTCTACAAGCCATCACCTTTTGGGTATTTCTTTAGACTTTTATTTCCTCAAACTTCTTGTCTCGGCACTTTTCTCGAAAGAATTTATTTGGGTCTTGTGTTTCCTTTGTTCTTTTATTTCAACTTTTCACTTGGTCCTTTATGACTTGAACAATTTCTATAGAGAAAAAATCTGAAGGAAATCATGTTCTCTTTGTATCAAACTTTGGCACCTTTTCAAGTTTTCTAAAAGAATTCATCGAATAATTTCTCTGAAAGAATTCTTTCAAACTTTCTGTTTGTCCCTTTTTGGTTCTTTGAAATGACCCTTTGAGAAAGTGAAAAAGACCCTTTTTGAAAGGAAACATACCCTTCATATTCTTGCAAGTGACCCTTCAAAAGAGTTGAAAGTGTCCTTCAAATTTTGGAAATGATCTTACGAAAGGAAAAATACCCTTCAATTTTTTTGAAATGGTCCACCTTCCTAAAAAATTCCTTTGAAAAATTTGTCACCTACCTTTCATTAAAATTTAAGTGCCTTTCAAAAAAGTTGTAAGTTACCATTTGAAAGATTGAAGATGCCCTTTTCTTTTGAGTTGCCCTTCAAAAAAATTATAAGTGTCCTTTCAGAAAAATGAAAGTACCCTTCAGAGAATTTGCAAAGTACCTTTCAAGAAATTGAAGTGGACCATTTATTGTGAGAAAGATACCCTTTGATGAAGTTGAACATATCCTTCAGAAAAGTCACCTCGGGCAATTTTTTTGAAAGTATTTTGTGGAATGAAAAGCTCGAAAGAAATATACTTAAGAAAAACCTTCAGATAAAAAGCCTAAAAGAATTCAACAAAGGCTTAAAAAAAAACCAAAAGAATTAGGCAAAGGCTTAGAAAAGACCAAAATGAACTTTCTAAAAGGAATATACTTATACATTTGTTGGGGCTTTGACATAGAACACTTCTTTTGAATAAAAACTAAGTACTAGACCTGGCAAAAGATATAGAATTAGATGATTTTTTGTAAATAGGGGTGCCCAATTTTGCCTTGAAGGTCCAAAATTTGGTCAAAAAAATGGTGACTCATAGGGGTAGTATGTCTGCTATACTAACCAAACCAGTAGCCTTATCTGACTCAGGGTCAATGGGGTGAATGGATTAATGAAGATGACTAGTAAGGATTATGCCAAAACCAAACACAAGGAAACACATGACACAACACCAACAAGACCAAGCAAAAACAAAATAATACAAAGACAAACTCACATATGTGTATCAATACTTAAAGAACACAAGGAAAACATGAAACTATGTACAAAAGAAAAAGAAAACTTCAATAACAATGCTTTAGATATATCCCATTGACTAGGATATGAAGCTCCTCTCCATCCAACTTTGAGATTTGGAAAGCATTGTGTTGCTTGCATTGTATGATCACATATGGGCCACTCCACAAAACATCAAACTTTGTGTGCTTTATAGGTTTGGCCCTATCTTCATCCCATTTTAGGACAATGTCTCCTTCTTTGAAAATATTTGGCATGGACTTCTTTTCAAAATATTTCTTTGTTTGCTCTTGGTGAGTTTTCATGGTTTGTATAACTTGATCTCTTATCTCCTCAAGCTCCATCAATTCACATAATATGAATCCCATGCTCTCATTCTCCATCAATTATAGCTGATAGGTGAGGTCTAAAGCTAGTAACTCAAGTGAGATAGGAAGCCTAGCCTCCTTTCCATACATAAGTGTGTATGGTGAGTTCCCAATTTCTCTCTTTGGGGTGATCCTATTAGCCCAAAGGGATGTCTTCATCTTGGTATTCTAAGTCCTTTGATTCTCATCCATAGTCCTCTTTATGATCTTGATTAAGTTATTATTTTTGGATTTATCTAGTCCATCCCTTGGGGATAGTAGTTGGAGGAGGTGCTAAGATAAATGTCATGCTTTAAAGCTCATTTACTTGTATTTTTTCCTAAGAAGGCTAATGCATTATCTAAAATGATTGTTGAAGGGGATCCAAACCAGGTTACTATGCCTTCATAGAAGTCCAAGACTAATTTTTCATTTGCCTCCTTAAGAGCTATAGCCTCCACCCATCTTGTAAAATAATAAGTGGTTGTCAACACCCACTTGTGACTAGCACTAGAAGAAGGATTGATCAGACCTATGAAATCCAAACATCATTGCATAAAGGGTTGTTCAGCTTCAATTGGGTGAAGAGGCAAGGTAGCTAGATTTTATTTTCCATAAAAAAGAACACACTTTTTGCATTTTCTTACCCAATCATGAGTTTATTTAAACAAGTTAGGCCAAAAGTAGCCAACTCTCATAATTTTAGTAGCTATGGTTCTTGGAGAAAAGTCACCACCAACTAGTCCATCAAAAAACTCATGCAACACTTTATCAATCTAATCCAAATCAATACATCTCAACAACACACATGAAAATTCCTTCCTAAATAACACTCCATCAATAAGCACATAAGGAATGGATTGTAGCTTAAAGTACCTTCTCTTGGACCTATCAAGACCTAGAGGACACTCACCAGTTTAAAGGAAATGGATCATATCTTATGTCCAAATCATCATGGTTGAAGGTAAAATTGGTGGATGGTTATCATGGAGTGCTAAAAAACCTCCCTTTTCTCTTTCAAGTCTGAAGAAAGATGCTCACATAGTCCTTTTCCCTTCACTAGCTTGGTTGTTTTGATCTCCACATCATACTCCATCACTTTAGTGATCCAACCTGCCCTTTTCTCATTAAAATATTTGCTCAATAGAAAGTATTTCACACTAGGATGAGGCACAAAAATGTGAATCTTTTTATTAGACAACATATGCCTAAATTTATTTAAACTCCTTATGATTGAAAGCACTTGTTTCTTAACATATGTGTACCTTATCTCATAGCCTTCCAAACCTTGACTAAAGAAGGTAATAGGCTATTAAAAATTTTCATCATTTGCTTGAGTAAGCATTACAGAGATTACCTCTTCATTCCCAAATTGTACAAATTTAAGTCCTTGGAGAAGTTTGGACTTGTGAGAGTAGGAGTTTGGTCAATGGCTTGCTTGATCCAATCAAAACTTTCTTTCCTCCTTCATATCTAGGTGAATATCTCATCCTTTCTTAACATGAAGTTCAAGGGCTTGACCATGTTATAAAAATTAGGAATAAACCTCCTAATTAAATTTATCTTACCAAAGAAGCTTTGCAAACCCTTTTTATGCTCAGGAAAAAATAATGCTAAGATGGCACTCACCCTTTCCAGATCAATGGATAGACCTTTCTTGGAAATAATGTGGCCTAAGAGTTTGCCTTCTTGAAAAACAAACACACACTTCTTTGGGTTTAGAGAGATCCCAAACTCTCTACAACTCTCAAAAACTTGTCTTAGGTGATTCAAATGATCTTTTGCTTCCTTGGAGAAAACTATCACATCATCAAGATATACCAATACAATGTCATTGATTAATCCTTGAAAAACCATATCCATTACACATTGAAAAGTAGCTCCAGCATTTGACAATATAAATGGAATATTCCTATAGGCATATGTGCCTATTTGGTGGTGAAGGCTGTCTTATACTAGTCACTTTCTTTCACCAATATATGATTGTACCTAGAATAACCATCTAAGAGAGAAAACCTCTCACTACCTACCACCACTTGCAGAATTTAGTCCATAGAAGGGAGTGGGTAATGATCCTTCAAAGACGCTCTATTAAAGTGCCTAAAGTCAACACTCAACCTGATCTCTCCATTATTATTTCTAATAGGGACTAAGTTGGCCAGCCAAGAAGAATGATTGATGAGAAAAATCATTTTGGACTCAATTAGTTTGGTGAGTTTTTTCCTCATGAGAGGCTCAATCTTGGGATTGATTGGCATTTATATTTGTTTGATGGGTTTGGAATTTTCATCTAGATCTATGGTGTGTTGAGCTAAGCTTGGGTCAAAACCCTTCAAATCACTATACTCCCATGCAAAAATATCACTAAACTCCTTACATAATTCAATGAAATCATATTTTTCTTGACTAGTGTATACCTTCCCAAGTGCAAGTAGCTTATCTTTAAATATTTATACCATTTAATAGTTATATTTCTTGGTTTAAATGCTTACCTTCTCCTTTTTGAGCTGGTCATCTTCACTGAATATGCTTTCAAGAGTCACTAGGCCTTTGGGGAGCTTGTTAGACTTCAGTTGGACAATCTACCCTCCATATTGTTGCTGCAATTTAGACTAATTATTGAAAGATAACTCCACACATTATTGTAGAAAAAGTTATATTTTTTGGTCACTATCAAATACCTACCAATTGGTGACATTATCTGGTATGGATGGTCTCATAATCACCTTTAGGTGGGGCTAGTTTTTGTCTTCCTTTATGCTGTTTGGAACATCAAATTGAGCACCAATAGATGCCAACCTATCAACATGATTATTTTCTTTCCTTGGAATATATTTTATGTTAAAATCCATGAGATATTATATAAGGTCCCAAAATTTGTGCTTATAGGATTTGAACAAGGAGTTCTTGGTCAAATTCTGCCCTTTGATTTGATTCACAACAAGCTCACTATCACCAAACACTTGCAATTCCTTGACACCCCTTTTATTTTCCCATTCAAGGCCATGAATGAGGGCCTCATAATATACCACATTATAGGTGCATGAGGATTGAAATCTGAAGGCTGAAAAATACTTTTCCTTTGAAGGTGAAACTAGCATAGCTCCACCACCTGTCCCCATCTTGCTTCTTGACCCATCAAAGAAGAGCTGCCACAAGACATTCACATACTGACTTAGTTTCATAAAATTAGGCATGAAAGATCCATTATCATGTATGTAATAGACTCCAAGACTAGATTCTTCAATAAACTTGTAATGATCATGCTCATAGTTATCATTTCCCCACTCATCTAGGAACAAATCAGATGATGGAGATTGGTCAATATGAAGCTCCTCTTCATCAATGATATCATATTTAACATTTGATACCTTAGGTAATTATGGTTTTAAGTGATATCTATGAATATAATCTGAATCAATCTTCACCTTAGTGTCATATTTTGTCCTAAAAACCATGTAGGACCAATTGGCTACGAAATATCCACCTATCTTTGATGTAAAGTCCCTTGACAAGTAAAGAAAAAAATAGGGGCTTAAATATGATACTAACACATCATGGGGAACTAAAAAATTAGGAAAATAATGAAATTCAAACCTTTCACTACCCCAAGTTCTTGGCTGGTGATCCATCCAATTGCAAAACTCCTTTAGTCATTGGCTCATACTTGAGTCCTAACTTATATTCTATACATTTGGGCATAATTAATGTGCTCGATCCACTATCAATGATGAAATTATGAATGAATAAATCACCAATAATTATAGATAGGTAAAAAGGAGGAGTCTTCTCATCTTTCTTCACTTAACCATCCATAGATTGAGTTCCATTTACTAAAATGACGTTGTCATTTCTAGATGGGCCAGCCTATTTGCCCAATCCATGCAATTCCTTTTGAAGTATATATTTTTTCCCTATAAATTTTAGATAATCCCACAATGGAATATTCATATGAAGCTTATTCATCTAGTCTACCACATTGATGGAAGGATTACTCACCTTGGGGTTCTCTTTATGAACATTTACACTTTATGATGTAGTATGTGGAGGTAGAGTTGTAGCAACTATCTTAAAATTTATAATTCTCTAATTTTTTTATAGTTTAGGATCTGTGTTAGACCCAATTACCATAGGAGATGATTTAGGAGTCACAATAGGTCCTTGATTATCTCCTTGAGCTTCATCGACAACCCTCCTTTTAGATCTAGTATTGTAGGCAACACTAGTATTCTAATTGTTTATATTTCCTAAGAAATTAGTGGCACAAAACTCACCCTCTAAATGATTTATGAGGGTAACATCATTTTGAGGTTATCCATTTTCCACACCACCTTGCATGGATCCTTCAAAATTTGAATCTTGGAAATATTGACTACCTTGCATTACCATACCTTGATTATGCATTTCATTTGCATAAGCAACTTGTTCTTGACCATTCTCAAAAGATGGATAGTTGGGATGTTCTTGGACCAAATTTTTCTAAGTGGAGATAAGGGATTTGGAGGATGAAGGAGTGATAGGATTATAGTTCTGATAAGGCTTGACATGGGTAATTTGGCCTTTTCCCTGATTATTGCCTTGAAAAGGAGGTCTGTTTGTTTGTCCAAACTAATTGTAGGATTGATATGGTCTATAACCTTGAGCTTGTTGTATTTTGAGGCAAACTAACTCATTTGTAAAAATTTGAAGTAGACTTTTAACTTCATGGATTTCATTGGTAGGGGCAATGGTATATTTTTCTTGACCAGGCAAAGGAACTAGAGTGGGCATTGCACTTTGACTAGGAGAATGCAAATCAAGGAATAGTGGCATTGGAGGTCTAGGAACTATCTTTCCTACTTGAAAAAGACAATTCTTAGAATTTATGGATATTTAATAGGTAGAAATAAGTTTTTTTCCACCCATAGATTGAATCATCATGGTAATGTCACTATTTAACACTTTCAAGTAGTACAAAAATACATAGTTTGCAGTTGGCCTCACAAGAATTGGGATTTTATCCCAATTTTTTTGGAACCTAGTATTAAAATATTGCATGAATTCATGTGGTTCCATCTTTATTGTGGTCATTTTCTCAGCTAAAGATAAGTGATTACTATTTTCCTTGAACCTATCAGTCAATAGAGTCCCCAACTCATCCCATGAGCCAATAAAATTTACAGGTTGGGTCCCATACTAGTCCAAGACTTTCCCTTTGAAAGACAAGGCCAAAAACCTAATAGATACATTTTCTTGGGTAATATTATGGATATTATAATTTTTTTATATATTCTTGATGTGCTCAATAGTAATAATAAGATCATCTCCACTACAAGATGGGACACTTTTAAGAGCAGCTACTAGAATTTGATCATGTTGGGCAAGATGTAAGGGAGATGCCCCCATAAAAGGCATAAAAGGTTGTCTTCTAGCCATTTTAGAATGACCAATATGGATGTTAGGGATGGAATGCAACACAAACTTGGAAGCTTTAATGTAATATTCCAAATCAAAATATATTACATTAATTTGAATTTTTCAAAAATCTTTTTTAATTAATATTTTATAAAATAATAATTTAATAATAATATCATCAAATTAAATTAATTTTTTATCTTTGAATACAAAAAATATCACAAAATAATACCACAAGGGGTTTCATCCTTGGGTTACACAATAACAAGGGTTTTCATCTTTGATTATTATAATATTTATCATAAGGTTTTCCATCCTTGGATTCTCTATCAAAGGTTTTCATCTTTGAATAGAATAGTAGAGTACATAATTGCACTTGATTTTTTTTTTACAAGAGTTGAATGAATTCTTTTCCCCATCGCAATGAGTGAATATAAGTATAGCATAATCTTTCATCAAAGGTGGTGTCCCATCCAAAAGGCACCTCTTCACCAAAAGATGTGACCATTGACATTTCCATCGATATTTCTGTTGACATTTCTGTCAATAATTACATTAACATTTCCATCAACATTTCTATTCACTTTTGGAAATAATTCCATTTAAAACATCTGTTCACTTTTGATAATAATTTTGTTTGATATTTCCATTCATATCTATTTAATGACTATTATATTAAATGGCAACGTTGCTCCTTGGTCGTGATTTCTTCATGTGAAATAGCAACACCTCTCCCTGATGGTTGTGCCCTTGTCTTATGTTTGGAAAGGGATATTATAGTCCTCCCTTCCTAAAATTTCTTTTCCTCAAGAAATTTTAAGCCCTCATGCCCACGTACCATGTCTAAGAGATAAAACATGATGTAGTGCTCCCAAAGCCTTGATCTAAGATTAGACAAGATCTTATATTTTGAAATTGATTCTTCTATAGGTGCAAGCTACAAACCAATATCCTACACATGAATCAAGAGATTCTCAAGCTCTATTGAAGCATCTAGAATTTCTTCTTGAGTGTCAAAATTCACAAGCACCCTACTATCTCCTGAGATAAAGAGATGCCCTCCTCTCACTGTAGAATCCATGTTTTTAAAAAAGATATCCACCTTCATGGAAACACACTTCAAATCCATGGGCGTAAAATCCTTGGTTGCTATTTGGGTAGTAACAAGCTTCAACTCTCTCAAGAAGGAACACCTATTCTGATAGGTATGGTCTAAATCTTCTTCCACAGTCAGTGCCATTTCAGACAAACTTTCTTTATAATATTCTTTTTGAGTGAAAGGAGGCATTATAAAAAGTTCAACCATTCCTCCATACATCTTTGTTAGAAATTTTTCATGGGATTTTTTACAAATTTGTAACAGTTTTATGTGAAACTCATCTTTTAAGTCCTCTACATCAGCTAAATCAACATCCTCGATTGCTATATAGAATAGTCCATTGAATAGTTTTTCATCACTCTTACCCAAGCTTACCCCATTTTGAAATCATTGAAACATAGCCTTTATCTCCTTGTCAAGATGAAAGTCCTTTTTATTGAAAATTGTTAGATTATTGATGTCTGCATTAAGGATAGAGAGAAATTTACGTTCCAACAATTCTTATGCAATTCGTAGTCTTTTGTTCTTGTAGTCATCATTAGTTTCAACATGTCTTCATCTAAAATATGAAAATAATAGACAATTGATCATGTAGCCTAAAAAGATGGCTTTTTGTTTGTAATCCACAATATATGGAAAGAAGTATTCTTTTAGGTTCACGTGGCTATGAAACAACTTCTTGTTGTTATTTTAAATAATAATTACCCCATCTATTGCTGCAAAGATATGTGTTGTGTTTTTGAAACCAAACGTCTAAAGAGTAATAAGTTTTATACCCAATGAAATCTTCTTTCTATTAAGTAAATCTCTAACGACTACCAACTCATTACACATTAGATTATCACTGATAAGATTAATATCAAGGCAAGATACATCATACTCAATTTCCAAATGTTTGACCTTGGTTAAGAACCCTTCTCCTATTTCCAAATAAACAAGATTTCCCCTTCCCAAGCTTACCTGAATAAGCTGGTCATGAATGGTATCATGAAAAAATAATGATTGAACATCAGAGGTAAATCCTTCTATTTTTATTTCTTCCATTTCATCTTTTCATATGGATAGCTGAGAATCATGGCTAAAATTCTCAACTTTTTCAATAGAAAGGGGTTTCAACAATATTATCACATCAAAGAAAATACTGATCTTATTTTGCATATCATCCTCTTTGGTTTTGATCAGCTAGCTTTGAGTTTGAACTTGTAATTTTATTTGGCTTCCAAATATATATTCTGCCTTCCAAACTAAGAAATAATCTAGACATTGCAATAAGCTTCTTATAACCATAGTTGTTTTTACTCTTCTAACAAATGCAATGCACCTTACGTGTTCCCAATCCCCTCCAGCTATTAGAACAATTTCTTCTTCATTAATATTATCTTTGATAGACACAAGGTTTATTTTTATCATAGTCAGACCGATCAGCCCTCAATAGTTTTTCTTCCAATGTTGTCACTGAAATATTATAACTCTCAATACCAAGATACTTTCCATGTTGACAAGAATCCTTAGTTGCTGGATTTATGAACTCAACAGTCATTTCAACTAAAACATGGTTATGATAGGAGAATGTTGCTGTCCTATGCAGAGTACCATGCATCTTATCTAGAGCATAGTAATTTTTCCATTCATCTCTTATCACCATAACATATACATCTACCCCTATAATTATATCTTAGATATTAAATCTAAAGCCAACCACTTTAATCTGATTTTGTTTACCTAAATTCTGAGTTGTCACTTTCACTTCAAATGACTCAATATTCATTTTCCCTCCCTCTAGATGTTCATCCAGGTCCATTTTCTGTTTTGCATTCATTTTGTTTGAAAACATGTCAACTTGAAACACATTTACTGGCTTACTAGGTTCTGTTAATGACTATAAATTCCCCATGATTAGAAGTTTAAGCACCCAAACAATTCCAACACATCTATTTATAGAATGTTACCCATTGGGAGCATCACCAAAAAGGTTACTAGAAGATACCATGTTTTCCTATATCATGCTGACTACCAACTGGTTAGAGGTAGGTATTGTCATTTGGTTCATTGAGCATGGAGGAACAAAACCTTTATTTTGCTTACAGATTGAATGCAGTTCTTTCTCCTTTATTGACATGATAACACTTACACTAAAATGGTTTGATAACCTTGAAATGGAAGAGTTAATCATTTCCTGGAATATGATTCTAAATGCCATGTTCCTTTTCTCATATTTAAAATTGCATAGCTTGCCTTTGGTATAGGTTTATAATATTATTTCTTTGCAGTTAGTGGAAGGTGACTGAGTACCCAAATGAGAACCAAGGGACATGAAAAAGTTTTCTCTTGAAAGTTGTGTTGGTTTATTCTCAAAATGATTTCTTGAGTCTACTATATTTTCTAGTACATTTAGAGTCATGTTTTGATAGAGCATTTGTAATGCTAATAAATATGAATTTATCTATCTCATTCCCATCATTATCTTTCCTAGAAGGAACTTCTAGATTATGGTCAACTCACATCATAGATTTAATATTATCAAAAAAATTCCAAACATCTAAATCTGCAAGTAGAGGTGCACCCTTTGATCTCCATAGAAAATCTTGAGCTATTTCACAAGGCAAGAAGACACCATGTGATGCTCTTTGTTGTTCCTTGGAAGGAGAGAAGTTATCATGGTTATCCTATGTCTCCTCTTCATGTAAGATGAGTTTGCCTTTGCCACATCATTGTGACACACATACTCCCTTGACAACACTTTCACTTTTCTCAACCATATGATCATTCTATCCTTTTTTAGTATGCCTCATTTTGACACTAAAATTTGAATCACATGGATGTGGATTCACCTTTCTCCAGGCATGCTGCAAGTCTCCTTGGGTAGTTGGGGGTTTAGACCTTGGTCCAATTTCAACTCGATATTTCTTCAATTACATGAAATTGGTAAGTGATAGTTCTTCTCAATCTCAATTGGAAGAGCTCTATATTCAGCATGACTGGCAGCAATGTTATCAACTATGAAAGGTTGAGTTTCCCTCACTTGAATTGTTTCTTCCCTTGGAAGGAAAGTAGGTCGAAGTGAAGAATCACTCATGGTTCTTGATGGCTAAATATTATTGTTTGCCCTTGGAGGGATTCCTTCACCATTTAGATTTTGTATGGTATGAATCAATCGAGTCATCATACTAACCAATCTCTCTTGCCCTTGGGAAAATATTTCAAACCTAACATCATCAAAAAATTTGACTATCATTTTATTTTCTCCACAAGCTGGCAAGAAAATGGCTCTGATACCACTGTAATATTCTAAATCAAAATATATTACATTAATTTGGATTTTTTAGAAATCCTTTTTAATTAATATTTTATAAAATAATAATTTAATAATAATAAAGTCAAATTGAATTAATTATTTATCTTCAAATATAGAAAATATCATAAAATAATGCCACAAGGGGTTTCATCCTTGGGTTACACAATAACAAGGGTTTTCATCCTTGATTATTACAATATTTATCACAAGGTTTTCCATCTTTAGATTATCTATCAAATGTTTTCATCTTTGAATAGAATAATAGAGTACATAGTTGCACTTGAATGTTTTTTTTACAAGAGTTGAATGAATGCTTTTCCCCATTGCAATGAGTGAATATAAATATAGCATAATATTCCATCAAAGGTGATGTCCCATCCAAGAGACACCTCTTCACTAAAAGATGTGATCATTGACATTTTTATCAATATTTCCATCAAGATTTTTGTCGATAATTATGTTAACATTTTTGTCAACATTTTCATTCACTTTCGGCAACAATTCCATTTGAAACTTCCATTCACTTTCGATAACAATTCCATTTGATATTTCCATTCATATCTATTTAATGACTATTGTATTAAATGGTAGCATTACTCCTTGCCCATGATTTCTTCATGTGGAATGGAAACACCTCTCCTCGATGGTTGTGACCTTATTTTATGCTTAGAAAAGGATATTACTAAGAGAATGCAAATTAGGGAACAATGGCATTAGAGGTCTAGGAGCTATCTTTCCCACTTGAACAAGAAAATTCTTAGAATTTATGGTTATTTCATAGGTAGCAAGAAGTGTGTTTCCACCCATAGATTTAATCATCATGGCAATGTTAGTATTCAAAACTTTTAAGTGGAACAAAAATGCATAGTTTTTGGTTGGCCTCACAAGAATTGGGATTTTGTCCCAAGTTTTTTGGAACCTTGTAATAATATCTTGCATGAATTCATATGGTTCCATCTTTATTATGGTCAATTAATCAGCTAAAGATAAGTGATAACTCTTTTCCCCAAACCTATTAGTCAATAGAGTCCCCAACTTATCCCATGAGCCAATAGAATTTACAGGTAGGGTCCCATACTAGTCCAAGACTTTTCCTTTGAAAGACAAGGCCAACAACCTAATAGCTACATTTTTTTGGTTAATATTATGGATATTACAAAAGTTTTCTATATTCTTGATGTGCTCAATAGCAATAATTAGACCATCTCCACTAAAATATGGGACACTTTTGAGAGCAGCTCTTAGAATTTGATCATATTGGGCAAGATGAAAGGGAGATGTCTCGGTGAAAGGCACAAAAGGTTATCTTCTAGACATTTTAGAATGACCACTATGGATGTTAGGGATGGAATGTAACACAATATTGGAAGCTTTAAGCACAAATCTCTTTTGTAAGGATGAGTATTAACAAACCTAAACCTTTTGGTGGAATATGGAGGTAGTTCCACAAACTCAAAGGGTACACTTTTAGAAGTAGATCTAATGGTCACCTTTGGCATGGAAAATAGGACTGACCATCAATCAAAGACTTAAATTCTTCAATGGAGTCGCTAGGTACTGAATGTAGATGATTCTTTCAACTTCAACAATGCTAAGGCCAACACTAATCTTGAAAAAACTTGTAGGACTTAGATTCTAATTAGGCATGCCAAAAAATATTGAATCTTGGATTTGCACCCTTGAGGAGATGCTCAGCTTTCCTCATCCATGTGGAAAAATGGAATCATCTCTTTTATTGTGGGTGACAATTTTGTTGAGATGAATCTCTAGATTAGGGGTTAGCTCCCCTTGATGCACATTTAAATATCTCTCTAATCTATCAATTGTGTATGAAAAGAGTTCAAGAAAACAATTAAGAAAATAAATGATGATGCACCAATATTTGATATCCACCCAATTGATTGAAACCACTACTTTAAAGATAAACCAAGATGTTTTCTTGCATAAAACTCATAACTCAGGAACCATTGATACATCAATATTTCATATGCTAGATTCAAGAAGGTATATGATTATTAAAAGGGAATGAATGATCTAAATAAATATATAGTCATAAATCACTTGTAAGATATCTCTACACTTAGAAAATAATACTAGCAAAGACCTACACCAATCTTCTTTCTACAAATCGGTAGACCATCAAGAGTACAAGCTAGAAAAGATAATCTTTTAGTAGACTATACCAACAATGATTCAATCATTACTCGGTATTATAGCATATAAGAGGCAATCACACTTTTATATCTCTTCAAGAATTATTCAAGTATAAATTTGGCAAGAGTTTCCCTAATAACCAACAAAGGATGCAAAATGAGCCAAGAGGATGCATATATATAGCTTTGAGAGGTATAACAATCAAAGGAAGTCCAAGGGTCACTAATACATGTTTCATATTGAAAGGATCGATTACATTTTCATGGGAGAGAAATGGGTGAGCTATGTCATGTCATTGAATGGATTATTTACAATGATTTAAAACTAAACCAAAGCCTCAGTTACAATTGAATCAACTACAGTTGAATAAGTTACAATTAAAAAAAAATGCATCAATTATAATTGCCACTTGTTACCTCTCATCTTTGCCTTCAGGTTCCTACTGATCCTTTATTTTAAACTCCAATGGCTAGTTTTTGTAGTTTGAAATTGACATTCTATGGGCCGTCATCTTTTAGGTATTTCTTTAAACTTTTATTTCCTTGGACTTCTTATCTCGACACTTTTCTTGAAATAATTTATTCAAGTCTTTTATTTCCTTTATTATTTTCTTTCAGATTTTCACTTGGCACTTTATGCCTTAAATAATTTTTATGGATAAAAAATCTGAAATAAATCATGTTTTCTTTGCATCAAACTTTGGCACCTTTTCAAGTTGTTTGAAAGAATTCCTCAGACAATTTCTCCAAAAGAATTCCTTTGAACTTTCTGTTTGGCCCTTTTTGGTTCTTTGAAATGACCCTTTAGGAAAGTGCGAAAGACCCCTTTTGAAAGGAAACATACCCTTTAGATTCTTGTAAGTGATCCTTCAGAAGAGTTGAAAGTGTCCTTTAGCTTTTGGAAATGTTCTTCCAAGAGGAAAAATACCCTTTGTATTTTTTGAAATGGTCCACCTTCCTGAAAAAGTCCTTTGGAAAAGTTGTCACCTACCCTTTAGAAAAGTTGAAGCACCTTTCGAAAAAGTTGTAAGTAACCATTTGGAAGATTGAATATGCCCTTTTATTTTGAGTTTCCCTTCAGAAAAATTATATGTGTCCTTTCAAAAAAATGAAAGTACCCTTTGGAGAATTTGCAAAGTACTTTTTGAGAAAGTGAAGTGGACCATTTATTACAAGAAAGATACCCTTCAGGAAAGTTGAACATACCTTTCAAAAAAGTTGCCTCGGGTAATTTTTTTGAAAGAATTTTGCCGAATGAAAAGCTCAAAAGAAATATACTTAAGGAAAAACTTCAAAAAAAAAGCCTGAAAGAATTCAGCAAGGGCTTAAAACAAAAACCTGATAGAATTAGGCAAAGGCTTAGAAAAGACCAAAATGAATTTTTTGAAAGGAATAGACTTATACATTTGTTAGGGCTTTGACATAGAACAATTATTCTAAAGAAAAACTAAGTACTAGACCTATAAAAAGATATAGACTTAGATGATTTTTTGAAAATAAGGGTGCCCAATTTTGGCCTAAAGGGCCAAAATTTGGTCAACAGTATCTTCATGTGACGAAAGATGGCATAATTGATCATATTCCCCCTTTTAAGGAATGGGATAAAATTGTGAATCACATATCTCAAAATAAAGGGACTACATGTACCATGTATATGATAGAAAAAATAAAATATCTGATGTCCAACATAAAAATATATCATCACAAAAGTACATATGTCATAAGGGACTTTGGCCTAAGTGTATCTAGGTGAACCTATGTATCAAATATCTCAAAATAAATGGATTACATGTGCTATGTGTAAAATAAGAAAAATAAAGAATTTATATATAATCATAGAAATACTTCATCCTAAAAGGAAATATGTAATAAGGTACCTTAGCCTAAGTGTGTCTAGGTATGATTAATATATGTAATATGTCATCATGAAAGCGAATATATAATAGGTAACTTGACTCATGTGTGTCTAAGTATAAGCAATGTAAGAAAATTAGCAACATGTTTCCACTATATGGATAAAGTATAAGTAATGTAAGTATAGTTTCATGAGGTTTCACCTATGTGGGCTAGATATAATTAATATAAACATAGGGCTATAATGCCCTTTTGTGGACAATATATAATAAATATAACAACTAGTGTAAAGTATGCCAAAAAGATGGACAAAATATAATCAATGTAGGAGAACAAAAAATTATCCTTGACCTAATTAGATGCATGATATATAGATTATGGAAACATAATAAAGGACATAAAACATCCACATGACATAAATAATGGATAATAACAAACTTTGACCCATGTTAGCATGAGAACAAAGTAAAATATTGTAAAAGGTAATAGGAAAAATGATGCGGAGTCCATTACCAATGTACCTATTATGAAGGAAAACATAAATCATATTCATGCTTTTACCTCTGCAAACCACTTGGCTCTATTTCTTTGTTATGTCCTTGGTCTTTGTCTCAAACTCTATCTCTTGGCTTGCAATACAAAACTTATCTCTTATGAGATAAATGATTATAAAGACACTCTATAAACCTTATCCATACTCTTTATGGTCTCCTAATACCCCTCAGTTAATTCACCAAAATATTTTACACCTCTTATCTTAACATTGACAATTTCTTACCTTTCACTAGATAAGCCTTGTAGCATTTTTTGGATAATTTCTTAAAGTACGGTCCTATATAGATGTATCTTGAGAAACCATTAAAATTTTTAACCGCCCTCTATCCTCTTCCTTATATTCACAAAGTTTTAATTTCCAATTCAATCTTTAGATCACTTTTTCAATCTCTTCTTAGGTTCAAATTAGGTCCATTAGGTCTTTATTACCGTCTTGTGCACACAGTCATCAATATTAGTACGGATACGTATTGTGTAAAAAATTAAACCTAAAAATATAATAATAAAATTCAATTCCAAAATATTTATCAAAATTTAGGTGATTTTATTGGTTCAATCAATTATTATAAGTCTTTTTACTCTGAAACCCTAATGCAGGGTTATGCATAAATAGTCTGAGCCTGAGGGCTTCCAAATTGGTTTTTAAAGAACACTTTTTATCTTAAAATCATTTAAAGGAATTAATAAGGTATTTTTAACCTATGTATATCATTCCCATTCATAAAATTTCTTTCATTAAACCACTTTATGTTCATTTACATGAATTATTTGTTAGACTAAGTCTTGTTTCTCTACAGTCTATAGGCTTAAGCACAATATTTCCAAAAAGTATAAATAATAATCATTAAAAGAGATTTAAGAAAATGAAAATTTATATAATACTTAAATTTTCAACCCAATCTCATAAGACCTTCCCTTGGACAAAGTATTTTCTCAGCCTCCTTGAACACAAAATGTAAGCACACATGGGTTTGTCATAGTCTACAACTTTCCATTCAAAACATGAAACTTATTGAATATTTAATGAATATGAAAACATATATATTGGTTAAAAAGTTTATATATAACATTAATTCACATTTTATAATAATTTATGATCATTTTTAATGCTTATAAACACCTATTTTATACAACTCTATGTATGACTGTGTGAGGATCTCAAACAACTACATGCCTGTATGGGGTTTTATACAACATTGTGTGGAAGTAAGGTTATAAAATGCATAAGGGACATTATTAAGATCATATATAAAACATAAAAATGTTTAAAATTGAATGGAAACTCTAATTCATGCAATATCCTTCTATTACTAACATAAACTTAAAATTACTAATTCATTATGCAGAAAAATAGGGTATTACACTTATTTGGTAAATGAAACATTTGCAAAGGACTTATAGACATAAAAATATTCTTCCTAAACCTTAAAAATATATTCTCAACCCTTTAAAGTCACAATAAATTTTAAAAAACTTATCAAAGTTATAACTTACTCTGTTATGTTATCTACATAGTCATCCCAACACATTTACACAAGGTAGAGACTACATCCTTGAACCATCTCAAAAGAGATTTTGAAATAAACTTAGAAAATAATTGAAATAATAAAATAAATAAATTTAAACTTAACAAAAAACATATAGATCATTAGAGTTTTCTTGGATTACACTTTTCCATTATTGATCATTCCTATAGTCAACTTTTCTTTTCTCTTATACCAAAATGTAGGGTCTACAACATTTTGTTTTCAAAATATAGAAAATTCTTATTCAAATTATTTTTGGGGTTACATATTCATTCAAATTTTAATCCACCCTAATTATATCTTACTAAAAACATTCACTTTCAATCCTTTTATTCCTCAAAACTAACCTAACTAACTTCTAACTCTTTTTGTACATTGAGAGTATGTCAACTACCTTCACCTCTCACATGACTACCAAAATGATTAAATTTATGGATCAAGCATGTGTTGAAACACCCTATAATCCTTTATAAATAATAACCATACAAATTACAACATTTAAACTCCTTCAGACAATAATGTAGACTCTAAACCTTGACATAAGTATTTAAAAATTCAAATCAAGAATCTAGCAGGAAAATCCTTTCTAAGACATATTTCAAAATTTGAAAACCTCTAAGACTCCAAATTGGAAAAACACAACCTATATTACTTATAACCTCTATATAAAATCAAAATTGGAGACCATGAAGATGCCTCTACATAATACTACCAAGGGGCAAGGAAAACTTTCCTTGAAAGTTATTAACAATGCTTGCATGATGTGCTGCACTTGCTAAATTTTAATCTCCATTACCTAGCCTCCTAGATCCCAAGGCCTACTTGAGGATTTTAGAACACCTTACCTCTTATATACTAATACAACCAATCTCTCATACATATTTTCATTCTCTCTTGAGCCACACTTGTATTGCTTTCTTCCTACTACCATCTTCTTCCATGTTATACTTATAAGATACAACAAATCGTTAAAGAAAACATGTTATTTATCATGTTATTGAGGCATTCTCCAACTATCCTCTTTGATTTATTGTTTTTATTACTTCCAAGTACCTTATTGTGTCATGTATTCTTCATGATTCCTCTTTGCATCAACCACTAACTCATTTTGCTCTTTTACTTGTATGGTTTCTCCCTCATCTATAACCTATACTTTAACCTCAATAGCTGCAACTTTATAATGTGGAGTGCCTTCATGTGTTTGAATCCTCCTTATATTTATTAATGTTATTATTTTGGACACCACTTATGCATGCCACAAGTCCATATTCTCCTTGGTCACCTCCTTAACCATCTCTTTGTACATTTGATGAGGATCAAATCCATACTCTTTCTTCAAAGATTCATACAAACTAGAATATTCTTCATACCTTTCCTTATGATATTGTCACAATCCTTCCTTGCCTTCATTTTTATCCACTTAATGATTCATGTCATCTTTATTCTTAGATGGTTGACTTGCTTGGTCTTCCTTTCCTCTTAATGCCTCTTGAACACCACCTATTCATATAATTCTACTTTGTGTTTCTTGAGCCTATACATGGACTCAAATAACTCATCCTCTTCATCATATCTAAAACTTTATTTCACACATGTTAAAGCAACATTATTTTGAAATCCATGAGGTTTGATTGCCTCCTTTTCTTTCATCTTTGGTTGCTTGCTTAACATATTTAGTTGTCTCTTCAAATTGCACACTTTTCTTTGTATTTTCCTCTTATTCATAATGTCTTTGAGAGGCCATTTAACTCTTATGATAATCCCAAATAAAAAATTGGGTCTAAGTGTTACCAAAGTTTTCTCCAAACCTGTCAAGACTACCCTCAACTCAATAATCTCCCTCATATCCACTTCCTCTTTCTTGTGGTAACCTTCTTGTTTCAATCCCTTCATCTTATTTGCATTATCTTCAATCTTTATCTCTAGGTATATGTATTATCCTATCTCTTCTCTTAAAAATCCTTACCACTTGTCCCCTTGACCTTCACTTGGTATCTCTCACTATCTTCAAGCTCTATTCTTGAGCTTTCTTCTTGTGAGCCTTCACTAGCTCTCTTTCTCTCTCTTCAAGCCTCTTGGCTTAAGGACTTTGCCATGATTCTCTTTTTATTTCTCTCAACTAGTTATATATATCTATCTCTTACACCTATAGCCTCATTAACAATCTCATAACAATCTCAATGTAACATCTCATACAATCTTCAATACCTACTCATCATGTTCTCCATACAATTGTAACTAACATGCTTCAAATCATAAACATACCTTTTCCCTTGAACGTTCTCACTCTGATACCAAATTATTTAGATTTTATTACCAATTTACCTATTGTGAATGGAAAACATAAATCATATTCATAATTTTACCTCTGCAAACCACATGGCTCTATTCCTTTACTATGTCCTTGGTCTTTGTCTCAAACTCTATATCTTGGCTTGCAATGCACAACTTATCTCTTATGAGATACAATATTATCAATCCACTCTATAATCCTCATCCATAATATTTATGGTCTCCTCATATCCCTCAATTAATTCACCAAACTCTTTCACACATATTATCTTAACATTACTAATTTTTTACCTTTCACTAAATAGGCCTTATATCCTTTTTTTGGATAATTTCTTCATGTATGGTCCTATATAGATGTATCTTAAGAAACCATTCACCTTTTTAACCAACCTCTATCCTAATCCTTATCTTCACCAATTTTCAAGTCCCAATTCAATCTTTAGACCACTTTTTCAATCTCTTCTTAGGTTTAAATTAGATCCATTAGGTCTCTATCACCGTCTTGTGCACATAGTCATCAATATTAGTATAGATACGTACTGCGTCTAAAATTAAACCTAAAAATATAGTAATAAAATTTAATTCCCAAATATTTACCAAAATTTATATGATTTTATCAATTCAATCAATTGTTATAAGGATTTCTATTTTGAAAACCTAATGTAGGGTTATGCACAGATAGTCTGAGCCCGAGGGCTTCCAAATTGGTTTTTAAATAAAAATTATTATCTTGAAAGAATTTAAAGGCCTTAACAAGGTCTGTATAACCTATGTACATCCTTTCCATTCATAAAATTTCTTTCATGATTCTATTGTATGTTTGTTTACATGAATTCTTTGTTATACCAAGTCTTGTTTCTCTACTATCTACAGGCCTAAGCATAATATTTCCAAAAATTATAAATACTAATCATTAAAATAGATTTAAGAACATGAAAATCAAACTTGATATCATATTTAAAGTTTCAACCCAATCTCATAGGACTTTCCCTTGGACAAAGTATTCTCTCAACCTCCTTCTTGAACATAAAATGTAAGCACACAAGGTTTTGCCACAATCTACAACTTTCCATTTAAAACATGGAACTTCTTAAATCTTTCCTGAAGATGAAAAATTCTCTATTGGATACCAAGGGTATATATAACATTCACTCACCTTCCCTAATCATTTATAATCCTTGTTAATTCTTCTAAACACCTATTTCATACAAATTTGTGTATGACTGTGTGAGGATCTCAAATAACTATAGGCCAGTGTGGGGTTTTATACAACATTGTATGGAATTAAGGTTATAAAATGCATAAGGGACCTTTCAAATATCATAAAATACAACATAAAAATGTGTAAAATTAAATATAAACTCTAATTCATGCAATATCCTTCTCTTACTAACATATACTCAGAATTAGTGATTCATTATGCATAAAAATAAGGTATTACACTTATTTGGTAAATGAAACATTTTCACAGGACCTATAGACATCAAAATATGCTTCCTAAACCTTATAAAGTCATAATAAACTCTAAAAAATTATCAAATTTATAACTTACTTTGTTATATTGTCTACACAATCATCCCTACACATTTACATAGGGTAGGGACTGCATCCTTGAATCATCTCAAAAGATATTTTGAAACAAACTTATCAAATACTTGAAATACTACAATAAAATCAATTTCCACTTACCAAAAAACACAGAGATCATTAGAGTTTTCTTGTATTACACTTTTCCATTATTGATCATTCTTACAATCAACTTTTCTTTGCTCTAATATTGAAATTCAAAGTCTACAACATTTTGTTTTCAAAATATAGAAAATTATTATTCAACTTAATTTTTGGGTTACATATTAATTCTCCTTCAAATCCACCCCCATTATAACTTACTATAAACATTCACTTTCAAGCCTTTTATTCCTAAAAATTAACCTAACTAACTTCTAACTCCTTTTGTACATTGAGAGTATGTCATGTGTTGAAACACCCTAGACTCCTTTATAAATCCTAACCATACAAATTACAACATTGACACTCCTTTAGACAAGAATGTAGAATCCAAACCTTTACATAAGGATTTAAAAATTCAAATCAAGAATTTGGTGAGAAAATCCTTTCTAAACTACAATTCAAATTTTGAAAACCTCTAAGACTCCTAACTTGGAAAAACACAACCTATATGACTTATAACCACTATAAAAACTCAAAATTGGAGACCATGAAGATGCCTCTACATCAAAAAATACATGTAAGTTAAAAAATGAAGAACATAAAATGAACCAACCAGAGCCAAATGAAAAATGAAACTCATGAAAAATCATTAAGACAAAGAAAATAAATAGTCAATAAAAAAAGAACAATCAATAAATATAAAATAAGTGAAAGTCAAAATTCAAGAGTAAAATATTCACAAAATGATATTATTTAGGGATTTAAAGGGGTTTCTTTCTAATGTAGCTAGGAGGTATGCCCCTAAATCAAATTTATCTTTGATAACAAAGGGACCTAACTAATTAGGCTTAAAATTTCATTTATTTTCCTTATTTTCATTTGTATATATATTTTTAATGACTTATCATCCACAATGAATTTGATTGATTTGATATATTTTTTATTATATCCCTTGAGGCAATTTTGGCAAACTCTTAGGTGTTCAATGGCATGACTACATGTCTAAGCTAACGTTTGTAATTGATGAAATCTCATTTCTCTATAACCATTGTCAATAATGATACTTTTTCATGATAATCTAGGTGAAGGAATCTTAAGCTCTAAAAGAAATATTACTTTTGCACTATAGACTAATGAATAAGGATTTTTCCCCATGGTTTTTGTTACACTTTTTATACAAGCCCATAAAGTATAATGTATTTAATTATCCCAATTTTTAATCATGTTTTTTAAGTATCTTGCATAAGATATTAATAATAATTTTATTAGTTTCTTTATATCAGTGTACATCCATGAAAGTACATTTTATATATATATATATATAAGGTTGGGCTCAACAACATGACAAAGTGAAAAAAATGAAACTAAGTTATGCAAGTGGAATACAATAGGTTAATCAATGATCACACCTAATGAATATTCTTGAATTCAAAACTTGTATAATGACTGTGCAAATTGACTAGATTATAATCCTAAAATTTGGGGCTTAACAATCTCTCATGGGAAAACACAACGTGGTGTTTTACACTAATTTGGTTTTGTAAACACTAATAAGATAGAAAATAGTAAAATAATGATTAATTTAGATTTATACAATATGGGCTTATACTCATGAAAAATTATTATAACTATGATAAAGTGCACAAGATAAATATATTAATATATGTACAATAAGAGGTAAGAAGGTTCTTAGCTTATTTGTTGCATTATTTTGAGTTGTGACTCTCTGAATCTAGCATATTTGTACTATCTAATTAATTTGTGTATAAATTATTCCAACCTATTATTCTATGGTCACTTACATTAGGTTAGGTTAGTTACAACAAATAATAATGATATATGGTGGTTGGTACTATCCTTACATGCAAAAAAATAGTGTTTTATTTTGGAAAGCTATGCCTATGTCTATAATGCTTTTTTACCCCCCCCTCCATTAATCACCTCGTAAATTACATAGATGCACATGTATGATAAAAAACCTAATTTTGTATAAGTAATTTGATATCAAATGGGGATGTCAGGTGAAAAGTTTTAGTTGGACTAGCCTTGGTCAATCATCGTTAACTAACCAAACACTATAATACATTGCCAATAATCTGTAGAGGGTTAAAACTCAAATGTAGTTATCCCATTAATGTGCATGTGTGTAATTGTGGATGAAAGCCTAAGTGTTATTTCTCCTATCTTTCCCTTTATGCAAGCATGCAAATGTAAATTGACCTTTATAAGCCTCAAATTCATCTCTAAAAATTCTATAGGTGCAATATGTAATATTTTCTAGCTCTATATAATGTCAAGTATTTGTCCCTAAATACCTTATAATGACTCTGTATATATATATATATATATAGGATCCTCTATCTTTGAATTAAGGATTTAATGGTGTGTAAAACTGACCAAAAAAAGATCTAACATGCCCAAATAATTATTACAAAGTGAAATGTGCCCCAAATAGATTGAAAAAATGCCTAGGTTACTTCCATCATTTTTAGTCATTATCGATTGTAGATATTGACCATAAATGGTAGAACTAAAAGGCCTAAAATTATTGTAGGTTGAAATAAAGGGAAAGAGATCTTTATAATATGGTAAATAAAATTGAAGATGATAGGACAAATGTGTAATACAACCAAATATAATAATTCAGATAATTTAAGACCAAAATAAATGCACCACTTAATACTTAGTTTGTAGTTTAAGATCCATATATGAAAATTTTCATAAATACATTGTGAAACAAGGATTGTAACTAATATGTGTGTCTACACCCCCAATCCATATCTTAATCTATAATTTTAATGGAACTATAAATAATATATAAAAGGGAAAAAGAGAATGCAAGCCTGCATTAGTTATTATAAATTTAAGGTTGTAGTATATTCTAATGATCCATAATGTCTATGTGTTCCTACAAAAGACAATGAATGCCATTATATAAATTTATTCCCAAATAAAATAGTATATTTATAATGAAAAATAAATAATATATTCAAATAAAAACTACATCTCTGTTTGTGTGTGTGTGTGTGTGTGTGTGTGTGTGTGTGTGTGTGTGTGTGTGTGTGTGTGTGTGTGTGTGTGTGTGTGTGTGTGTGTGTGTGTGTGTGATATGGTGTCATTCATGAAGTGTGATTCTTTTATGAATATTGAGATGCTAAGGGTCAAAATTTGACCCACACACTATGGATAAGAAGAAAAGAATTGTAGTATTGTTTACTTCCTAGCTAGGGAAACAAACAAGCTTATAAGTGGTTATTTGATTATTAGTTCCAATATAAAGGGTTTGAACCTAAAATAGGTTCAAGGAATGATTTTTTAAACATCACTGAACCTTAACACATTATTGAAAATGAATCAACCACTATAGATAGTTTATATATTCAATTTGTATAGTTTCACTCAAGTTCTCCCTATGCATGATTGAAAGAGAATGAAAAATGTCCATGCTATAATCATGACCTCATCTTCAATTGTATAATATTTCTTAAGTTCACTTAAGTTAAATTAATATATAATAAATTCATGATTCTAAGAGAATGAATAGTGTTCATGCCCCCATCATGACCTCATATTCAATTATATAGTGACACTCAATTTCACTCAATATAGAATAAATACATGATCAAAAGAGAATGAACAATGCTCATGGCCTCATCATGACCTCAATGCCAACAAGTGTGAAGTTGAATGGCAACCATTTTTCAATCAAATTACAATAGTTTGTACCATCACTATCAAAACTAAATGGTGAAGACATGGATTATTATCATGCCCCCACTCTATATGGAATATGCCTCTAAATGTGTCCCAGGCTAAGACATTTGTAAATATGTAGTTCTTAATCTTGAAGAATGGATTTCATCTACATGACATATGCCCCTAGAATCTATACCAATGTGTATAAGTTATATCAAATACATAAACCTTTATCACAAAATATATAGAGAGTATACCCCATACTATATCATACCGATATCATGAATCATTTTGAAGATGTATAATGTGCCAATATGATAATTTTAATCATGTATAATATGTTGAAATATGACAGTCTAAATCTCTAAATCCACTATGTCATACTAAGTGACCTGCAATCTAAAAATTATCACTTATTTTTTTTAAATTTTTTTATTGTAATAAGCCTAATGCATGCCCCATTTATATGTGATGGATATGATTTTCAAATTTATCGTGTCTAAAAACTTGTATAATTAGATAAATTTGATTGTTTTTTAAATTTCCTAAATTGATTAGCTCTTAAATTAGTCATTTTAAATATTCACTTTTTGATTGTATCATTATAATCTGAATTTCACTTGAATTGAACTCAAGGAGGTGTAGAAAGATATTATAATTCAATACATTTTATCATTGGATAGTATAGAATAAGTTATAAAGGCAATGGTGTGTATAGAGAATCAATATTTTCACCCATTTCATAAAAACTATAACAATATTTGTGTAAAAGGATAGGGTTTGAAAAATTTGGCATACTTTAAATTGTCACTAGTTGCCATGGTAAATTTACCATGTGGAAATTATAATGTGTTACATGTGTTTCAATGCAATTTATGGGGATTGATTTTGATATATGGTTTTCAATATCTCATGTGTAGAAGGTTCACATGTATTAATTTGTAAATTGAATTTGGTAAGTACATGGTTGAAAAATCAACCATGCAAGTTGAGTTTTTTGAATTTTTTAATCTATTTTCACATTGTTGATAATGATTTTTAGCATTGGTGTTTGATGAGGAGGAAAGGCATATGAATTAGTTAATTGAAGAAGTTTGGAATTTGATGACCTTAAAAAAACATTGATGCAAAGTGATCATCAAATATCCCAAGTCATATTTAATGTATGATCACTATATAATAGACCATGCATTCATTTCATCAATGTGTAGTCTAATGTAGACCTTGTACACTTGAAAATTTATAACTTGGTTGTGATCATTCAACTCACCATTTTTATATGTTTTCCAAGATAGACCTTAACATACCTACAATCTAATATAGACATGTGAAACTTTGATCTAATCCATTCAGTCTCCATTTCATGCTTATTTTTAGTCTATATAATTATGCCTCTCCATCCACATGCTCAACATGTTGTGGTTTCATAGGAATTGGTTATAATTTCATATAATTTTTATTTGTTAATATTTTTAAAAATTCATGGTCTTAAAGTTATTATAGTTTCATTTTTCATTGTTATTTTATTCTTTGTTATATCATGTATGTTAAATGTTAACAACTAGTAATTTTGTATAATTTCATGTTATAGTTTGTTATAGTGTTAATTTTTCAAGAGAGTGTAGATTAATGTGTCTTAAAAACTAGTGATTAAGTTTAGAGTCTAGTTTTATTGATTAAAATTATAATCATAGGTAAAACATATATTAGAATTTAATAAACAGTCAAATTTTGAGATTGCCTATTTTTAGGAGTAAATATTAATAAAGTGTATTATTAAAATTATTGGGTCATGTTTATAAGTATCATTAATTATTTTCATTTGGTTAGTCAGTAATAAGTATATGTCATGATTTTATTACCACATGTTAAAAAATTACCCTTGTGAAAGATGCAATATCAAGTGAATTCAACATCCTGGGAAATATGTATTTTTGCTCTATAGGAGATATTTTTCTCATGAAAATGAAATAAAATTCAACTTATAAGAAAAAACATTTGTGTTAAATTAACTAAAGTTGAGTGTGATTTCCAACGATAGAGGTGGTCATCTATGTTGTTTGTAATCAAGTGGAAATGATTATGAATAGAGACTGCAAATGTGATAGTGAGACCTAGTCCTCAATTTCTAACATATATTTTATTTACTTCCATGTAATCGTTGTCAATATATTACCCTACTTTGAACATAAAGTAGAGGAGGTCCATACCATAGATATTTTAGAAAAAAGTGTTTTTTATAAGGGTCGTATTGAGGTTATTCCCTTTACATTTTTTGGTTTAATTGATGTGTTCCCATGGATTGGTTGATGGGTCCTTGTCCATGGCATATGTGTTCTCGACCATAAATGTGTGTGTCAAGTACATGTTCATTTCAATTCTTGTGTCAGTGTTTTCTCGCAATGCTCATATTATGGGGGAAATTTTAGAAACAATCCTTTATTAGTATGTCACATCATATTAACTTAAGCATATATATCTTATATATATATATATATATATATTATATATATATAATAATCATTTAAATAAGCTATGTTGAGAGTTTATAGGGGTTAGTTGATAAGGCTTAACTCCTCTATATAAGGAGATCATTAGTTTTTTTTTTTTTTTTTTGTGTGTGTGTAAGCTTTACCTCTTTGAATAATAATAATGAAGCTTTCTCTATGTAATCTATAATAATTTTACAATCCAAAGCATTTAAAATTAAAATTTTTGGAAACACTTTTAGTAAAATACGAACTACCATCATATTTGTTCATAAAAGCTATGAAATGTTTGAGACATAGATAAGGATCACTACTTCTATCAAACATATGAAATGTAGTCATGAGGAATTTATGAGATAATGGTGCATTTAGAATATTATGTACAATTGGGTTTACATATATAACATTAGAGTCAACCCAAACATGATATGATTTACTCTCTAAGCTTATATGGTGCATTTTGTGTTGCAAGGTGCCCACATCATGCACTAAGGAGATAACTTGGGAAGGCATGTTAAGATCTTGAAGAGGTTTGTTCGATGGTTAAATCTTATTATTGTAAGTTTACATAAGTACATTGTTATAAATGGGTGAACAATGTCTATGCATAATATTTTTTATACTAGACAAAGGTTGAGAAGAGTCATCACAATCATTACTAACATTATCTTCCATAGATTCACATTTAAAAAATGTATCACCGCATATAATAGTATTATTATTACATGGAGCTTAATCACATTTTATTTTAATAGAAGGTTCATGTGAAAGGATATTTTTATATTGTATTCCAAGAGAGGATAAAGACTCATCACGTGTTTGTATCATTTAACATTTATAGAGAAATAATGCATTTTTAAAAAAATTAACATTTATAGAGAGATAAAGAATTTCACATTATTTACCATTTCTAGAGAGAGAAGGAATTTCAAATTATTTTCCCATTTATATAGAGATAAGTAATTTCACATTATTTTTCCAGTTCTATGCAAAGCTTATGCTTTTGTATTTTATAAAGGTTAATAAGATGAAGTGCAATAGAAAATTTTAGAGATAAATGGGGTGTACTAAAGGGTGTTCCTCACATTTTTAACCCATGTGATATGTTAGGGACATGAATAATAATTATTATTTTGTTCTTATTTTTCTATTGCATGATTTAGATAATAATAAAAAGAAGTAGGGTAAGTAGTCTCTTCTATTTTAGAATTAGTGTGTTCATATAGTCTTCACTATTTACCAATCCTCTTGATTTTAATAATTAGGATCATACCCATAATCACAATCATAATAATTTCCATTAAAACATTCATCATATAAATAATTAACATCCTTAATCACACATGTTTGGTTATTATTCCATTCATTGCCATAAACATGAGAAATGGAGTTATAAATAGTAAGAAATCCATAGGATGAGAGCTACTATGGGTTTTTGATTGGTTCTCCATTTTAGATTTATTAGACCTTAAGAAAACTATTGAGATACAATAAATACCTAATCAAAATAGGTAAATAAACATAGAGGTACTAGGGTTTTTTTAATATTAATAGATTGAGTCTGAAAAGAAAATCCTAAGGCTAAAATTTGAAACCCTATAAGGATGAAACCTAATGGAGATCTAGGGTTAACACGGTTCAATCAATGTATGGGGTCACCAATATGTTTTACCATAATTTGGTTTTATAAAACCTAACAAGATATAAACTAATAGAATAATGATTAATTTATATTTATACAATATATAAAATCACTCATAAAAATTGATTGGAACTATGATAAATTGTACAAGCTAAATGTAGTAATAAATACACAACAAAATGTAAGAAGGCTCTTAGAATTCCACATTGTTCTAAGTTATTATTGTCTGAATGATGCATGTATATACTGTGTAAATACTTTATCTATTTTATTATTCCTTACTCTATTCTGTCAAGTATAGATAATTGAATTTGACTTGTAGTGGTTGGTACTTTATTTGCAAATTTAAAGCTACTATTTATTTTGGATGATGTTCATGTGTCTATAATGAATGTTTATACCTTTAATCACTTATTGAATCACATAGATGCACCTGTATGATCAATACCATAATTTTGAATAATAAATACAATATCAAATGGGGATGTTAAGCAAAAGGGTTAAGTTGGATTGACAATGGCCAATTCTCATTGATAGAACAAAAACTACACTACATTGTCAATACTCTATAAAGGGATAAAAATAAAATATAGTTATCCTAATAATGTGGATGTGTGTAATTGTGTATGTATCCTATATGTTCTTTCTCATATCTTTACCTTGTTATAATTGTAAATTGACTTTTTTAAGCATTATATTTAGCTCTAACAATTACGTAGGTGCAATATGTAATATGTTATAGCCCTTAATAGTGTAATTTTTTTTACTTAAATAAATTATAATGAATATGTATATATAGGGGCCTATAAATTTGAATTAAGTACCTATTTGAATGTAAAAAAAACCAAAATAATCTCAAACAGGCCCAAATAATAGTCACAAAGTGAAATTTTCCCAAAAGAAATAAAAAATACACCTAGGTTACTTCTGTCATCTTCGGTCATTATCAACCATAAAAATTGATTGTAAATGGTGAAACTATCCCAAGGCATAAAAATAATACAAGATGAAATTAAGGGCCAAATTTCTCTGTAATATATAAATTAAATTTGAAAGATGATAAGACAAGGGTGTCATACAACCAAATATAATCATACAATAACTGAAAGACCAAAAGAGATGCACCATTAAATATTTAGTTGATAGTTTGAGATCCATACATGAAAATTTGCCTAAACTAATTTTAGAACAAGGCTTGTACCAAATCTGAGTATCTACACATGGTCAAAATCACACTCATTGAGTTTGTCTCTATGTTGTTGAGTCTGAACCACATCAGCCTCCCAAAACTAATTTTATTGTCACTAGTGGGTTTTCTATTTTCAGAGATTATTGTACATTTGATTCACTATTTTTCCAAGTATAATGTGCATAATTTATGTTTTTTACTATATTGACACTTTTAAAAAAATAAAGAGTTATGGAGTTGGGTAACCACCAAAGTGATGTTAAAAACTATGTATCCCATATGCTTGGAATCAAACATCCACATAGTTATGTGAGGGTGTGGATGGAATAAATTAAGTGAGGGGTTTTAATATTATCTTAAATAAAAGTGATAAATGAAACTATATGAAAAATAATATCCTCCTTTGGCACAAGGGTAAATTATGAGTGATCAAGAAGAACAACACCTTGTAAGATATGACTCAATGTAGCTCAACTTGAAGTAAGAAGAAATATTTTTATGCATAGATTTAGACTTGATTTTTAATAACATATATTCTATATGTTATAATTCATCTTCTCACCCTTTCAAATGGATTGACATCACCTCATATAAATAGGCTAATTGAGGACAATATACATGCATAAGCTAACTTTATGATTGATAAGGGGCGGGGTTAAAGATGCATAATCAGATGTAATGGGTAGAAGGGCCTATAAGGGTAAAATATATATACATGTGCATGTCACATTTATGACTTAAATTACCCTCACAAAGTGTGGGTCCAACCTAGAGATGACATAGGTTTTATTTTTTAGGCAAAGTCTGATAACATTTTATGTATAGTCCAAGGATACTAATAGATACTTTCATATAAGTGTTACATAGTTTTTAAGGATAAATAAATAAAAGGAGAAATTAGTGGGAAAAAATGGAAAAAAAAACATGCAAATATGTATAAATTTTCTAAATATGATAAATCGGGAATAAGACACTTAGAATAACATTGTCCTGTGTCGAATTTAGGTATCTACATAATACTCCCACTTTAATTTGTGCATAATAAAGTGAGTGAATGCATGCATGCACCAAAGTATTTATGTAAACAATTTTAAAAACACACCTCCACTTACTTACCTAAGAATAAAGGGTTTTGTGATCTATATTTGAGCTAAGCCTCCATTCACATGGAGTTGTTGTATACTAGAAACAAGTTCCAATTGCTACAAGTAGTCAATGCTCATGATAGATATTTAAAGTTTGAAAATTTAAAGACTTGAATATTTAAATTTTGTAAAGAGACATAGAAAATAATATACCTAGTTGGTATTTTTGCAAATGATATAAACAAGAAATATAATATACCTCAAGATGAAACCGTAAATGAAGATATTTGTTCTCAGTGAAAGGTTTGGTGAATATATCAACAATTTGATCCATAGTCTAGTATTAATGAAGATCAATGACTTGCTTATGAATAAGATACAAAATGAAATGCATGTCTCGATATGCTTGGTCCACTAATGGATGATTAGATTCCTATAAATATGGTCGGTGCTTTAATTTCACATAAGATGATTGTTGGTCATCAAAGCTGGATACCAAATTTAGTGAGAATCCCTTGAAGCCAAATAGCCTCATTATAAGCATTAAAATATCTAATTTATTTTACCTATATAGAAGATAAAGTAATAAAATTATACTTCTTTTTTGAATAAGTAATTGGTCTTCAACCAAGGGAGAAACTATATCCTGAAGTAGACTTGTAATTGTGAATATCACTAACCCAATCTAAATCTATATACCTAATAAAATCAATGTCAATTACTACTCCATAGTGAATCCCAAAACTATGAGTACCTTGAATGTAGTGGAGAATCAACTTAGCTACTTTATAGTATAACTCATGTGGTTCTTGTATAAATCTAGAGACCATGTTCACTACATATGAAATGTCAAGTCTAGTGTGAGTAATATATATGAGACTTCTAATGATTTTTATGTACAAGGTAGCATCAACCAAAGGATAAGGACATTCAACTTAAATCTTCACACCAAATAGAAAGGGAGTTGGAATTGGATTACAATCAACCATGTTAGACCATGAAAATAAATTAAGAGCACACTTAGATTATGTAATAGTGATCCTATATTAATATTAATAAATTTTAATCCCAAGGAATTAATGTAACAATCCTAAGCTAGTCATTGAGAACCTATCAAACATAGTAGTTTTCACTACTGAAATGGAGGATGAAAAACTCTATATGATCAAAAGGTCATCCACATAGAGAATCAAAATAAAAAGTGAGTCATCATACTATAAAATATAGACATTATGATCAAAATGGCATATAGTGAACTGAACCAAAAAAAGAAAGGATTCCATATTAGCATACCAAGCCCAAGGAGATTATTTGAGGCCATAGATACATTTATGAAGTTTGTAAACTAAGGAATAATCTTCCTCTAAACCTTGTTATTTCTCCATGTATATCTCCTCCTTGAGGTCATCGTGAATAAAAAAAATAATCACATCCATCTAAAGAACATCCCAATGATGTGTTGTAATAATGGAAAGAGTGAGTTAGATTAAAATCATTTTCAAAACTAGGGAAAAAATCCTCATATAGTAAATGCTATGTACTTGATAAAAACCCTTTACTACCAACTATGATTTGAACTTGTCTATAGATCATCTAAATTTTTTTTTGTTTAACATATCCATATAATTTGAACAAGTTTTGTTCCCTTAGGAAGAAGGACCAAATCCCAAGTGTTATTCATAATTAAGGAGCCATACTCATTTCCCATAGTAGTATCCCACTTAGAAGTTTTAGATGCCTCATAAAATGAGTATTGATCATAAGCAAATCTAATGAATGCATGTGGGATGTTATGAAACTATGAACGTGTTTTCCTGGGGTCTGATGGATCTCCAACCCAATGGCCAGCACTTTGTAGTGTCTGTCTAGCCCAAAGAATATTAAAATTTATAGAGTTAAGAGGAGATTCCTTATCCTTTGAAGAGTGTCTAGGATAAGGAGGAGGTGAGTCCCCATCACTAATCTCATCATAAAAACTAGAAGAATAATCTATATCATTATGAAGATGCTCAGGGGGATCTAAATATTTACAACTATCATTAAATCCCAGTGAGGCCAAGGAAGAGGGAGAAATGTCAAGTGTGAAGTTTGAAAGATCCTCCTAAAAATGAACACTTATCTCATCGAATAAATTATGAGTAGTGGGATGGAGAATAATGTATCCCTTAACACCCTTAATATATCCATGAAGATGCAAGGTCTAATATGAGGTTCCATTACATTAAGTTTCTTATTAGGAATGCAAGCCATAGTAGGATATCTAAACACTCAAAAGTGCTAAATTTTGGTTTCTAACCACTCCATGCTTCAAAAAGAGTAACCTCTTTTAATTATTTATGAGGAACCTAATTTTGGATATAATAAGCACAATTGATGGCCTCATCCTACTATTGAGTTGCATACAATTTTCCATTTCTTTCAAGGACCTATTATTGCATTTTGTAACTCCATTTTCCTAAGTATTGTATGAAATTGTATGTTGTAATTCAATCCCCTTTGAATTATATAATTTCTCAAAATGATGGTTGGCATACTCACCACCATTGTTATTATGGAAACTATTTATGATGGTTGAAGTCCTAAAAGTGATTAGAGACCTCATAATTTTGATTAAGAAAATACACCCATGTATACCTTGAAAAATCATCAATAAAGGTAAGAATATATTTGGTCTTACTAAATGAAAGTTATTGAAAAGGAACATAAATATAAACATGGACTAGATCCAAAATTTGTGTGGCTTTCCATGGTTTACCTTTGTCATACTTATTAAGGATTGATGATGCTTACCAAGTATGCAACCCTAAAAAACACTATAAAAATATGGACATGATACAACCCTAAAACCTTGTCATTATGACTAAGTTTCTCCAAGTAGTGATAGTTAATATGGTTGAATCAATCATGCTATAATTTAATCACCCCATATGTATGAGTGAGTAGAGTAGTAGAGATTTGATAAAGATAAAAATGTGATAAAGTGTACAACTATGAATCATGATCTACTTTCCCAACTGTAAATATAACATTATTGTGAAATTACCTAATAACCATAAAATCAGGTGTGAACTCAACTCTCTTACTTGAATTAATGTGAGTGATATGATAAACATAAATTAAATTAGTTGACAATGAATAAACACATAAAAAGTCCTAAAATGTCCCATCACTCACTTTAACATACCCTCTCCCACAAACTTCTATGGAAGTGCCATCACCCAATAAAATGGAAGGCATAAACATGGCTTCAAGGATGATAAGTATCTTATGATGAAACCATGTGGTGTGAGGCACCTAAATAAATCATACATGTGGAAGGCTAGGATGCAATTACAACAAAAGCCTTATCATTACCTTTTCCCTTACTACTATATTTTTCCTTAGAAGACTCCCATGCCGATGAACTCTATTTGATTGAATTAGGGAGATTGATGTTATTTTTCTCAAGCACCTTAGTTAGTTGATAAATCTATTTCTTTATACATTTGGTTTCATCATGCATAATTTTATTACAGTAGGCACATGTGAGCCTTTCTTTCTTAGGTTTTTTTTACTTGAAGAGGAAGACCTAGTTAATACTTTGGACTTGGCATCAATTTGTTGACCCTTTCTTTGCTCTTGGTCCTTATTGTTTTGTTTATTCTCTTTATTATCATAAGCCTTTATTTGTCATGACTCACAATTAAGGCATGTGATTTAGAAGACTTAATTATACACATATAAATAATATTATTTTACTCTCGAGTCAAGTCAACATCAAAATAATTCAAGTATGACATGGTCTATATAGATCAAAGGGCATGATTGGTGGTATGAAATGTAGAAATGAAAATAGAATAGTTAGAACCTAATTTAGAAAGGATTGACTGGATCATTTTTTCATTTTTTTGTCTATGCCACATAGTTTTAACTACAACTTAAATGATTTGAATTTGGTGATGAAGTCATGTATTGTGTCAAAGCTTCTTGGACTCAAATTGATGAGTTCATTCTCTAGCTCATGGCCCCTCATAACATCCTACTTCCCAAAGAGTTTTTCCACTATGGTCCAAACATCATTAGGAGTATTTTTAGATACAAAGTGAAAGAGCAAGTTGGTAGAAATTGACAAACATAATAGACTGTATGTCTTGTGGTAAAATAAGCACCAAGAAAGTATATTATTACACATGATATACATAATGAATACAAACATGGTATACAAATGAGAACACATGCAAGTAGTGTTCCCCCATAGATGGTAGAGAACACACCAAGTATAGGCGTCAAGTTTAGAGGGGTTGAATTTCCTTATCTCTTTCATGCATGGTAGAGATAATGGTAACATAGGCACCAATAAAGTATAGTATTACACATGATATAAATAATGGATACAAACATGGTATAAAAATGCATGAATAACATCATGGCTAGAAGAAAATAATAAAACAATAGACTAGGAAATTTAGTGACCACACCCAAGTTAGTGAGAATATAAGATAGTGAGACCACACAAACACAAGACCCACCAAACTTGATGACAAGAGGATCCTCTATGGACAAAGATGCATAAAAAATAAAATACATGTACACAATCAATACCCCATGCATAAAAACCAATGTAACCATGTAACAATCACAATGAAATATCCATGTGATATATAATAAATAGGTACCAACATGAGATGTAGTAACCAATGTAATCCAATTGAAACTTATAAAGGAAAAACAAGTAAAGATATCACCATTTAAAATATAATAAATGGAAATGCCCCCAAGATAGGACATGTTGCTGATGAAATACCCCCTTTAGAATGTGTAAAAATAGCATGTAGTTAAATATCATGTCCTCTATAAATATGCATATCACCCAATTGATAAATACCATAAAAAATATATTTGTAAATCATGGATATGAAAACCTATAGCATATGCTAATATGTAGCCATGTATAAAACAATGTTTTTGATTATTTCATTTTGAAATGTTTTTGAATTTTGTATTTTTCAATATTTTCTAATTTTATAACATGAGATCCCACTTCTTTAATGGGAAAAATATATGAATCATGTAAATATCAAGTATGATGAACATAAAGTGATAATATTTTAAATGATGTAAAGGGAATAAAAACCCATCAAATGTAATAATTTAGGGAACATAAGTAGAAATTATTCTAATCATAATGTAATATCAAAGTATCATGAGCACATGATATAGATGAATATGAAATAAATACCGTAAATGAATAGATCCTAAGATAAGGATGATGATTTACATAGGGAAAACATACCTAGCCAAATGTATGAGAACTCAATTATATAACAATAAAAGTACCATAAGTGATGACCTATCATGTGTCATGGTATGTGTAAGATATAAAATTTGAATAACCAATGTAGAATTATAAGTGAGAGGGATACAATAAACTATATAAGAAAAATATGTCAATAATAATATAGATGGGTGTGATGCTCTTGTAGGAAAATATGTTATAAGATAGAACCATGGGTACCATGCCCCCATTGGGTAAAGATATGTCATATAAGAAATAATTGGTACCATGCCCCTATTTGAAAATATGATATGATTTATGAGAAAAAAACATGGGTATGATGGACCATAAGTAAAAATATGATCATATATGAATCCATGTTTTGATTTTTTAATAATATGTGTAGAAGAATATAAAATAACATAAGAATGCATAGGACCATTTATGAGAAAGAAAGGAACAAGGATTGTAAAATAGAAGAATAAGATGAGGAGGATTCTAAACAATCTATTTCTTCCCTCATAAATCAATGCATGGTATGATTAAAGGTCCTAATAGATATGCTATCATCAATGTAAGGTGTGAATAATGGGATCAATTATGAAATGTTGAAGTTTAGTGAGACATATCAAGCAACATAAACATGTGTCTTAGAAGAATATAAATGAAAATAGAAAGAAAGCACCAATGTGAAATCAAGAAGTTAGTATAATTTAATCAACCATTAGGGGGAAGCTACATGTAAGGCAAAAGATATATAATAAAAATTTATGTACAATACTATGGTTTAATAATGATGTATCGATGAGGCAAAAATATTAGTCATAGAAATATGGATGGTAAGATTCTAAGGTATAATGTATATATAAATATTGATCCCAAAGTAGGTGACATGAAATGTACTCATCCAATGTAATAATGACATGAAAATAAATACATGTAGACATCCATGTAAACAATAAAGTTATGTATACTCTATGTGTAGGAAAAATTAAGATGCATGATCTATGTAGAGTTGCTCAATATAGTAAATAGATAAAAACTAGTAAGAATGTCACCATGTGATAATCACTAGTGTATAAAAATGCATCCAATAGTTGAGGTGTGGATTAAATCCAAAACTAACTTTAACATCTTGCATCTTACGTAGTAAACTATACCAAGAGAAGCACATGGAAACATTGATTTATAAAAACCTCTAAGATAGGTACAATAGGAATGATAGGCAAAGTATGAATAAGATAATAGATAAAGAAATTTTTCATTTTTTTAATTTTATGAATGTTTTTGTATTATATGATTTTGTATTTATTTTATATTTTGATATTACATGCACATAAGAAGCTATACATAATGGTGTATGAATGAATCTCTATATGAATGGATGACTACTATAAATATATGTGTGTGTTCTATGTATAACATCGTAATCATAAATGTATAGATATGACTTATTACATGTCAAAGAGTAATGTCATGCAATAAGTAAAGAAACACTAGATCATTAACAAGTGCATCACCATAATGATGAGGCACAAGGCTAATGATTATTTAAAATAAGTAAGAGTCAAAAGTATAAATATTTTAAATATTTTGGAACTCTAAATATATGGTAAAAATACCAAGTAGATGACTAGGTGTACTAAAATTAAATGAAATAAATGAAGGCAAGAAGAAATATAGTACAATAAATGTCACAAGATGTATGCATTGAGACCATGATGTGGGTTAGAAATGCTACCCAATAATGTAGTCTATAATACCAATTTACAAACTATAAGAGCTAGATGAATCATTTTATGTGTTTGAAAAAATGCTCACAAGAGGTGTGAAAATTCTCATCATCTATAAGAGTAATATGTGGTGTAGGATATTTTAAAGATTATGTTAAAATAGATCATGATAAAATGATTGGTTTGATATTTAAATCAATCTTAGGACATTGATGTCACATTGTTGTATGCCTTGGAGGTATAAATATAAGAATTAGAGATTGAAGAACTCACACAATAGAAGATGACATTTCTAGTTCAAATATGATAGGTGCATCCAATGATTCTGCTGATATAGAAGTAGGACCCATCTTAGGGTAAGTAATTTCTACCTTTTTAGATGCACTAAGTGGTTTATAAATAGGTCTCTCATAATGTATGCCATGAATAGTGTGAACTCCAATATTATGCACATATTTTACATAATTATTTAATGATCATGATATTTATTTCACTTGATTAAGCCAAATGGATACAAAAAATAGATTATGTGATCCTGAATTTGTCATAACATAGAACCAAGCTAGGCATGTCCTAGGGGAAATTATGAGTGAATTGTAACACCACTTAAGGGTGTATGATCATGTCCTTCATAAGTGCACAATGTTTTGGTTACAACACATTTATATTTAAGTATATCCTCGACTAGATAAGAATTTCATTGAAATAAGGCTAGCACTAGAGACATTATCACCCATAATGGCATGTGTAATAGAATAATGGTAGTAAAAAAAAACCATGAATATTATATTGGACCATTTTTGACTCATATGTAGGTATTTTATGGTCATATAATGTAGTATAATTATCTTTATTTTCACAACTTGACACCATGCCAATGATGTTATCAATCTCATGTTTAGGTTTCATTTTAGAATGATTTATAAATGTATCCATATGCAAATTATTTTTGTTTTAAGCATTATGATTTAGAAATGGGTTTTTAAATATTTAAAATCACTAATTAGGTATTGATATCAATTCATTGAGTCTATAGTTATCGTCATCTACTAAAATGGTATTAGTATCGATTAGGTCTTGAATCTTATGATGCATTTTGAAACATCTATTAGTTTAATGTATCGAGGCATGAAAATAGTCATAAAAGAAATTAATATTATAGCATTTAGGTGTTGGTTGAGTTTTATCTCATTGATGTGGTTTAATAAAATTTATGACATTAAATTCAATTAACCTCTCTAATATATATGAGTTGGATCTAATAAAGGTATAAATTCTCTTCTTTACTTAGAATCCAAAAATGTTATTCTATCATTTACTTGTGAAACTATGTTGATAGTATTTGCCTCATTATTAAATTTAAAATTAGGTGCATCATTAGTCTTAGGTTTTTTTAGACACACAAAATTAATTATTAAGTGCTTGATAATGCTTATTATTGACATCTTTACCCTTGTTTTGCCTATTTGCCATTTCACTAACTTGTATCTATAAGGGAGATTTCTCTATCTTGTCAACACTAAAATAATCATACATACATCCTTATTTTTATCAAATTTATTCCTATTTAGATCATAGACCTATGATAAGTATGTTCTAATAATCTCTAGTCTTACTAGACAAGTCTGCATTAAGAGGACATGAGCACACTACGACCCTGTCCAACTAGTGTGACCTTGTCCATCACACTCCAAAAAGTAAATTTTTAAATTTGAGCCATTTAATCTTACTCTTCCCACACATTTTTAAAGGTATATTAATAAAAATATTCAAAATATTAATCTATATAATCACATCAAGGCTTCTCCAAATACAACTAGTATTTATCAAGAAATTAATTGGTATACAAAGAGCGAAAGAGTACTATTTCAATTTTAAAGTATCCTAATAGTCATATGTAAAATATGAAGAGCCTTTATTATATGTTAATATCATCCATTTTAACTACTTTAATTAAATCATCTAAATATAGTCATCTATTTACATAATCACAAATCACACAAGCACTCTAGGTCTATTTTGGATATGTAGGAAACACATAGTCATAAGGGGTTTTTAAGTCTAACTTAACCATTCCCACTACCTTATTACCCATTTTTGTTTTCTAAATTTTATCTAGTACATGTGAAAGAATATATTTTTATTTTTAAGGTCTTTTTCATGACATATCAACACACAAAACTCAAAAGTTAACCCTCACAAAAATTCACAAAGATCCAAATCAGAAAATCATGAATACAATCAACTAGGATGCGACAATAGTTGACAGACAAGGCCATACTGTGTTGATATTTGCCTCCCACAAAATTGTCTCAATAGACTGTGAATTAATTATTTCTAATAAAATAAATTTTGTAGGTATTTATACACATTTTACATTTATAGTCATCTTGCATAATAAAATCTATTTTAGTTTTTGAGGGACACTCTCCAACCCTAGTCTAATTTACTAGTTTTAACAAGTTTTTGAATTCTATAAATTTTGTATATTAATATATTTAATGTATTTTAATTAATTTTAGTATTTAAATTATTTAATATACTTAATTATATTAAAAAATAAAAAAATATTAAACATTCTTGTGAACCCACTATTTTTAGAGCATGGCTTACTTGTTGTTTGTTTGATTTTTGTAATAAGATTTCATTAAATTTTTATAAATTCCTGACACTAAAATTAAATAGACTTCAACCTTGGATATAAATATGTAATATAAAGATTCATCTTCTTCCATCTTGGATTTGATCCAAAATTGAATAAGTTCATCTTGTCACCTTAGATACAATTTAACATTAAAGCTATTTCTTTTGACCACGGGTTGAAATTTATTGTCACCTATACACAAAAATCTTTCACTTTTTTTCCTCTTATTTTTCATTTATTTTTTCTTGTTTTATAAACTATGTTCCATAAAATATCAAACTACTTAATGGATATCTTGAAGGGATACACAATATGTATTTATAAAAACCATGGCATGAGGGGTTTACCTCAATACTCATAGCCATTGTATAACACTAAACATAGAGTTTAATTTCCACGTACCTCTTAGTATATTATAAATGTGTAGGGTCCTTTGTTTATACCAATATGAATCCTCTTTTATCCATTTTATTTTTGGTGTACTTAAGAGTAGCGTATCATCTCGGGAAGTTAATCTCATCTTACCCTCATAAATGAGGTTAGTGGGCTACAAGCTTGGTTCTAACTTTGTAGTTAGTGATCTAAAACATTAGGAAAACACTAATAAATTAATGATAAAATATTTTTGAGAGCCTAAAAATAATTTAAACCCTTATCTAGATCAACCTCATACCTTGATTTTTTCTTGTATTGTATTCATAGTCATTAGTATTTCTTGATTCATAATGTATTGTACTGATCGATCTATATTGTATTCATAATGGGCTTAATGAATGAATATTTATTTCACATTCTACATAGGATCATTTTATTTATTGACATAACTAGTGTTATTATTCAACATGATATTCATTTCATTATTGCATGGATTAAACACCAAATTAATCAAAATTCTATGCTAGACAAGGTTCAATATTATGACATGCATACTTAAAATGGTTACATTACTACATCATGTAAATATTAATATTCATTAAAAATACCATCTAAGGTAGTTTTTTTCAAGTTTTCTATGACCTGGGAACAAGAAGAGACATATGTTACATATTGTATCAAGTCCTACACCTATAATGCTTCATATCAATAGGATATTAAAGGAAATTTTATAAGCACATGATTAATTTATTCAAAAGGTGTAGAATTACTTACTCTAGAGGGGTGAATTATGGATCTAATTCAAGAAGTAAATACTTAAGAACAATCTGGTCAAACTAATGAAGAAAAAAATATGCAATATCTTCGTGAGCATCCTCAAAAAATTAACTCTCTCTTATATGTTTCTAGAGATGAAAAAAATAAAGGACCCTAAAATAGGCTTTACCATGTTGATATTTATATTATTGTATCCATTCCTACTTCTACACCTTTTGTTACCTCTATGGAATCATCCTTTGGTTTGGGAACGTCACTTGGTATTCAGAAAAATATCCATGCCCATGTCTCATAATACTTCATATACTATTATAATTACCTCTATAAATGATGTTCTTGAGAAAATAGTTATTCCATTACAAGTTAAACTATCTCAACTTGAGAAAACTATCTCTCATACTAGCCCTTCTATGGATTCATGTTACTTGTGATATAACCCTTTGGTAGTTGAAATTGCATCTTATCCATTACTAGTTAGCTTTGTGGCTCCTAAGCTTCCTCTATATAAGGTAAAGCTAATCCTAAACAATATTTATGTGCATTCCATGCTATTTACCTAGATTATGTAGATAGTGATAAATTGTTAACAAAGCTCTTACCAAGAAGTCTCAAAGAATATGATCGTAGATGGTTCTATGATCTTCTTTTACAATCAATAAATGCTTACAATCCTTTAGAAAATTATTTTATAACACACCTTTCTATTAGAGTAGGTTATTTACCTTAGCTCATGTTCACTTAGATGCTTTATTATTTAATTTTATTTAGGTATTCCCACCTATTTATGTGTGGATATTTCATTTATCTTATTTTAGTTATTATGAGATATTACATAGTTATATCTTATATATTAAGAGGATATTTTCTAGTTATTTATATTATTTACAGATAGTTATCTCTTAGTCTTAGGTTTGATCTCTTAGTTATGATTGATCACTTAGCTTGATCTCTTATTTAGGATTGATCGTCATTACCTATATGTGCAAGGTATATTGATTGTATTGGACAAGCTTTACATATGTATATGTAAGTATATACTATCAAATTACTTTTAGAATATTATTTTTATGAATGTGATGTTCTATTAACACCATATATCTTTATGGCTTGGAACAATCTGATTATTGTCTCTTTCATAATATCAGAGATTAAAGTGTTATATTCATTCATTGTTAATTCATTATAAGAGCAATTTTTTTCCATATATCCAATCATTTTTCTTTGTTGTGATGGAAGGAAAGAAGATCCATGCAATTTTTTTCACTTACAATATTTTTCAATGACAATTTGGAAGGAAGGAAGAAGAGATTGATTTATTTGTAGATCTATGTTTGATCTTATATTATTGATGGGTGTCATCCTCATCCTTAGCCCCTTGGTCATATGGTATGGTCATGTGGAGGGGGCTTAATTTTTAATTCCTACTAGTGGGGGCTTAACTCTAGACCTTTGAGTTTTCTAATCTCTCCAAGATTTTTTTTTTCAAATCATTTTAATTTTTTGATGCAAATTGTTTTGACCCATTTATGATGGGAAATTTTGTTAAAAAATATCTTTTGATTGATAAATTGAAATCAAGTGTTTTTTTTTAAAAAGTGTATGTCTTTTTACACCCAATATATTAGTTTCATTTAATTTGTAAAATTAACTAAAATATAAAGTTCCAATTTCTTTTTTGTGGGGGCTCAATACAAAATCTTTTGGGGGGGTTGTATCAGTGTTGATTTGTGCACCCTTTTACATTCTTTTGCTCTTTGGTGATTTCTTAGAATGGATTCTTCTTATGCATTATATTAGTGTGAGTCAATAATAATACATAATTACCACACATGGAGATGAAGAATGGAAACAATCATTAAATGTAAAGTATTATAGGCATTAATGACTACAACAAAACCAATGTTCACTAGAGAATATGAGAAATTTCAGCACCAATGCAAATTTGATGAGTGATTGGGATTGATAGTAACTTATGTAAATGATAGTATTTTATTTCATTTGGAAGGTTGTGACTCTCCTTTTAAAATATGGGAAAAAATAAAGGGTTTATTTGGTAAGGTGGATCATATGAGACCCATGCAAATTGAATTAGAGATCACTTCTCTTAATCCTGAAGATTTTTCATATATTATAGACTATCTTACTAAGTTTAAGCACTTGTTAAAATAATTGAAGGGGAGTGGAAGAGATAATAAAGATGAAGAGTGTGTTTAAATAATTTTGTCTAAGTTGAAAGGTCCATTCCAAATATTTTCTTCTACCTTTTTCTGTAGCATGGATGTCTTAGGTGCTACATTCAAAATATTAATTTAGAGTTGTTTTATGAAAGACTTACTAGGGAAGAATCTAAATTATCTAATCTTGAGTCTTCCACCTATCAAAAGGCCTTATTATCATCTCATCATAAGGGCAAGAAAAAAAATAAAATAAAACCCAAAACCACTCCTTTTCCATCTCAATGTGCCACTAAACCCAAAGACAATAACTCTAAACCCAAAGAGTTTTCTAAATCCAAAATCATAAGTCTATCCTTTAATGCTCCTTTTGTGGGGAGACTGGTCATGAGAAACTAGGTGTTCAAAGAGAATGCAAGTATTATGCAATTAGAAAACATAAGATCTCTATATTCACTCCACCTCCTTCCAATGAACATGAAAAAACACTTAATGTTATTGGGAGATCTCAGTCACCTATTACATATAGTTGGGTTATAGATTTTAGTTCTTCTCAGCGCATGAATTATTCTAAAGAGTCTTTCATATCTCTTAGTTTAAGATCTAATTACAACATTGAGGTTGGATATTATTCATTTATTTATGTTAAGGGGAAATGTGGCATACAACTTATTGGTGGTTGCATCAATGATGCACTATATGTTCTTGACATCACTTCATATTTACTCTTTGTTTCTCAAATTTGTGATTCTGTTCAGGGCAAGACAATGACTTTCACACCAAAATGGGGCTAAAATTAAAATTTTTTTGGAGCCTCATTCACTTGTTTCATAAGGTTTTTTTGATCATAATTCTAGACTATATCACTTTAAGGGTTTTTATGAGACTTCTTCTATGGTGGCATGCTTTGTTTCTCTTACTAAATCTGAGAGTAAGCTTTGGCATGAGAGATTTGAACATCTTAAGTATAGATATTTGAATGAGTTGATCAATCATGGTGTGGTTGATGGTCTTCTTAGAGTTTCTTGTATTTATGGAGTTTGCCCTGGTTGTGCATTAGGAAAACAACACCAAGATTCATTACCCAAGGGCATGTCTAAGAGATCTTATTCACCAATTGAGATTTTGTGTAGTGACTTGCTAGTTTTTTCTACTCCTTTCAATGGAGATAAGTATGCACTTATATTTATTGATAATTTATCAAGATGTAATTGAGTTTATTTTATCAAGTACAAGAATGAAGTTTTTTCACACTTTAAAGTCTTCAAGGCTTTGGTCAATAATCAATTTTCTAGTTGCATAAATAAGCTTCACACTGATAATGAGGGGGTAATTTAGCAAAGAGTTTTATTTTTTTTTCATCTCATGGCATTATTTACCAACATTATATTCCTTATATACCACAATAAAATGGCTTAGCTAGAAAGGAAGAACCAAAATTTGAAGGAGATGGTTAACTACATGATGCATTCTTGAGATTTACCTCCTATATATTGGGTAGAAGCACTTAATTATGCAAACTACATTCATAATCACACACCACATAGAGCACTTATGTATTTAACTTCAGATGAGGCTTGGTTTAGAACTAAGCTTGATGTCTCAATATTTTGAGTTTTTGGGAGCCATGCTTGAGATTTTGTACCAAAGAAGAAAAGGAAAGCCTTGGATAAGAAGAACAAACCCTTGATCTTTGTATGGTATTTTTAGGACATGAGAGCTTATCAAATTTGATAACCTAATTCTCATGATGTTATTTTTTGAACACATTTTTAGTTTGACGAGTATTTATCTTCTCATGAGTCTTTATCTTATTCCATGACTTATTCTTCTTCTTTGATTCTATCCATTGATAATTCTTCACTTCATCTTGATGATATTTTTTTTGAGGAGACAATTCAAAAGGAAAATGAAGAGGTTATGGATGTAGAATTATATGTGGATCCTTATTCCCACTATGCCTAAGTGGGCTCATATTACAATTTGTGAGGTAGTACCTTTCATACATGATCTGCCACCCACTAGACATCATCAAGCACATTTCACAAATTCTAAAATTTTATGTCAGGCATTTTTTGGGAATCCACAATAATTTTCATAGGCTCATGGGATATAGGAGTGGGATGATGTGATGACCAATGAGTATTATTCTTTGATGAATAATCATACTTGGGATTTGGTTTCTCTTCCTAAGGGAAGAAAGTTGGTTAGATGTAAGTGGATATACCACACCAAATATATATCTGATGGATCCATTAACAAGTATAAGTCATGTCTTGTAGCAAAAGGTTTCTCATAAGTCAATCTATTTATTAATATTGATACTTTTCCCCCTGTTGCTATGATGGATTTTATGCATCTTATACTTTCTCTTGCTGCATCCCAAGATTGGCTAGTGTATCGATGGATGTAAAGAGTGCCTTATTACATGGATATTTTCAAGAGGAAATATACATAAAGTAACCTTCTAGGTTTTTTCATGATTATTTTCTTATTTATTGACTACAAAGGTCTCTCTATGGTATAAAATAGTCTCCTCAAACCTGGTATGAGAAGATGGATTCTTTTCTTCTATCTACTAGCTTTATTCATTGCCACTTAGATCCTACCATCTATATATAGTATATTGAAGAGGATATTGTTATACTAGTTTTATATGTTGATGATCTAATTATTACAAGAAAATATTCTTATCATATTCAATCTATTCAATAAGTTTTTTTAGTATAGTTTGATATGATAGATCTTAGTTTTTTGCATGTTTTCCTTGGGTTGTAGATTTCTCAGTCAGAGTTAGGGTTCATTTGAGTCAACAAAAGTACACTCTTGATATTATTTAGAATTTTAACATGGTTGATTATAACCCAAGTTCCTCTCCTTTCTAGTCTGGGGTCACTCTTACTTCTACCTACACTACTCCTCTTTATGATCCTATATTTTATAAGTAGTTGATTGGAAGTCTCATGTACTTGACCCATACTCACCCTGATATTTATTTTGTAGTTGGGCTTGTATCCCAGTCTATACATGCTCCTCATGATAGTCATTGGTAGGATACCAAGAATATTTTATGATATCTATAAGGTACTTCCCACTTTGGATTACACTACACTAGATATTCTACTCATTGGTTGGATATACTGATTCATATTGGGCAAGTTATATTGATGACAAGTGTTTCACTTTTGGCTACATTTTTTTTCTTGGTTCTTCTCCAATTATTTTGGCTTTTAATAAGTAGTAAGATATTGCACTTTCATTTACAAAGGTAGAGTATAGGGTAATAGTCACAGTGAGTCATCAATTTCTTTAGGCTTCATGAGTTATTGACAGAGCTTTGATTCACATAAGATTAACCTATTATAATTTGGTGTGACAACCAAAGTGTAATTCAAATTTATCGTAACCCTTTTGAGAACCAATGAACCAAGCATATTGATATTCAAATTCACTTCATTTATCAACACATTTAAGATGGAGTTATTTACTTAGAGTACATTCTAACTAAGTAGTAGGTTGTGAACATATTTACGAAGTCTTCTGTATCACCTAGTTACCTTGATTTTCATGGCATTCTTGGGGTTTTAGAAGTTATCATTGGGGGGTGTTTGTGAAGACATATTATTTATTCATTTATTCATGGATATATTGTACATGAGTACTTGATTAGGCCTCATTTTTGAGATTCATATTGTGGATATGCCACTTTATTATTGGCCCCTAACTTCACTTGAGGGGGGTGTTAGAGTAGGTTATTTACCTTATCTCATGTTCACCTAGGTGATTTATTATTTCCTTTTATTTATTTATTCCCACCTATTTATGTGTAAATATTTTATTTATCTTATTTTAGATATTATGCGATATTACATATTTACCTCTTAGATATTATAGGGATATTTGCTAGTTGTTTCTATCCTTTATGGATAATTATCTCTTAGTACTAGGTTTGATCTCTTAGATTGATATATTAGTTATTATTGATCACTTATCTTGATATATTAGTTAGGATTGATCACTTATCTTGATCTCTTAGTTAGGATTGATCTTCCTTGCCTATATATGCAAGGCATATTCATAGTATTGGACAAGATTTAAAGATATAATATATGATATTGTTGCTCTTTATTTTACATATGTATATGTAAGTATATATTGTAAAATTACTTTAAAAACATTATTTTTATGAATGCGATGTTCTATTAATACCATAGATCTTTATGGATTGGAATAATCGGATTATTGTTCCTTTCACTTTCCATCAACATTGATGGAAATTTATCATATTATCAAATGGAAAAACTCAAACAAGGGCCTAATGAAACAATCAATGAATATGTGATAAGATAAAAGACTATGCTAGAAATAATGACATATCAAATGGATGATAATGAGCTCCAAGATATCTTTACTCAAAATTTTCTATATCCACTTCAAGAGGTATTTATATTTGATAAATTCAAATCTTTTGATGAGTTATGTCATATAGTAAAATAAGGTGAGGTCAAGTTGCCTACTTTGAACAAGATAAAGTATGATTCAAGTGTCCCTTATACTTCAAATTTCAAATTTCAAAGCAAGTTAAATTATAATAACAAACCAAATGAAAATAAGAGTAAAGATAAGGTTACAGTTAATGATATCTCACAATCAACACAAAAGCTTCAATTGCAAGCCCCACCAAGGAGGAAATTCTCAAGGTTACCTTCACCTCATCATGTATTATTGAAAAAGCTAATTGAAGGAAATATTATCAATCTTCCTCCACCAATGGAAGTTGATATGTCTAGACCACAATGCAATTTTTATATGGCAATGCATATTGTGATACCATAGACGTATTGAAAACTCTACAAACAAATGTTTCAAGCTTAAGAAAAAGATTCAAGATATCATTGATGAATATATTATTGATATTAGTACACCTAATGAAGAGGCCAAGCCACAATAAAATGACAATACAAAACACAAAATGTATAAATATCCTTTTCTGAATCATGAATAAAATAACAATGACAATTATACAGTAAACCATGCATATAAATCTCATCCTCCTCCTTCTGCATATGATCATCCACTTGATAGTATCATTTTAATAGTTATTAGTAATAAAGAATCTCATCCTATGATTACATTTGATGATAATGAAGATGAAGATGATGATTCAGATATACATGCACTCTTCAGTAGAGCATATGTTGCTAAATAACCCATATATAATGTTATGATAGATAATAGATCAAGTGAAAATGCATGAACCTTGACACCACTTTATTCTCTTTGATATTCAAATTAAGATTTACAAGATATTTATAGAGTTGTAAAATCATTTTATGGACATACACAAGATACTATTGAACATATTATTCTACCATTACAAGTGGGATAACTCATAATCCCACCCCATTCTTTGTCCCATGAAGCATAAGTGTCTTTGATATGCTATGAGGGAATCCATTGATACAAAATCATAGAGTAGTACCATATACAATGCATAAGTGTCTTGAATACATTCATGAAAATCAAGTGGTCAAAATTTCAATAATACAATATGAATATCCTTTGAAACCAGTGGTATTAATTTCTCCTACATAACACCTAATTGGTAAAATTATTAAAAGAGATGGTAACAAAATAGTCTATACAATTATTCAAGAGCATGATTCACATACACAAAGGCATACTCCCAAAACAATTTTTATACTTTCTCATGAGCATGATACCATCACATAAGGGCATATTCCAAAATCAATTTATGAACATCATATCAAGGCACATGGTCATAATCAGTGTATGGTACATTCTTCTAAATATAAAATGGTTTACAAAATGAGGTCTTCATATTATATAACATCACAAGTTATTCAAAATGATTCACAACATATACATACTGTTACATCTACATATGAAGATACAAGTTTATAGGGACATATGATTAGTGATTCAAAGGTGTATATTACAACATATGATTCTTATTCAAATTTAGATGCATTGATAATTGGCTCTTTTTTCACAAGTAGTCATTCCTTCATATCAAGTAGTTGGATATATAGGCATGCCTCCCATTACATATATAATTGGTTAAACTTATTGTATATTTTACTTTGTACATAGCTTATATAATTTCACATCCTTGCTAATTATTCTATCTCAACCTATAATTCTTCTATCCCTTGGCTTTATCTTCACTTTGGGCACTTGCCCTCTATATTTTCAAAGCAAATTTGAACAATCCCCAAAAACTATCTTACATCACTTGCAATACTCATTATTTATGAAAAATACACTTAGTTATTATTGCACATATATACATGTCATGGATTTAGTTTTTAATCACATGATCAACCTATCTCACTTTTTAAATAAGCACACCTAGTCATGCTTCTCATCTATGCTACATTGTTATGCTTTATTTCCACATACATTGGGGGCCTATTGCTTGCCTTCCCTTTTACTTACATGGTGATTTTTCAATTTGTTCTATATTATTTGAATCCCCAAAAATTATTCTATTTTTAAACATTGATTATTATATTTATCAAAAATTTCAATTTGAATATACTGTAAAAGTTTCAAAAAAAATCAAAATAGTTTCAAAAAATCCAAAAATAGGACCTAAAAGCATTTTGAAAATGTTGTTATCTTAATTTATACATATGTTATCTATTTCATGTTGATAGCTACATATTTAATTTATATTTCAATACACAATGCTTTTTTATGAGATATGTGAGTGTGATAAAGGACATACTATAACATGGTTCTTGATGTAAGGATTCCCTCCTCACCCAACAACCTTTGCTAATTTGGGGGTATCTCTTTGGTCATAGTGTAAATTTATCAAGATGTATCTAGCCACAAATGTTTTTTACCATGATGAGCTATATATCATACAAATGTGTTACTAAATCACTCATACTTTTCAATTGTGTTACTCAAATATGTTATTTTATAATAATGACATGGATCCATATGTAGGATGTAGACTGCTTTCATTTGCACTCTGTTTGTTTCCAAATTTTACATGCTTTTTCATTGTATATGGTCCATAACCTTGTTTGTGCAACATTTACATATTATTGATTGTATGAAAATATTGTCATTTATTTGTGGGCCCTTGGCCTTGCATGTATGTGACATCCATTTGTCCCTTGTATGTGGCATTAGTGCCTTACATGTGATCTTTTGTAAAAATTACATGACATCACTTATGATTGTTGCTTGTTACTATGACAACATGATTTATATCATGCATTACTAATAATTATTAAAGATACTATAGTGTCATGATCTATATCATGCACATACTACTTATGTGCTTCAATTTTTGGGACATATAATCTAATACATGCATTTTATTTATGTTTGTGTGTTAGTAATAGTGTTAGTACTATTATTAATATACCTAATAAATGTTATTTTGATTAGTTGGATGGTTAAACCAATTGGGGTCCCAAGTAACCACCTCGTGAAAGCTTATTAAAAGCTTTCACTATTTTTAAATTAATATAAAGATTTTACCTTTCAATATTATTTTGTCAAGTTTTTACAATGAAATTTGTTATATTTACCTATGTATTTGATCTATGAAGGTGAATGTGAAGATAAACATGAAGGCTCATATGGAAGAAAGAGAAAGTTCTTTGAGAATAAAGAATTTTTGAAGGTACTATAGCATTTGAACATACTATACTCCTATATATTATTTATTATACCTAATTTTTTATGCTTGAAAACTTAAAAAATAGTTTGTATGACCTCCATAGCCTAAAAACTAAAGCTATCATCCATTTTTAACCTATTTACGGCCTAAAATCAACATCAAAGGATTTATTTTGTTATTTTTCACAATAAAAACTCTTTTGTATATCCTGCAAACCCAAGCTTTTGCTTTGTAGACCTTTAAGGACATAAGAAACATTTTAATGCAATTATTTGTTATTGTATGCATTCAAATTCATTTCAAATCATGTTTTACTATTATGTATGGATTTGAAACCCATGTGTGCACGTGTATGACTATTCATGCATTTTTATGATCCAAGAAGGAAACAATGTTGTTCCATCTGATTAAAATATGATATGTGTTTTCTGTTTGATATTAAAAAGTTTAAAATCCACCAAAATTTTATTTATACGGCCTTGTACAACATCCAACTCACTTTTGGTCATAACAAGTGTTTGAAACAACATTAGTACGACATCCTAAATTATATTGGTGTGATGTAGTGAAGTATGGAATAAAAGTTTATTTAATAAACTTAATACATAATCATTTGACTCACTATTGTGTTCAATGTTGGTCCTAGGAAAGTGAAAAGAAGTTGTAGTTTTACTCAATCACATTCATAGTTAAAATTATTTTACTTACACCAATATATACATATATAATTTTTTTTTAAATTATAAAATATAATTTATAAGGCTAATCTTTATAGTATGTTATGCAAATTTTTGTAGTTTAGTTAGTCAAGCCTATTTTGTAAGTCACTTGCTAAAGAGAGCTCAAAAGTTTAAAACCCCACCAAGATATCCTTTTGGCAAAAAATGGTTTTGGTATTTATTTTTTATTATTTCATTTTTATTTTTGAAGAGGTTACAAAAGAGAAGGGTGTAAATAGTGTATTTTTTCTGACTCTTGTGACACTTTTTGTAATTTTTTTAACTTTTTCATCTAATCGCTATTTTATATGAAGGTGATCATGTGACCAGTCAATCTCTTGGTTTTTGGATGTTCTTAACACATTTTAAAGTACAATTTTATGATTTTAAGATTTATTATATTATTTTTAAAACAATGTATTGAAAATTATGTATAAGGGTGCATTTTTTAGTGGAAACGAATACCTTATAAATGAAAAATGTTATCATGTTATCTTATGCTTGTAATATCATAGTTATTAGTAGAGCTTTCAATGAAACTTACGTTGTATTTTAAAGTTACATCAAGATCCTTATGATTGAAAAAGTATAAGCATCAAAATAAAGGTTGGAGGATTCATCAAAGGCTAGAGGATAATTTCCCTTCTCTAATTAGCTATTCAATTAGAGTTTGGGAAATATTCTTGAGTATCATTTTTGGTAGCAATAGTGTGTGTTTTTCAATTTTTTGTTGTTTTTAGTTTAGTTTTTATTTTAGCAAATAGATTAATTTGAATTTGATTTTTTTTGCAAGGGCTTCTAGCCTCTCACTTGATAGGGTAAGATATTGCATGGTCTTTAATTAGTTGTTGGTGATTGTACAAGTTGGCATGGGAGTTAGTAGCACCATAATGTTGAGAAAAGTTTTGTTAGTCTCATTGGGCATCAGGAAGATGTACCATACATAGTAATGAATAATCATTTAAACTATTTTTTCTGTGAGACCTTATGTGGATTGATGTGGTTGAATATGCCTTAATCATGTTCTACTACAATACAATATAAATGGGCATATGGGATGACCATACCGTTATCATGTTCATCATTCATGCCATAACTCACAAAGTAGTAGGATTCTTAAAAATGAAATTGGTTGATCAATACCATGATATACAGTGTGCCAATTTTAGGTGCAAAAAATACTTTTGGTGAATCTATAGTCATATATCCAAATCATATTTTATACTCCTTTTGAGATGAAGGGTTTTTTTTTGGGTTGTATGATCTAATAAATGTATTTTATTTATGTTTGTGTTTTAGTAATATTGTTAGTACTATTATTAATGCTAGTAAATAATAATTATTTTTAATTTTGGTAAAAGAGGGTTTTATATAGGGACCCTACCCTTTACAAAGAGCAAAAAAGGTCTAGAGACCTGATATTACAATGCTTAAGCCAAATAGACAAAATAAAACAAACATATAAAATGTAGGGAAAAAGTAGCAAAAAGACAACAATCTAAATTCTTGGACCCATTTAATCTTCATAAGCCTCAAACCATTTTTGAGTAAGATTCTCTAGAAGAAGTTTTTTATTCTTGCTGGGATATAGCTCAATCTTTTCATCAGCAATACCCTTAATTTTTTTTACACTTTAAATGGGATTCAAAATTATCCTATTTTCCTTTAGTGATAGTGTTAAATGTCTCCATGCCTTGAGGGATATTCATAATAGTGAGTATGCTATTTCAACTAACATGCTGAGGTTTTCATTTAAAGATACATGTTGCTTCTCCAGATTAAATGATATTTCCTTGATTTGGGTTTAATTTAATATTAATGTCAATGAGATGAGATTTGGTATAGTAAATGCCATCATTGAGATTGAGCTTATTGATTTCATCCTTGAATATTTTTTGATCCTTTAGGAATCATCAAATGATTGATTTGTGCAAGTCAACCCCATCTTCTATCTTACTTAGTCTTGATTGATATTTATGTTCCTCTATTAACTCCTTAAATTTAGGGTGGTTGGATTGAATGGGTATGGGAATAGGATGGGGTTTATTATAAGTATCCTTAACAACAAAAAAGGGAGGATTTATTTGAGCATGTTCAGGATATTTACACTATCCTCCAATTTACTATTATCTCTAATGTTAAAGGAGATGGGAAGGGGAGTGGGGGAAGGGGTGGTGGGAGTAGGGGAGGGTGAGGAGGAAGAGGTTAGAGTGGGATTAGGGGAGAGAGTGGAGGATTTTTGACATATTTTCTCTTTTTAGCAGGGGTGGATGGAACATGCATAGGGTTTACAACCTTTTTAGTAGTTTTTTAAAATCTTGGCTAGAGGGAAATAATCCTAATCACTATGATCACTATCAATTTAAATGGGTTGTTTATATTTATTTGAGGAATCTAGGGTTTTAGTGGAGTTTCTAAGACTTTTGGGGGTGATTTTTTTCTTAGGAATAGGCTTATCTAATTTAGGGAAAATAAGGGGAGTGGGGCTGGAAGCTTGGAAGAATTTATGGATTAAAAAGATCATGGACTGATGGAGGGGATCTTTTTTCTTACGCATTTTTACTTCATAAATTGAATATTCCAGAGAGTGAAGTATATAAAAAGGAAGACTGAGTGGGATGTGATGGAGAAATTAGTTAAGAATAGGTAAATAAAAGTGGTGGACTAGAGTGTACCTACCACTAATGTCACATATTGCATAATCTACTTAGAGACTCTATCAAAGGGTTTGAAGATGTCTTTCCTTAAGAATCCACTAATATATTTAGGCATTTACTCACCTTCCATAATTTTTTTTACCTCTCTTATTTATAGTCCCTGATGAACTTATTGAATTTGACATCCTCAATTTTCAAACCTGTGACTTGAGTTATAAGGCCTTCATTGATCTCTATTATGATATTGTTGATGGTTACCACGTGATCATCCCATTGTTCTAAAATTTTTCATGATAGATGTTTTTCATACCCAAAATTTTAGTGATGAAGTTAGTCAAACCCCCTATTTTTAGAATTTCATAGACTTATTCTTTTTTAGATGCTCAACAGTCATTAGTTCTATTCTATTTAGATCTCCTCCCATGGTAGAATGAATGTGGGTGCTATGAAGAGTATCATGGTGGTTGAGATGAGAGGATTTATGGAGAGTGAAATCAATAAATTTCTTATTGATCAGTAGATGGGTCTATAATTCTCCCTAGGTCTCACATGTCAAGAAGCCAGTGAAGCTAGAGTTATGATTTTATTTGTTCATTGGTATTTTTGGAGTGTTGCAAAGTTCACAATCATAATTGTGATATAGATGATATTTCCCTAGTAATGATTTCATTGCAATCATATGGGAGGGTGCCTTATTTTATCTAAAATTTAAATGTTATTGCCATTACCCTTCTATTAGCAAAGTAATCAGCTAAGTGGTTACGTTCATGGTAATTGTGTTGATATTTTACCTCTTGGAAGTCCTTGCTTATCTCCAAGATTTATTAAATGATATAGTCAATTATCCATGAGTCTTAGTTAAATTTTTTAAGGTAATTGATTATGTTGAGGGAGTCACCCTCAACCAGAAGCTTATTGATTCCAAGGTTTTTATCCACTTGAATGCCTCATAGGGATGCTAGTGCTTCATCCTTATGGTTAGTTTGGTGACCCATTCCACCTTCAAACATAGTTAAAAATTGACCCCTTTCATCTCTTAACACTCCAACACCACCAAAAATTCTAGGGTTCCTTTTGGAAGTCTCATCAAAGTTAAGTCTAATCCATCCTTGATTTGGGGGCATCTATTTTGTTCTGCTCTTGATTTCCATTCTTGGGTCATATATTGTAGTGGTTGAGAGAGGAGTCCAGTTCTTTGCTATGTTCTCTTCCTATTTAGTTAACTATTGATCCTTATATTTTTTTGAGACTTTAAAGTTTTATAAAATAGAATTGAAATTTTTTTCATCAACCCTATTGAAATTTATGGTGGATTCCTTTCAGATCCTATTATTTCTTTCATTTCACATTTCTCAAATTAAGTGTGGGAAAGAGAAGATCCATATTTTATTGAGTATCTTATTGGAGAAGGGTGAGTCCCAAACAACCTAGGAGTCATTTAGAGAAGCATGATGAATCCATTATATTTTAAATTTATCAAGGAGAAGGTCCCATATATTATGAAAAAAATGACATTGGAGAAGGGGATGCAGGATGGTTTCAAAATATGACTCACAAAGAACATAGTCATTGACCAATGTGAGACCACATTTAACTAAATTATCAAGAGTGAGAATCTTGTTTTGAAGCTAGAGACAAAGAAATATATTGAATTTTGGGAGCAAATATTTATCCCAAATTTTAGACCATTAGAAAGTATCTGTATTGGGAGGGATAATGTGGTTATATCCGAACCTTGCTTCATACTCTCCACTTGGAGTTGTAGTCCAAGATAAGGTGTCCTCTTTGAATAGATTAGGGATATGAATAGTTGAAAGGAGAATGTTTAGATATAAAATGGTAGAAACATGCTCGAGGCTAACATTGGAAATATGAAGATGCTTCTATATTATTTTATTGCCTTGAGATTGGGTATAATCAACCACCATGTTGCCAAAATGTTATTAAATTTGATCTTTAATTTGATACCATGGTTCAAGATCAGCCAAGGGGTGATCAAGTAATTGTTGGCAATTTTGAAAAGTCAAAATGGGTCAACCCCTATAGTCAAAAACTTATATATGGGTCTAATGTAATGTATTAGGGTGTTTCATGTTTCATTTTATGTGATTTAATGTTATATTAGCCTTGGTCATAGTATGTTTAGATCCTTATATCATCTTGTGTCTTTTAGGGGTCATAAATAAGCATTAAATATAAGTGGTACAGTTTTACAAACAATAAAAGTGTTACCAAAATTCTTCCAACATCTAATGTGTCAATCCTTGTCAGACATGCCAATTTCTAACTAAAATTTATAGGTGATAACTAAAAATCAAGAAAACAACTACAAAATAAGGAGTTTCAAAAGGTGTACGACCCATGATAGAGAATGGCATGTGGGAGGATCTTATGGGATATATCCTCAACTTACTCAAATTCATTTCTACACTTGACATGCTTTGGAAGTGCCAAAAATAGTAAAAAATTATTCTTCTCTCCTATCACTCCACCATGCATATGAAACTAATCAATAGGTTCTTGGTTGGTGTGGCTAGTTGGATAAATTATAAATAAAATGCCTTTGGGGGGTGATATTAAAATTTTTCATCTTCACTTTAATTCTTGGAGTGTATATAATGGTGTCCTATTCTTTATGAACCATCTCTAACAAGTTGATTATGTTTTTATACTTACTGTTTCCTATACCCTATAGGTTTTTATAGGTTCTGCTATTATTTGAACCATTCCATACATATCAATTGGTAATTTTGCCTCTATATGATTTTTAATACCTAATCTCATGTTCTCCATTCTTGGTCTCATTTTTGGAAAGAATTTGATAGCTCAAACAACTCAATCTATAGGAAGGTGTTGACAATGAACTTGCATTCAAATTTTTACCATTTGCAAAAAGTATCTTTATTTGAAATGTATTCAATACAAAATAACATGATGTTTCACTCATTAAAAATTTAATGGAAATATCCTTCTTTCAAACTTTCAATCTCCAAGGTTAGTATCATAGAGGTTGCAGTTTAGTGGGAAACACAGTTAGCTCCCAACTCATGCTCACTCACAGTCATGACATGTAAAGGCCCTATGAACATTCATGGAAGCATGATGGAAGTTTATAATTTGTTTTATATACTATTGAAACATTATATAGTTATTTAAGCCTTAAAATTGCATAGAATGTACTATGGCAGTATATGCAACATATACACATAGTTAGCTATAAATACACACCTATAGGTGTTCTCAAGAGGGAAACCACATTGAAAGAGAATTTTTTAGGTGATTAAGGTTTTAAATATTTAAATTTATCCATTTTAATGTTTTAAGGTGACATAATCCTCATTTAAAGTTCATACACCATGTGCATTGCCATGTTTCCATCCACTATTCTGTTTGCAACTCCATCAACTCCTACATGAGGGTAAAAACACTTAAATGGGAGTTTTAAACCTTTCTTCAGGTACTTAATGGTGAGAGATATGTATTTGGATATTTTAATAAGGTATAAAATCAATTTAAGGCTTATATCCCATGCTCACTTCCCAAACTCACATCTATTGCCTTATACTTGCAAAAGTCCATCTGTAGGTAGCACCATAGAGAGCTGAGAACTCTTAATGGAGGATATTAAACATGATGAAACCCTTATTAAAGTAATAATGTGTTTTATAGATCATGGTAGACATATTTTGAATGCTATATTTGTAGACAAGGTTGAGGATTGCCTTCAAAAGTGATGACTATGAATTCAGGTATCAAATCCCTAAAACATGAAAATAGAGGCCTGAGCCATTTTGTTGATATCATATGACAAGTTTACCAAGAGTATTGATGCATAAAAATGTACTCACATTGTATTCCCCACATAGGGGAAGATATATAAAAAATTTGGAGGGTGGATGATTAGTGTAAATTAGTTTTTTAAGAGCTCCAATGTGCACTTTTGACCACTAAAGTTCAGACACTGATGTTTACAGGGTTTGGAACATCAAAGTGGCTTCAAAATATCAAGGTGAAAATGAGGCATATATTCATGTTTAATGATATTATTAAGTTAATTTAATAAAAATGAGCACAAATCATATTAATATATTTGGATATGCAATATTTCAAGCCCAATATATACCTATAGGTGTCCTTTCCTTTGAAACTACCCACCTACAGTCACTACAAATTCCTATAGATCCATGGTAGGATATTATGCATATAAACACTAATTTTATTTGATATAAAATGACTCCATAGGATATTATATGATAAAAATGGTATATGACACAATTTATAAGGGTAATAAACACCTATAGGACCCCATGTTGCTATAATATAGTCAACTATAGCTGACTGTGACATATCAGTGAGCTAAGAAGATATATTCTATGGGTGAGGATAATGAGACATGATATGGATGATTTAAAATGGATAAATAATAAACCTAATTAACTATAGGTATGAATATAATCATTTCCTTCTATATTAAACCATGTAGGACCACCTACAGGGGTCCCTCCCAAATAAGAAACACAACCAATAGTCTAGTCAAGTTGAATGGCAAGGCATATGTGAGGAATCATGTAGAATATTAGAGTAATTAAAGGAATTGGAAATTTTTTTTTAATGTTTTAATATCCTTGGGAGACCATCACATAACACAAATAATTCATATAAAGGCTTATATAATGCAATAAATAGTCCATAGTCAAGACCCTGCAAACAGTCAATTGAGTCCATAAGTCCTTTCTAGGTTTTGGTGCATTTGAAGGGACTAATGATATGATCAAGTTAAATAAAAATTGTGAATAAGGTATATATAACTTATATAATCTCCTCAAATATTTAATTTTTTTGGGTCAATAGGGTATGTACCCTATGTTTTGTCTTAGATAGAGGGTACTTCCTTAATGTGCAAATTAGCAAATTTTGAAGAAAAGGGATGATTTAAGGGATTATAGACTATTAAAAAACTCCATGGAGGTTTTTTAAGATATGTAATTTTTTTACCAACATAGATGACCATGAATAGGTTTTAGAAATTCAACATGGTGTCCTAAACCCTCAAGAATTAAGACAAGCCTATTAGGCCTAGTTTAGGCCTAAAGCCCAAATAGGGGGTTAGTGTCACTTTAAACCTTAGGTGAAAATTATAACACTCTAAAATATGTTCATATAGTAATATAGTATGTGTTTGAGATGTTGGTATGCAGATAAGTCCATAAAAAAGCCACTTTTGGCTCAAGGATAATTCAGGCCTATGTAGAATGACATATAAATCTTGAGAGGCCCATTTAGGATGCTCGTATCTACTTGAAGGTTATGAATGGGAGTATTATCAGTTTGGGGAGGTTAAATAAGGTATTTAACATTTTTTTTATGTAATTTTTTTATAACTTCAATGTCACATCTTTATGAATAAAGCCTAAGATCAAAAGGAGCCTAAAACCCTACATAACCTTGGATAAGGACCCAATTGGGAAAATAAGGATGGAGAGATATCCAAATGAGATGAAATAGAAATGAAAGTGATTTATTATTGTATGGGACTCTCCATATATCCATCCCATCCACTTGAGGTGTTCCCTACTTGTATAGATAGGAGAAAAATAAGGTGTTCTTGACTATTTTTGATGTTTTGTAGGTTATAGGAGGTTTTAAGATATTACACCAAATTTGGAAGAAATATCATGAATTAATATAACTCAATATTATCATTAAATTCTTCATTAAAAATCTTAAGTGTTTCTACAAGCAGCTTCATCTCAGCCAGTCAAAACTAGCAAAGTGAAAAAGATAGTGAGAAGGGTGAGAACTTCAAGTGGGAATCTATTTAATGTGTAACTTGAGAATATAAGGTTTTGGTAAGTATTTAAATGTTTCATTCAATCATTTTTATGGATTTTCATGAAAAAATTAATCCAAATTTGAGGCCAAGTGTGAGGGGTAAGTGGAATAGGAGTTTTTTAGACTACAAGTAGTTATGGCTCACCTTCAAAAGAATCCAAATGATTAAGAATACAACCAATTCATGTTTAATAATGTATAAAAACCTTCCCTCTTATTTTAATCATAATATCTATCCATAGTTAGTTGTGGGACGTTTTAAAATGGCCAAATGATGAAGGTAGTTTTCTAAACAAGCAGAAGGAGTCTTACACCACATTTCATAGAGTTTCATGATTTTGAGGGTCATTTATCTTATTAAACCTTACATGGTCTATCTCAAACTAATTATCATGAATTTTTAACTCTTATCAGCATGACAAGTGATCTAGTGATGCTTATAATTTATTCTCTCCTCCTCTCTCTCTAATTCTATAAGTAGTAGCCATTTTGGCTATTGTAATCTAATACCACACCTGGCATGATAATGACCTACTAGTTTGATGTCATATTTTGAATTTTAATAATTAAAATAATCTATTTTTGATTTTAATAACATCTTGTTTGAGTGTGTAAAGTGATGAATGGTTAAGTTCAGTGATTCTATCCTTGCTTTTCCTTGTACTTTCATGCCTTATGCAAGAAGATCTCATTCTAACAGGTCATTTAGAGAGTAGTCAAATGTGTTAGGATATTTTAAAATTTGAAAATTTTCATAGAGTGTGTATTCTTACCTATTGTTCATTTACCTTGTGTATCTTCATACATCTCACCTCTATATTGAAACACTCATGTTGGAATCCTTAGGACTATGAAGCTAGTTTGTATACCTTGTTCTTTAGTAAAAGAAATATTATGGTCATGTGGAAAACATATTGGTGTATCATCCCTTAGGATAGTTTCATTTTATTTCAAATTCCTAACTCTTTTCCCGTAAAAAAGCACTAGTTAAGGTGATAAGCATCACAAGATACATTCAGGGAGCCAACCCTCAAACCTAGAGACTCACTTCCACTATAGGTATACCCACATACTTGGAAGTGTTTCCATGTTGCCTAAATATATAAGAGGCTTGAACAACCTCTTCTAGGGTGAAATATTTGGTAAAAAAAGTAACCATGGGTCCTTCCAAAACCATATTTTAACTCCATTACCAAGATTCCATTTGTATCCTTGGTTGATGATCTCCTTGTCTTTGATAAGAAGTTTCCAAATGGAGGAGCCTATGGTGAAGGCATGATCATTTAGTAAAGATATTACTGGTCTATGCTAAAAATATTTATCTCTTAGATTAGTTATATAAATATTTGATTCTTTTATGAATCTCCATACCATTTTAGTTGTGGAGCCTTGTTCATAATATTTAGTCTTCTTACTCCCAAACCACCATATTTATTTGGAAGAGTAACACGATCCCAAGTGACCAAGGGGAAACACTGAATTATTTTAGTTATAGTATAAATAAATAATTTATAAATTTTATCAATATTTTATATAATGGATGAAGACATTTTGAAGAGAGACATAATGTAAACTGGGAGGATTTATAGAATGTTTTTTAAGAGGATGAGATTACCGACCTAAGATAGAAAAGCTCCCTTCCAACCACCAAGATTTTTCATGAAAATTTATATCAAGGAGTTTCATAGTTGAATAGGAATCTTACCTATAAAGAGAGGCATCCACAAATAATTTTAGGACAAGGGTTTGATGGATCAACCCAAAATTTTGGCAATTTTAGTTTATTTGATCAGTGAAGTATTAATGAAAAATAGAGTCCTTTTATCAAAATTAATATTTTCCTTTGACACTTCCACATATTATTGAAGAATATTCTTGAGTTATTTGGATTCTTTGATAAATGTAAAAACAAAGGAAAAAGTGTCATCTATGAACTATTGGTAAAGTGTGGAAGTAATTCCAGCCATTGAAGTGAATCCTTTGACAATTCATTTTCTCTAGGCTTCTAAAGGTTCCTGCTAAGAGTATCAACAAGTATTATCAAAAGGAAGGGGGATAAGGGATCCCATTTCATAATTCCTATTTTAATATTAAAATAACTTATAGATGAACCATTGACAAGAATGGAAAACATAGATATACTTATGCTATTGTGGATGAGTTTCTGAATGAGTTGGTAAAAGCCATATTTCTAAAGAACTAGATCCAAATAGAGCCAATCAACCCTATCAAAAGGCTTACACATATCTAGTTTAAAAATCATTCCAACTTCCTTGATTGTTTACATAGAATGCATAGTTTCATGTACCATAAAAATGACATCTTGGATTTATCTTTCTTGGACAAAGCCACCTTAGTTACAAGAAATTAATTTACTCATTAAAGGATGAAGGCATAGAGCCAAGAGTTTAGTGAAAATTTTGTAGACATAATTTCATAGAATTATGGGATGAAAGTCCTCAAGAGCTAAAGCACTATAATTTTTAGGTTTAAGATCTATAAAAGTGTTATTGAACTCCCTTAAAATCTTACCAACTGAGAAGAATTCAACAGAGGCTTGGACTAGATTTGATTTTATAATATCCTAGAATATTTGTAAGAAAGTTATCAAAAATCTATCAGGCCCAAGGGTGTTATCCTTTTGAATAAGAAACACTACATATTTCACATCATCTTTGGAGATGATCTTGATAATGTTTTCATTATTAGATTCATTGATGAGAGTAGGAACTGGCTGAAGGAATATTTAAGGTTTGGTTCTATTGATAGGATTATTGGCTGCAAATAGGTTCCTTAAGTATCAAATGATTTCTTCCTTAATCTAATAAGTCTCTTGATAGACTGATCCATCTTCAACAGGGGACTTTATTGATATTATTATAGATTCTATGTTTTAAGGTTGACATATGGAATTTTTTTGTATTATGATCACCTTCTTTTAGCCAACTAGCTCTAGATTTGAAATTCTATAAAGTTTCCTCTCAAGCCACTATGTTGTGATAGTCACTTAAAAGGTTTTTTTATTTAGAACAGAGTTCTTCATTCAATCCTACATTAACCATTTTCTATTCTATATTTTTGAGGTCATTTTTAAATTTATCCTTTTTGTGGAAAATGTTTCCAAAGACTTTGTGATTCCATGTTTTAAAGTTTCTTTTGACATTTTAAAGCTTTTATGCAAGATTGTGCATGGTTGTGCCTTGGGTCTTAATTACCCACCATTATTTAACCCTTTCCTTTATCTCAGGATGTGAGAACCACATGTGTTTGAATACAAAGGGAGATTTGTCTTGTTTGAAATTATTCTCCATAATCAGAATAATTATATTGTGGTCTAAACCAATTGAAGAGAAGAGAGGTTGAAATCTTGAGTCAACAACCAAATTGAGTCTATAATATCATGGTCAATTTTAAACAGGATTAAACTTTATCCGAGTCATCTATTTTTCTAGGTGAAGGGTGAGCCTCTCATTTCCACATCAAAAAGGTTATTATGAGAAATGAAGTTTGAAAGGTCCTCTGTGTTATCTAAATATAACTAAGAACCCCCTTTTTTCTCACAAGGGTATATAGGGGTGTTAAAATCACCAATGATGATCTAATTAATATCTTTGCATGTTGATCTAAAAACATTGATATCAGACCATATTTTTTTATGAGATGAGGGAGAGTTTGGTGCATAGACATTTGAGAGGATCCACATCTTGTTTGAAGCTTTTTCAGTGAAGAGAATTGCTAAATGGTGAGAATGTTTTTTGATAATTTCACTAGTTAAAAGCTAATCATCCCAAAAAATAATTATGCCTCACAATGCTCTAGTAGAACTAACTGATGCGATCTTATCCTCTTTCCAAACTTTGATTTGTATTTTCTCTATACTTTTTTCTTGCATTTTAGTTTCTTGTATTATAATGATAAAAGCAATTTTGTTTTTATGAATATATATAACATTTGATGTTTTTTTGTAGTGATTCATAATTATTTGAAAAATTTGACCCACATATAAATATTTTACCTATATAGATCAGCTAAGAAGATTTCCTTATTGACCAAATGATCAAATGACTTGAGCAAGTGAAGAAGATGGACCAGACCGTCATCGAATATCATGCAAAAATGGATAGGTTAATCTAGTTTAACACTTAATAATTTCAATTAGAAGGATAATTAGAGAAAAGGATTACATGAACATGAGGTTATTCATGTTTTGAACATTCTTTGAAAATTTCATGACTTGATGAGTCGTCTATCTCAAGTTACAAGCATTTAAAGTTGAACTTGCATAGTGGGATGTGTGCACAGATGTCAAATTTAGGATTTGTGAAATAGTTATTTGAATTTAAATATTCCTAAGGATAAATATGAGGATGATAAGTGTTAAGATATAAGGTACCTAAATGGATATTTAATGGTTTGTGATGACTGACAAAGATAGTGGTTCTAAGCTGATCAATAGTGTGCGATCCATCACACCAAAGTAGATCGATAATGAGCTCAAAATGAAAAGTTTAGTGAATCCTAAAGATAAATGAGAATATAATAAGTGTCATGACCATGGAAGATACCAAGTAAACCAATGGTATTCATTTTAATTATGCTAAATAATATCAATGATAACATAAGGTTAAAATGTCAATCAAGCTCAGGATGAATGTGAGGCCACCACATGGAAAAAGTGAAAGAACCATCCAGGACTGACTATGGGGCCCATGGAATAAATGTGGAGCTAATAAATTTCATAATATAAAAGGCTTGGTTCTAGATCAATGGCCAACATTAGGATTCAAATCCAGGAGACTTTAATAGATAACAAATGTGACCTAAGGTCAAACTAGGGCAAATATTTCAAAGGATGCCATTGAAGCTCAATCGAGACCTCTCTTGGAGGATCCAATGCATGCAAACTCAATTTTCTTATGGTTTTAATGTAATTTTATGAATTATATCCTCATTTGTAGTGGCTTCTAGATTCCCACAAGTTTCAAAGGTAGAATAGGTCTGTTTAGACCTAATATAGTTCAAGAATGATGATATGTAGTGTGTAAGATCTTCATGGATGTTAACTATAGGAAAAAAATGGATTGGTTTTCAATCTATAATAGACCTATGCTCAGATATTGAAATAGGTACAAATATGTGATTAATGAATAAGTGTCTTATCTTCCAAAATAGTCATCTTCTCGATAAACAAGTACCTACCACCACTCAAATTAGACTTAGTCATGGCTCTGTCAGGTCCATAGATATGGAGATTTTGTATTTATAATAAAATCAAGTGGGAGATCACATAGAAGATCAAAGCAAATGGATTTAGGGATTGGAGAGTACAGTGGATCATTTATTAGTTTAGGTGATCTATCAAGAGGAAGTTAACCTTCTCTAAAGGTTTAACCCTATTATAAGATACCCATAGCCCAGGGTTGTTCCCATATTATGAATAGGAGTGGGGGAGCTTGAATAACTCCTTCATAAGGGTATAATCTCACATCATAGTATTTTTTGGCATGCTTGGTGGGACTTACCATGTTGTTCACTGGTGAATAGTTTTAGTGTTTTCTTCATCTAATCAGCGTTCAGAGGCATGTGTGTAAACATCAATGGAAACTTTGAGCATCTATCATCTAGTTTAATCATCCTAAATAAGTTCTTAATCATCATAATCTAGTATGTATAATCAACCATCTTTTGATTAGTATGATTATTCTCTACCTTAGCATCAAAATTATCAGGCATATAATATTTATGTATTCCCCTCAAGTGGACCTCAAAAAACTTATCATCCCTATCATGGCCTTTGATATCCTCTCACCCTTGCATATGACCAAGGTTAGCCTCCTTTGCATTCAAATCAGTCTTATAATTCCCCTTTTCAAGACCAAGATTATCTCGTTACATCCTTGTCAAGAGTCAAACAAGCATTATTAGTTTATATTGAGTTGATAAGGGAGATTGGTATGGGTTTGGAGTTTTATCCAATCATCCCTATCCATATTCTAAGGGAGGCAAGGAGTGATTTTTAGTTATTCAAGAATATATGGTTAGTTTTTAAGGGTGAACAATGGTCATCTTGTAAGAATGAGGACATAGTAGTGAGGAGAAGCATGATCTAGAATGTATACAATGTGTTGATAGATTATGAATATCAACAAGCTCATTTTGATCAATCTTATGTGTCCTCTCCCCTCAAAGAGCCTAAATCTTAGCGTTCAAGAGTTGCTAATCATCCCATATTACATTTTGTCAAATTCCATCCTTATTAAAAGTTAGAGAGGCAACATTGGGCCAAGGGAAAACAATCATGAAAATCAATGAGGGGGTAAAGCTTGGAAAATAATTATGCATTCATGCCATGGAGGGGATAAATATATTATTACAAGAGTTTTGGAACATATGGGCATCCATTAAATAAGTTGACTATCCACAAGTTGATAAGCAAGAATTGAAAGGGTGGGTATTATCCATTAAAAATGTGTTTGAGCATTGGGAGAAAGAGTATGTCAAACTCAAGTCAATCGGTTTTCCCTCTCCTACCCTTATGACCATTCCCACTCAAGAGCATGAATCCATTCCATCATGGATCTTATCCAACACATTTGACCCTAACTATGTCATGCCCTCACTTGTGATACCACCCTCTCTTATAACTATTCAAAAGGAAGAAAAGGTGTTTGTTCCCTAATCATTTCCATCATGAAAATTAGTTTAGAAAGGAAAAAATAAGGAAGAGGTGATAGTTGAGGTAGTTACTCAAGAGCCACCAAAGAGACCCTATAAGGTACCTAGCTAGAAATACACTCTCTTAAGCTACACGTAAGGTAAACTTATTTACCTTCCCACCATCTCCCTCTTGGAGAAAGAGCCTATTTTAAAAAGGATAGAGGTGGAGATTGTAATCATAAGGGAGCCATAGAGGATAATACAAGTGTCTATGATAAGGAAATTATGATATGAAGCCCACTTCATAGGGAAGAGCATGTTTTAGCTTTCAAGTTGCAAGAGCTTGATGAGAAACAAGAGGATAGGCTTCATGAACCTATTATGGAGGTCAAGGGCAACTCAAGTGATTTAAAAGATCAATGAAAACATTTGTGCTTGGATTTATTGAGTGAGGTGGAATAATTTAGTGTTGCAAACTTTCTTGAAGAGGATAATCCTCAAGTTGAACATGGGGTAGACTTTGAATGGACTATTGAAGGTCCATTCTACATAGATGAAGTAGAGGATTAGAAATAGGTACCAAAAGTTGGTCCACTTCAAGATGAGGTGTCAGTTGAGGATAGCCCTAATATGTTAGAGCTAGAAGAAAGTAGATCAGACCTTAAGCAAGATAAATATGATGTTTTAGACCTTGAATGGTCAAATCAACCCTCATTTATAGTTGAAAAACAAGATGAAATATTGAGTGAGGTTGATGAAGGAGACATCTCAAGTGTTCAAGTGATACTTTTTTGAGAAACATACCAGTGAAGAGCTTGAGAAGTTATGATAGAAGTTTAATGCCATAACCAAAGAGTTTGAAAAAGCTAAGAGACATGTCCTTCCTCTAAAACAATATGTACATGCTACTCTAAGCATTATCACTCCTAATTTGCAAACTGAACCACCAAGATGAAAGAACATGATATTTTTGAACCACCAATTGAACCAAGTGTGGTTACTCCCAAGAGTCTAAATGAAGTCTTCATGCAAGGATTTATCAAGAGTGATGAGAAACATCAAACAAGTGATTCTGTAGTCAAATTTAAACCAATATTGGAATACTTGGACCAATATGTTGACATTGGAGACATGTTTGTTCTGTTTCATTTGTTGGAGAGCATATCAAATGGATTGGCCATCAAGCTACTTAGTTCACCAATTATGGTACCTCCAAAGGAAGGCATTTTTCATCTTGATTTGTTACAAGAAAATGATACTAAAAATTTCCAATTTGACCTAAGAGGGAGGTTCTTGTAAATTATTGTACAATATTATATATATTAGAATAGATTTCATACTTTTCTCTAAGTACTTATGTGCACATATGTTTAGTAGGTTATGTTTTTTCTTTTTTCCAAGTGCCTACATGCACTTGCCTTTATTTGTTTTGTTCTTATTGTCCTTTTTTATTCAAGAAGAGTTATTGAGAGGTTAGAAGCTAGTTTTAGATTTAGATCAATATGTTGAACAAGAGAGGAGACTCCATGCCCAATGGACTAGTCAAGATAAATGGTCTTGGTTCTCAAGAATAACAAGCATGATTCCCTATGAGTCACCAAAGATGTTGGAAAAATTTGGATCACATACAAATATTTTTCTTAGATATATCATCTGAGCAAAGTTATTGATTGACCAAATGATAAAATGACTTGAGTAAGTGAAGAAGATGGACCAAACCACCATTGAACATCATGCAAAAATAAATAAGTCATTCTAGTTACATGCTTCATAAGTTCAATTCAGAGGCCCCTCAAAGCCAAAGTATTACATGGACATGATGTTATTCATTCCTTGTACATTATCTACAAATTTCATGACTTGATGAGTTTTCTATCTCAAGTTACAAGCATTTAAAGTTGAACTTGCAGAGTGGGATGTGCACAAAGATGTCAAATTTGGGCCTCATGAAATATCCATTCAAATTAAAATTTTATTGAGGATAAGTATGAGGATGACAAGTTTCAAGATCTCAAGTACTTAAATATATATCTAATGGTATATGAAAACTAAAAAAGCTAGTGGGTCCAAGCTGATCAATAGTGCATGATCCATCATACCAAAGTAGATCAATGACGAGCTCAAATTCAAAAGTTTAGTGAATCTTGATGACAAATAAGAAGTTACCAAATGCTATGATCATAAAAAATAATAGGTAAATAAATAGTACACATTCAAACAACCATGCTAAAGAAGATCGACAGTGCACATAATGTCAAAGGGTCAACCAAGCTTAGGATGAAAGCGAGGATACCACATGGAAAAAGCATAAGAACCATTTAGGACTAACTATGGGGCCAAAAAAATGAATGTGGAGCTAAAAAATATCATAATCAAGAAGCCTTGGTTTAATATCAATGGTTTAGATTAAAATTCAAATTTAGGAGACTTCAATAGAGAATAAATGTGACCTAAGGTTGAACCAAGGCAAATATTTCAAAGGATGCAATTGAAGCTCAGTCAAGACCTACCTTGGAGGATCCAATCCATGAAAACTCAATTTTATTATGGTTTTAATGTAATTTAATAAAGGGAGGTCCTCATGTGTAATGGTTTCTCGATTCCCACAAGGTTCAGAGACAAATAGGTCTGTTTAGACCTAATATAGTTCAAGAATGATGTGATGTAGTCTATAAGCTTTTTATGGATATTAACTATATGAAAACCAATAAATGGATTGGTTTTCAATATATAATAGACCTATGCTTAGATATTAAAATGGGGAAAAATATATGATTGATGAAGAAGTGTCTTATCTTCCAAAATAGTCATCTTCTTGACAAGCAAATACATACCGCTACTCAAATCAAACTTAGTCATGGCTCTATCAGGTCTATAGATATGGAGATTTTTTATTTATCATTAAATCATGTGGGAGATGGTGTAGAAGAACAAAGCAAGGGATTAGAGAGTATAGTGGAGAATTTATTAGTTTAGTTGATCCATCAAGAGGAATTTAGCCTTATCTGAAGGTTTAAATCTATTATAGTATACCCATAGCTTGGGGTTATTCCCATATTATAACCAGGAGTGGGGGAGCTTGAATAACCCTTTCACAAGGGTGTAATCTCATGTCATAACAATTTTTGGCATGCTTAATGGGACTTACTATGTTGTTCACTAGTGAATAGTTTAAGTGTTTTCTTCATCCAATCAACCTTTGGAAGCATGTGTACAAACACCAATAATGACTCTAAGCATCTATCATCTAGTTTAAATAGCCTAACTAAGTGCCTAATCATCATAATTTGGTATTTATAATCAACCATCTTTTAACTAGTGTGATTATTCTCTACCTCAACATCAAACTTATCAGGGAAATAATATTTATGTATTCCCCCTAAGTGGCCCTCAAACAACCTATCATCCTATCATGGCATTTTCCCTCATCCCACCCCTACATATGACCAAGTTTAGCCTCCTTTGCATTCAAATTAGTCTTATAATTCCCCTTGTCAAGACCGGAATTATCTTATTACATAATTGTCAGGAGTAAAGAAAGCATTATTAGTTTATATTGAGTTGATAAGGGAGATTGGTAAGGGTTTGGAATTTTCTCGAATCATCCCTATCTATGTGCTAAGGGATGAAAGGAGTGATATTCAGTTGTTCAAGAATAGATGGTCAATTTTTAAGGGTGAGTAATGGTCATCTTGTAAGAATGAGGACATAGTAATGAGGACAAGCATGATCTATAATGCATACAATGTGTTGATATCTTATGAATATAAATAAGCTCATTTGGATCAATAATATGTGTCCTCTCCCCTCTAAGAGCCTCAAGCTCAACCTTCAAGAGTTTTTAATCATCCCCCTAGTCAACCTTGTCAAAGTCCATCCTTGTCAAAAGTTAGAGAGGCAATATTAGACCAAGGGAGAATAATCATGAAAGTCAATGAGGAGGTTAAACTTGGATAAGAATTCCCCATTCATGCCATGGAGGGGATAAATATATTATTGAAAGAGTTTTGGAATGTGTGGGCATCCATTGAAGAAGCTGACTATCCACAAGTTGATAAGCAAGAATTGAAAGGGTGGGTATTATCCATTAAAAAGGTGTCTGAGCATTGGGAGAAAGAGTATGTCAAATCCGAGTCAATCAAGTTTCCCTCTCCTACCCCTATACCCATTCCCACTCAAGATCATTAAGCCATTCCATCATGGATCTTCTCCAACACATTCGACCCTAACTATGTCATGCCCTCACTTGTGAGACCACCCTCTCATATAACCGTTCAAAAGGAAGAAAAGGTGTTTATTCCCTACTCATTTCCATCATGGAAATCAATTCACAAATGCAAAAATAAGAAGGAGGAGGTGTTAGTTGAGGTATTTAATCAATAGCCACACTTATTCACCCTCCCACCATCTCCCTCTTAGAGAAAAAGCCTATTTTACAAAGGATAAAGGTGGATCTTGTAGTCATAAGTGAGCCATAAGAGGATAATACAAGTGTATATGACAAGGAAATTATAATAGGCAGCCCACTTCTTAGGGAAGAGCATGTTTTAGCTGTCAAGTTATAAGAACTTGATGAGAAGCAAGAGGATATCCTTCATTAACCTGTTATGGAGGTCAAGGGAAGATAAAGTGATTTAGAAGATCAATGACAGTAGTATTCTTAGATTTATTGAGTAAGGTGGAAAAAATTAGTGTTATAAACACTCTTGAAGAGGATAATCCTCAAGCTAAACATGGGGCAAACCTTAAATGGACTACTGAAGGTCCGTTCTACATAGATGAATTAGAGGATCAAAACCAGGTACCATAAGTTGGTACACTTCAAGATGAGGTGTCAGTTAAGGATAGCCCTAATATGTTGGAGCTAGAGGAAAGAAAATTAGACTTTGAGAAAGACAAATGTGATGTTTTAGACTTTGGATGGTCAAATCAACCCTCATTTGCAGTTGAAAAACAAGATGAAATATTGAGTGAGGTTGATGAAGGAGACATCTCAAGTGCTCAAGTGATACTTTTTGAAAAGCATACCATTGAGGAGCTTAAGGAGTTATGATAGAAGTTCAATGCCATAAACAAAGAGTTTGAAAAAGCTAAGAGACATGTCCTTCCTCTAAAACAATATGTACGTGCTACTCTAAGCATTATCACTCCTAATTTGCACAAGGACAAGATGAAAGAACATGGTATTTTTGAACCACCAATTAAACCAAGTGCAGTTGCTCCCAAGAGCCTAAATGAAGTCTTCATGTAAGGCTTTATCAAGAGTGATGAGAAACATCAAACAAGTGCTTTTGTAGTCAAATTTGAACCAATATTGGAATACTTGGACCAATATATTGACATTGGAGACATGTTTGTTCCATTTCATTTGTTGGAGAGCATATCAAATGGATTGGCCATCAAGCTACTTAGTTCACAAATTATGGTACCTCCAAAGGAAGTTATTTTTCATCTTGATTTGTTACAAGTAAATGATACTAAAAATTTCCCATTTGACCCAAGAGGGAGGTGCTTGTAAATTGTTGTAAAATATTGTATGTATTAGAATATATATCATACTTTTTTATAAGTGCATATGTGCACATATGTTTAGTAGGTTAGTTTTTATTATTTTCTCCAATTGCCTATGTGCATTTACCTTTATTTGGTTTGTTATTATTGTCCTTTTTGCTTCAAGAAGATTTATTGAGAGGTTGGTATCTAGTTTTAGCTTTAGATCAATATGTTGAATAAGAGAGGAGACTCCATGCCCAATGGACCAGTTAAGATAAATGGTCAAAGTTTTCAATAATAACAAGCATGATTCACTATGAGTTTCCAAAGATGTTGGCCAATTTTGGACCATATACAAAGCTTTTACCTAGATAGATCAGCTGAGCAGAGTTCCTGATTGACCAAATGATCAAATGACTTGAGCAAGTGAAGAAGATGGACCAAACCATCATCTAATGTCATGTAAAAATGGATAGGTTAGTCTAGTTGCACACTTCATAAGTTCACTTAGGAGGCACATTAGATCCAAAATACTACATAAACATGAGGTTATTCATGCCTTGAACATTTTTTACAAATTTCATGACTTGATGAGTTGAAATATCTCAAGTTACAAGCATTTAGAATTGAACTTGCAAAGTGGGATGTGTATACAGACATTAAATTTGGGCCTCATAAAATAGACATTTGAATTAAAATGTTCTTGAGGATAAGTGTGAGGATAATTAGTGTCAAGATCTCAGGTATCTAAATAGATATCTAATAATGCACAACTAAAAAAGCTAGTGGGTCCAAGCTGATCAATAGTGCATGACCCATCGTACCAAAGTAGATCGATGATGAGCTTGAAGTCAAAAGGTTAGTGAATATTTAAGATAAAAAATATGTTTATAAGTGTCATGATCATGACACATGCTAGGTAAATAAATAGGTTATGTTTGAACCATACTAAATAAGATTGACAGTGCACATAATGTCAAAGGGTCAACTGAGCTCAGGATGAATGTAAGGTTGCCACATGGTAAAAGCATAAGAACCATCTAGGATTAACTATGGGGCCCAAAAAATAAATGTGGAGCTAAAAAATGTCATAATATAGAATTCCTAATCTAAGATCAATGACTCACATTAAAATTCAAAGCCAAGAGACTTCAATAGAGAATAAATGTGACCTAAGGTCGAACTAGGGCAAATATTTCAAAGGATGCCATTGAAGCTCAATCAAGACCTCTATTAGAGTATCTAATGCATATAGACTCAATATTATTATTATGGTTTTAATGTCATTTCATGAAGGGAGATCCTCATGTGTAGTGGCTTTTTGATTCCCATAAGGTTCAAAGGTATAATAAGTCTATTTAGACCTAATATAGTTCAAGAATGATGTTATGCAATCTGTAAGCTCTTCATGGATATTCACTATAGGAACACCAATAAATGAATTAGTTTTCAATCTATAATAGACCTATGATTATATATTGAAATGGGGAAAAATATGTGATTAATTAATAAGTGTCTTATCTTCTAAAATAGTCATCTTATCGACAAGTAGGTACATGTTGCCACTCAAAGAAGACTTAGTCATGGCTCTATCAGGTCCATGGATATGGATATTTTTTATTTATAATGAAATTGAGTGGGAGATGTTTTAGAATATCAAATCAAAGGGATTTGGGAATTATAAAGTATAGTGGAGAATTATTAGTTTAAGTGATCCATTAAGAAGAAGCTGACCTTATCTGGAGGTTCAACCCTATTATAGGATACCCACAGCCTAGGGTTGTTCCCATATTATGATTAGGAATGGGGGACCCTAAATAATGCCTCCAAAAGGGTGAAATACCACATCATAATAGTTTATAGCATGCCTATTGGGACTTACTACATTATTTACTAGTGAATATTATTGGTGTTCTCTTCATCTAATTAGCCTTTGAGGTATGTGCATAAACATCAATGGTGACTCTAAGCATCTATCAACTAGTTTACATAGCCCAACTAAGTGCCTAATAATCATAATATGGTATGTATAATCAACCATATTTTGATTAGTATGCTTATTATCTACATCAACATCACACTTATCAGGTAAATAATGTTTATGTGTTCACCCCAAGTGGACCTCAAATAACTTATCAGCCCTATCATGGTCTTTTCCCTCTTACCACCCATACATTTGACCGAGGTCAACCTCCTTTGCATTTAAATTAGTCTTCTAATTCCCCTTGTCAAGACTAGGATTATCTTATTACATCCTTATAAGGAGTCAAACAAGAATTATTAGTTTATATTGATTTGATAAGGGAGATTGGTAGGGGTTTGGAGTTTTCTCCATTCATCACTATCTATGTTCTATAAGAGGTAAGGAGTCATCTTTAGTTGGTTCAGAATAGATGGTCAGTTTGTGAGGGTGAATAATGGTCATCTTGTAAGAATGAGGACATAGTAATGAGGAGAAGCATGATAAAAAATGTAGACAGTGTGTTGATATCTTTGTTAGGGTGTGGAGCTAAAAGCTACACCTTAAGGCAAATAGGAGGGTTTCGCGTATGCAGTCACCGACATCAGCAAGCCACACCGACATCGGTCAGGGGACGCAGAAGGGAAACCGGCATCGGCAGAAGACCGGTCAGCGTCGGTCACCTCCAGGAGGGCAGGGACCGACGTCAGTTACCTGTAGCAGTCTGAACTCCTGTTAACAAACAGTGAGTTAAGTGAACGCAGAGTTTGCATGTTAAAGACTTGTTCAAAGTCTTGAGCCACAAGTCTAATCAGTGTATGCATGAGATCTTATAATAGACTCATGGGCTATATTGTTAAGTGGAGAATTTGGAGAAGAGCCATGTAGAGCTTGGAGAGTTCTTCCCATGGTGGAATCAAGTAGGATTCCCCATGTGTGTTTAAGTAAGATTAGGTTTGATATGCAGGGATGTGTGTATAAGAGGGTCAGAACAGGATCGGCGGGGAAGAAAGATCAAGGTGACAGCAATACATCAGGGGCATGATCATGGTGAGATCTACTTAGAGTACGGTTGTGTACTCGATTGTACAGATGTGCAATGAGGTGAACAACAGCTTGTGTTAGCTGTGTTTGTGACCTATGAGAGAAGATTACTCTGGAGGGAAGTTTACTGTAAGCCCACGAAGTGGAAGAAAGAGTGCCACCTCTTTGTTGTAGATTCCTTTGTAATGAGTTAAATATAATTGTATATTACCTCTCATGTTCTGTGTGTTTTCTCATTGATAGTTATTTATTCTTCTAGATTCCACATGTTTAATTGCTTATACAATGGTAATCATGTGTTCTCTTAAAACTGACAAGTTGTGTTAGAGCTTTGGGGTGTTTCGGTCCTATCAATTGGTATCAGAGCGAGGTTGGATGTTCTCAGAGCGAGTTTGACTAACAGATGTCCCAGATCTGTTAAGTGTTTGTTGATTACAGGTTACTCACAGGGGTTTCTATTTGAGTGGGAGTATAGCAAGGCAGAAGATGGCACTATGAGAATGAAGAAAATCAGGCACAGGTTTAACACCACAAGGAGTGTGGTGGGTTGTCTTCAAGTGGGAGCTTGAGGAGGAATACAAGCCAGGATGTAGATTAGACAGAGTACTAGTTTTGGGTACAGGTGCAGCTCTTTATCTCCAAGTGGGAGATTGTTAGGGTGTGGAGCTAAAAGCTACACCTTAAGGCAAATAGGAGGGTTTCCAGCGTATGCAGTCGCCGACGTCGGCAGGCCACACTGACATCAGTCAGGGGACGCAGAAGGGAAATCGGCATCGGTAGAAGATCAGCTAGCGTCGGTCACCTCCAAGAGGGTAGAGACCGACGTCGGTTACCTATAGCGGTCTGAACTCCTATTAACAAATAGTGAGTTAAGTGAATGCGGAGTTTACATGTTAAGGACTTGTTCAAAGTCTTGAGCCGCAAGTCTAATCAGTGTATGCATGAGATCTATATAATAGACTCATGGGTTGTATTGTTAAGTGGAGAATTTGGACAAGAGCCATGTAGAGCTTGGAGAGTTCTTCCCATGGTGGAATCAAGTAGGATTCCCCATGTGTGTTTAAGTAAGATTAGGTTTGATATGCAGGGATGTGTGTATGCGAGGGTCAGAACAGGATCGGCGGGGAAGCAAGATCAAGGTGACAGCAATACATCAGGGGCATGATCATGGTGAGATCTACTTGGAGTACGGTTGTGTACTCGATTGTACAGATGTGCAATGAGGTGAACAATAGCTTGTGTTAGATGTGTGTTGTGACCTATGAGAGAAGATTACTCTGGAGGGAAGTTTACTGTAAGCCCACGAAGTGGAAGAAAGAGTGCCACCTCTTTGTTGTAGATTCCTTTGTAATGAGTTGAATATAATTGTATATAGCCTCTCATGTTCTGTGTGTTTTCTCATTGATAGTTATTTATTCTTCTGGATTTCGCATGTTTAATTGCTTATACAATGGTAATCATGTGTTCTCTTAAATCTGACAAGTTGTGTCAGAGCTTTGGGGTGTTTCGGTCCTATCAATCTTATGAATATCAATAGGCTCATTTGGATCATTCTTATTTGTCCTTTCCCCTCCAAGAGCCTTAAGCTTAGCCTTTAAGAGTTATTAATCAGCCCCCTAGTCAACCTTGTCAAAGTTCATCCTTATCAAAAGTTAGAGAGGCAATATTGGACCAAGGGAGAATAATCATGAAAATAAATGAGGGGGTTAAGATTGGATAATAATTCCCCATTCATGCCATGGAGGGGATAAATATCTTCTTTCAAGAGTTTTGGAATGTTTGGGCATCCATTGAAGAAGATGACTATCCACAGGTTGATAAGCAAGAATTGAAAGGGTGGGCATTATCCATTGAAAAGGTGTCCAAGCATTGGGAGAAAGAGTATGTCAAACCTGAGTCAATGATTTTTCCCTCTACTACCCCTACACCCATTCCCACTCAAGAGCATGAAGCCATTCCATCATGGATCTTCTCCAACACATTCAACCCTAGCTATGTCATGCCCTCACTTGTGAGAGCACCCTCTCTTATAGCTATTCAAAAAGAAGAAAAGGTGTCTATTCCCTACTCATTTCCCTCATGGAAATTAGTTCAAAAAGGCATAATGAAGGAGAAGGTATTAGTTGAGGTAGTTCCTTAAGAGCCACCAAATAGACCCTACAAGTTACCTAACTAGAAGGGCACTCTCTTAAGCTGAAAGTAAGGTGAAATTCACCCTCCCACCATCTCCCTCTTGGAGAAAGAGCTTATTTTACAAAGGATAGAGGAAGAGCTTGTAGTCATAAGTGAGCCATAGGTGGATAATGCAGGTGTCTATGATGAGGAAATTATGATAGGCAGCCCACTTCATAGAGGAAAAACATGTTTCAGATTTTAAGTTTTAGGAGCTTGATGAATTGTAGGAGGATAGCCTTTATGAACCTATTATGGAGTTCAAGGGTATATCAAGTTATTTTGAAGATCAATGGCAGCATTTATGCTTGGAATTCTTGACTGAGGTGGAATAACTTAGTGTTGAAAACTTTCTTGAAGGGGAAAATCCTCAAGCTAAACATGGGGAAGACCTTGAATGGACTATTGAAGGTCCATTCTACATAGATGAAGTAGAGGATCAAAATTAGGTACCAAAAGTTGGTCCACTTCAAAATGAGGTGTTAGTTGAGGATAACCATGATATTTTGGAGTTAAATTAAAGTATATTAGACCTTGAGCAAGACAAATTTGATGTTTTATACCTTGGATGGTTAAATCAACCCTCATTTATAGTTTAAAAACAAGATGAAATCTTGAGTGAGGTTGATGAAGGAGACATCTCAAGTGCTCAAGTGATATAGTTTGAGAATCATACTAATGAAGAGCCTAAGGCATTATGGTAGTGGTTCAACATCATAACTAAAGAGTTTGAAGAGGCTCCTCAAAAACACTATGAGCATGCTACTCTAAGCATGATCACTCCTATTTTTCACAAGGACAAGGTGAAAGAACATGGTATTTTTGAACCACCAATTGAACCAAGTACAGTTACTCCCAAGAGCCTAAATAAAGTCTTCAAGCAAGGATTTCTCAAGATTGATGAGCAACATCAAGCAAATTCTTTTGCAGTCCAACTTAAACCAAGGTTGGAATACTTAGACTAGTATGTATACATTGGAGACATGTTTGTTCCATTTCAATAATTGGAGAGCATATCAAAAGGATTGGCCATCAAGCTGCTTGATTCACCAATTTCGGTACCTTTAAAGTAAGGTATTTTTAATCTTGGTTTGTTACAAGTGAATGATACTAAAAATTTCCCATTTGATACAAGAGGGAGGTGCTTGTAAATTGTTATACAATATTGTATATATTAGAATAGATTTCATGACTTTTTCTAAGTGCCTGTGTGCACATATGTTTAGTACGTTAGTTGTTTTTTATTTTATCTAAGTTCCTGCATGCACTTGCCTTTGTTTTTTGTTCTTTTTGTCCTTTTTTATTTAAGAAGAGTTATTGAGAAGTTAGCAACTAGTTTTAGCTTTAGATCAATATCTTGAATAAGAGAGGAGACTTTATGGCCAGTAGACTAATAGATTAATCAAGACAAATAGTCTAGGTTCTCAAGCATAATAGGCATGCTTCCTTGTGAGTCACCAAAGATGTTAGCCAAATTTGGTCCACATACAAAGATTCTACTTGGATAAATCAGCTGAGTAGAGTTCCTAATTGACCAAATGATCAAATGACTTGAGAAAGTGAAGAAGATGGACCAGATCATCATCAAATGTCATGTAGAAATGGATAGGTTAGTTTGGTTGTACACTTCATAAATTCACTTAGGAGCCCCCTCAGAGCCAAAGGATTGCATAGACATGAGGTTATTCATTCCTTGAACATTATTTTCAAATTTTGTGACTTGATGAGTTGTCTATCTCAAGTTATAAGTGTTTAAATTTAAACTTGCAAAGTGGGATGTGTGCATAGACATTAAATTTGGGTCTTGTGAAATAGCCATTTGAATTTAAATGTTCCTAAGGATAAGCATAGGGCTGATAAGTGTCAAGATCTTGGGTACCTAAATGGAGATATAACATCATGCGACAATTGGTAAAGTTGGTGGGTCAAGCTGATCAACAATGTGCAATCCAACATATCAAAGTAGATCAATGACGATCTCAAAGTCAAAAGGTTAGTGAATCCTAAAGACAAATGAGAATATACCAAGTGTCATAACTATGGAAACTTCTAGGTAAATCAGTGGTATACATTTGAATAGTGATAAAGAAGATTGATGGTGCACATAAGGTCAAAGGGTCAACTGAGATCTAGATGAATGCAAGGTTGACATGTCACAAAAGCACAAGAACCAACCAGGACTGATTATGAGGCCCATGGACTGAACACAAAGATAAAAATGTCATAATATAGAAGTCCCAATTCAAGATCAATGGATTATATTAAAATTCAAAGCCAAGAGACTTCAAGAGAGAATAAATGTGACCTAAGGTTGAACCAGGGCAAATATTTCAAAGGACACCATTGAAGCTCAGTCGAGACCTATGTTGGAGGATCTAATGCATGTAAACTCAATTTTATTATGGTTTCAACATCATTTCATAAAGGGAAATCCTTGTGTGCAGTGGCTTATTGATTCCCATAAGGTTCAAAGGTAGAATAGGTTTGTATATACCTAATATACTTCAAAAATGATGTTATGTAGTCTGTAAGCTCTTCATGGATATTAAATATAGAAAAAACAATAAATGGATTGGTTTTCAATCTATAATAGACCTATTTTAAGATATTAAAATGGGGACATATATGTGATTAATGAAGAAGTGTCTTATCTTCTAAAATAGTCATCTTTTCAACAAGTAGGTACCTGCCACCACTCAATGTAGACTTAGTCATGGCTCTATCAAGTGCATGGATATGGAGATTTTATCTTTATAATGAAATCAAGTGGGAAATGGTGTATAAGATCAAAGAAAAAGGATTTGGGGATTGTAGAGTATAATGGAGTATTTATTAGTTTAGGTGATCCATCAAGAGGAATCTAGCCTTCTCTATAGGTTCAACCCTATTATATGATACCCATAGACTAGGGTTGTTCCCATAGTGTGGCTAGAAGTGGGAGAGCATAAATAAATCTTCCATAAGGGTATAGTATCATGTCATAATAGTCTCTAGCATGCCTAATTATACTTACTATGTCATTCACTGGTGAATAGTTTTGGTGTTCTCTTTATCCAATCAGCCTTTGGAGGCATGTGTGCAAACATCAATGGTGACTCTAAGCATCTATCAACTAATTTAAGGAACCTAACTAAGTGCCTAATCATTACAATCTAGTATGTATAATTAACCATATTTTGATTAGTATGCTTATTCTTTACCTCAATATCACACTTATCAGGAAAATAATGTTTATGTATTCCCCCTAAATGGCCCTCAAACAACCTATCAGACCTATCATGGCCTTTTCCCTCATATGACCCATACATATGACCAAGGTCATTCTCCTTTGTATTCAAATAAATATTCTAATTCCCCTTGTCAAGATTAAGGTTATTTTATTACATCCCTTTCAAGAATAAAGAAAGAATTATCAGTTTATATTGAGTTGATAAGGGAGATTGGTTGGGGTTTGAAGTTTTCTCCAGTCATCCCTATCCATGTTCTACAAAATGAAAGGAGTGTTATTTAGTTGGTTAAAAATAGATGGTCATTTTTTGAGGGTGAACAATGGTCATCTTATAAGAATGAGGACATAGTAATGAGGAGAAGCATGATCCAAAATGTAGATAGTGTGTTGATATTTTATGAAGATCAACATGCTCATTTGGATTAGTCTTATGTGTCCTCTCCCCTCTAAGAGCCTCAAGCTCAGCCTTTAAGAGTTCCTAATCAACCCCCTAGTCAACATTGTGAAAGTCTATCCTTGTAAAAAGTTAGAGATGCAATATTAAACCAAGGGAGAACAATCATGAAAATCAATGAGGGGGTTAATATTAGACATGAATTCCCCATTCATGTCATGAAGGGGATAAATATATTATTTCAAGAGTTTTGGAACATGTGAGCATCCATTTAAGAAGTTGACTATCCATAGGCTGAGAAGCAAGAATTGAAAGGATGTGTATTATCCATTAAAAAGGTGTTTGAGTAGTGGGAGAAATATTATGTCAAACTTGAGTTAATTAGTTTGCCCTCTCCTACCCCTATGCCCATTCCCAATCAAGATCATGAAGCCATTCCATCATGGATATTCTCCAACACATTTGACCCTGACTATGTCATGCCCTCATTTGTGAGACCACCCTCTCACATAACTATTCAAAAGTAATAAAATATGTCTATTCCCTACTCATTTCCATCATGGAAATTAGTTAAAAAAGGCATTAAGAATAAGGAGGAGGTGTTAGTGAGGTAGTTCCTCAAGGTCCACTAAAGAGACTCTATAAGTTACCTAGTTAGAAGGACACTCCCTTATGTTTCAAGCAAGGTGAACTTCTTCACCCTCCCACTATCTCCCTCTTAGAGAAAGAGCCTATTTTATAAAGGATAAAAGAGTAGCTTGTGGTCATAAGTAAGCCATAAGAAGATAATGTAAGTGTCTATGATGAGGAAATTATGATAGGTAACCCACTTCATAGGGAAGAGCATGTTTCAGCTTTCAAGTTGTACGATCTTGATGATAATCAAGAGGGTAGCCTTCATGAACCTATTATGGAGGTCAAGGGTAACTCAAGTGATTTAGAAGATCAATGGAAATATTTTTGCTTGGATTTATTGAGTGGGGTGGAATAAAATAGTGTTGAAATCTTACCTAAAGAGGATAATCCTCAAGCTGAACATGGGGTGAACCTTGAATGGACTAATGAAGGTCTATTCTATATAGATGAAGAATAAGATCAGAACTAGGTACCAGAAGTTGGTCCACTTCAAGATGAGCTGTTAGTTGAGGATATCCTTGATATGTTAGAGATAGAGGAAAGTAAGTCAGACCTTGAGTAAGACAAATGTGATGTTTTAGACCTTGGATGGTCAAATCAACCCTCATTTTTAGTTAAAAAACAAGATGAAATCTTGAGTGAGGTTGTGAATGAGACATCTCAAGTGCTCAAGTGATACAATTTGAGAAACATACCAATAAAGATCCTGAGGAGTTATGGTAGTGGTTCAATGCCATAACCAAAGAGTTTAAAGAGCCTAAAATACATGTCTTTCCTCCAAAACACTATGAGCATGATGCTCTAAGCATGATCACTCCTAATTTTCACAAGGACAAGGTGGAAGCACATGGTCTTTTTGAACCACCAATTCAACCAAGTATAGTTACTCCCAAGAGAATAAAGGAAGTCTTAATGTAAGGTTTTCTCAAGAGTGATGAGTAACATCAAATAGATGTTCCTACAGTCCAACATGAATTAAGCTTAGAAGACTTGGACCGGTATGTCTACATTAGAGACATGTTTATTCCATTTCATCCATTGGAGAGCATATCAAAAGGATTGGCCATCAAGCTACTTGGTTCACTAATTCTGGTACCTCTAAATCAAGGCATTTTTCATATTTATTTATTATAAGTGAATGATGCTAAAAGTTTCCCATTTGACCCAAGAGGGAGGTGCTTGTAAATTGTTGTACAATATTGTATATATTAGAATAGATTTCATGCTTTTCTCTAAGTGCTTGTGTGCACATTTGTTTAGTAGGTTAGTTGTTTTTTATTTTCTCTAAGTGCCTATGTTCACTTGCCTTTGTTTTTTTTGTTCTTGTTGTCCTTTTTTTATTCAAGAAGATTTATCTAGAGGTTGGCAACCAATTTTAGCTTTAGATCAATATACTGAATAAGAGAGGAGACTCCATGCCCAATGGACTAGTCAAGACAAATGGTTTGGGTTATCAAGCATAGTAGGCATGCTTCCCTGCAAGTTACCAAAGATTTTGGCCAAATTTGGCCCACATACAAAGCTTATACCTAGATAGATCAGTTGAGTATATTTATTGATTGACCAAATGATCAAATTACTTGAGAAAGTGAAGAAGATGGACTAGACTGTCATCAAACATCATCCAAAAATAGATAGGTTTATTTGGTTTCACACTTCATAAGTTCACTTAAGATGCCCCTCAAAGCCAAAGGATTGTATGAAAATAAGGTTATTCATGCCTTGAATATTCTCTATAAATTTAATGACTTGATGAGTTGTCTATCTCAAGTTACAAGCATTTAAAGTTGAACTTGTAGAGTGGGATGTACATGCAAAAAATCAAATTTAGGCCTCATGAAATAGATGTTTGAATTCAAATGTTCCTAAGGATAAGTGAGAGGCTTACAAGTGTCAAGATCTTGGGTACCTAAATGGATATCTAATGGCACGTGGTGACTGATAAAGCTAGTGGGTCTAAGATGATCAATGGTGTGTGATCCATCATACCAAAGTAGATCAACACCAAGATCAAAGTCATAAGCTTAGCAAATATTGAAGATAAATGAGAAGTTACCAAGTGTCATGACTATGGAATATGTGTGGTAAATCAATGGTATACATTCAAACTATGCTAAATAATATTGATGGTGCACATAAGGTCAAGGGTCAATTGAGCTTAAGATGAATACAAGGCCATTATGTGGTGAAAGCATAGGAATTAGCCAGGACTAATTATGGGGCCCATAAAATAAACATAGATCTAACAAATGTCATAATATAGAAGTCTCGGTTCAAGATCAATGGCTGAAATTAAAATTCCAAGCTAGGAGACTTCAATAGAGAATAAATGCAACCTAAGGTCAAACTAGGGAAAATATTTCAAAGGATGCCATTGAAGCTCAGTCAAGACCTCTATTGGAGGATCCAATGCATGTAGACTTAATTTTATTATGGTTTCAATGTTGTTTCATGAAGGTATATCTTCATCTATAATGGATTCTTGACTCCCAAAAGTTTCAAAGGTAGAATAGGTTTGTTTAGACCTAATATAATTTAAGAATGATGTTATGCAGTCTGTAAGCTCTTCATGGATATTATCTATAGGAAAACCAATAAATGGACTAGTTTTCAATCTATAATAGACCTATGTTTAGATATTGAAATGGGGATAAATATGTGATTAACAAATATGTGTCTTATTTTCCAAAATAGTCATCTTCTTGACAAGTAGGTATCTATCACCGATCAAAACAGACTTAGTCATGGCTTTGTCAAGTCCATGGATATGGAGATTTCATCTTTATAATGAAATCAAGTGGGATATGGCATAGAATATCAAAGCAAAGGGATTTGGGTATTAGAGAGTATAATGAAGCATTTAATTATTTTTAGAGCCTTTAAGGATTTTCCTTTCTTAGATCATGACCCATCATCTTCAAAACAAATTCTTGTCTTCTAGTGTATTTCTCAGCCAATGAGAAGAGCTTGAAGACTATTGGAGAAAATAAAGGCTATCTTGTCTATGATGTATTAGCTCTAGTTTGATCAAATTATGGTGAAACATTCATAAAAGGTTATAGTTCATTAAATTATCTGGGGTGGCATGCTCCCTCTCTCTTTGTCCCTTCTATATTTCTTCCATTTTCTTTCTCATTGTAACTCACTCTCTCTCTCTCTCTCTCTCTCTCTCTCTCTCTCTCTCTCTCTCTCTCTCTCTCTCTCTCTCTCTCTCTCTCTCTCTCTCTCTCTCTCTCTCAAATTTTAGACTCTCATAAGGACTCTTTGATCTTGAAGAGCAGGGGACTCTCTGAGATATTTCAAAATATACTCATCTTGATTAGGCTAAACCTTATCAAGCATTTGTAAGAATTGCCTCTTGATGCAATAATAGACTTTATTTACCTATCTCTTGCCTTAGATCAGTGTTTAGTGAGTTGTGTAGGATGGCATTATGAAGGAGAATCTTCCGTGTCCGTTATCCTCCTTTATGACCTCATTTAGTGTGTTTTTAAGCTATCACAGGTCTGGATTAGTGTTATACCTGAACCTAGTCCATGAAACACTTATGCAATCAACTGGTCTATGAGGTTGTGTGAGCTAACATTATCTTGTGCTAATCTAGTGTGGTTTCAAGTTTATGGGAGTCTTCCATTTTTATTTGGTGCATCACATTGTTAGCTTTCTTAGGATCCTTATTTTCCATTTTATAACCCTTTTATTAGTAGTATCATTAGTTTAGGTGATCCATCAAGAGGAATTTGACCTTATCTAAAGGTTCAAACCTATTATAGGATATCCATAGCCTGGGCTTGTTCCCATATTGTGATTGGGAGTGGGTGAACCTGAATAACTCCTCCACAAGGGTATAATCTCACATCATAACAATACCTCTTATATTCCATCTAATTATTTTCATGAGAACTTCTTATGTAATTTTTTTTGAATCTTTCATGTAATATTGACTGGAAACCATCTACTATATCCTGTTTTGTTTTTTGTTTCGATAACTACTTTATTTAGCCTTCCTCTTTTTACAGATATTCAAACATTCAAAATATTTTTGAGTTTATTTTCAAACTAAGGGAGTTTTAGTTACTTTTTCATGTTATTTCTACTTATTGGAGATGAAATTACATTTTGAATTCTTGTAGAGTAACTTGTTCCATTTGATTTCCTAAGATATATTTTTGTATAAGGATTTATTTTTGTGTTTTTGGATTTGGAGACTGAATTGGGGGATTTTCCTTTTTTCCCCCTTCTTATTCTTTAGAGGATTGAAGGAATTGAAGGTTTTTTCTAATGGTAAATTCTTACTAGAAATCTAAAAGAGATATTATGTGTTGAAAATTTCTTATCTCTAACACCTTTGGGAACTCTTTATCTTTAGCTTCAGCTTTGTAGTTTCCTTTGTCTTTGCATTCTGAGATGGGTTTCAATCTTCACTTGATTTTTCTTATGATGTCTATTCTGATCTTTGTTAAGCTTCTATTTTTGAAGTGTGGCCATGATAACTAGATTTGTGTGATTCTTTTCTAGAATGATCTCTTTAGATTGTTGATTATCCACCTTAGGAGTGTGCTAATTTATTCCTAGGTTCTAAATGTTAAGTGGTAGACCTTCATCCATGGAGGATTGTGGATCATTTGATTTTATTGTATAATATTTCTTGTCCTTTCTAAAGACAAATGTATTACCCCTTTTGATGAATGTTGGTCACTCCTTAGTTAAATGACCCAATTTCTTATAACCTTCACATTTTAATGCTGAGTTTTTATATTCTATCTTCTAAATCCACTCCCCACTTGATGAGTTTATATATATGGGGTTATTTGGGGACCTTGATCCATATAAGTGTTTACAAGTTTTATTTTTTGATGAGTCCATATATATGGGGTTATTTGGAGACCTTGATCCATATTTGGAGAATCTTACATGGATAATACAAGTTTTATTTTTTGTTATAGAATCGAAAGCTATCAGATGTCCCATTATTTTGGTTGCATTTATGAAAACATATTCATCCCAAAACTCAAGGGGAAGACCTAGAAGCCTAACCCATATAGGAATGAGGTTAATTCTTTATTGTTTTAGGTCAAAGTTGGTTTTCCATTTTTTGAGGAAGAGACCAGACTTGTCCATAAACAAGGGACCTCCAACCAAAATGTTAGCATAGTCTTCCTCCTTATTGTAGTAATTAAGAAAAAAATCATTGCTCATACAAGATATTTCAAGATGCCATTTAGGTGTCCACCTCTTAGAGGCCTAGAGTCTGAAAGTATTTATATTTGATCATGCTCCCAAAAATTTCCAAACAATGGCATTTGAAAGTCTTGGTGACAATTTGGCTTGGATTGAGTTAGGGATATAAATATGAAACCTCTCAGCTTCTTTGGGGATTTTTATCTCTTGGTTTAGGTGAATCTCATGGTACTCTCTAATATTTCCTTTTGGTTTTGTTTCCCAGGAAATCTTTTCATTGAAGCTTGGGAAAATATTTTATTTAGCCTATAGCACTAGCTCTAAGCCATTTTATAGTGAGTCTTTTATCACCACTTATCCTTTTTAAGATATGTACTAGCCCATATTTGTACCATTATAACTAGATCTACCTCCATTATCTGCATCTACATTGCCTTCCCCACCTAGCTCATTTAAGGTTGAAACTTGAGTTCCTACCTTGACACCACTCGCTCCACTCGCCATCATCATCATCATCATCATCTTAAATTTCTTTTTGGTTAGCTGATTGGTTAAAACTATTGGGGTCTCAAGTAACCACCTTGTGAAATTTTATTAAAATATTTCACTCTTTGTGAATCAATATAAATATTTTACCTTTCAATAATATTTTGTCATGTTTTTTCGATGTAGTTTGTTACATTGACCTATGTATTTGGTCATAATGTCAATGATTTATCTATCTAACATATATATATAATAAAATTAAATGTTACAAATTAAAATATGATGAAACTACAAATTCAAATATGAAAACACTATTACATGATTACATATTTCTAATATTTTTACAATTCTCTTTTGAGATAAATAAATTGTAGGCTACCTCTCTCATCTCAAAAGTGGGGCATCACAAGGGGATTTTATTAGAAATACAAGTCCTCATGAGTAAATTTTAGATATGAATATAGATTTAGATGTTATAATTAATTCAAAGTTCTAGTAAAAAGTTACAAATACTTGATGCATATGCATGGGTATGTGCACAAAAAATTTCAAGTTGCAAGTTGCAAAATTTTTAAATTAGAAGTTGAAAAAGTTTTAGATTAAAATTTTCAATATTTATATGTTACAAGTTCCAAATAATTAAAAATTAAAAAAAGCACTGAATATCTATACAATATAGACATAAGAGGCATGACACTTGTTCATGTCCATGTTAATAATATGGTAATTTCATATTTCAAAAGTTTCAAGTTTCAAAGTTTTAAAGTTTTAAAGGTTTTAAAAATAATCTATATTTGTCTCTAGTAGTGTGATTCATCTCAATGTTGTAAGTGGGCCACATTTGAGTCTAGTGACACTCAATGTCTATGGTTACACTTTTTCAAGATGTAGAGAGCCACAATTGGTGGTTCCCCCCATTTAATTTTTTTATAGAGTAATACATATAATCATATGAGTGTTGGATCATAAAAAAATTCCAACTCAAGTGAATTCAAAGGTTTTAAAATTGAGACTTGATCACTCTCAACTCACCACAAGTTCAATAATTCTCTAAATGCCTCAATAAGGGGGAAAACATTTATCCATTTCTAAGTTATAAGGCAATTATATTGCATAATATTTTAGGTGTAAAATTTCCTTTCTCTCTTTTAAAATTTCAAAATTTGAGTTGTAAATTCTTAATTTTTAAACATGCACAATAACTAATTTCAGTGGCATTGCTGTAGGTTTTGCATTAAGGCATCTTGCATAATAAAATTTCACATAAAAATACAAAGTGTGTGTATACAATTAGGTTTGCATATACTTTATTCTAGTCATTTTACTTCATTGCATCACTAGAATAAAGTGGGGGAAAATTTAGACACTCAAAATTAATCATTTAGGGCTTGACAAGGCTTCCTATTGACATATTCACCTTTGTTTGGCCTATTCAACATTTCAATAAATTTCAATCTATACAAGAACTTTATGTATTAAAGACACTAAAACAATCATGAAAACATCCTTATTTATTTCACATTTATCTCTATTCATCTTAGACATTTGATCAGCATGTCCTAATGATCTTTGATCTTATGGGACAAGTATGCACTACGAGGACATGAACACATTGTAGCCCTGTCTAGCTTTTATGACTTTGTCCCCCACACTCCAATGGTAAATTTTTAAATTCAAGCCCTTTAATATTGGCCTTCTTATGCATTTTTTAAGGTTGGCTAGTTAAAAATATTAAAAATATTCCTATATATAAGCACATCAAGGCTTCTCTAAATACAAATAGCATTTATCAAACAATTAATTATCATATAAAGAGTAAAATATCACTAATTATTCCTATTTTAATTCCAAAGAATTATAAAAACCATAGAATAAGTCTGAAGAGTCTTTATCATAGGTTAAAAGTATCCATTTATAAATCAATTCAATTAAATCATCTAGATATAATCATCTAGTTACATAATCACATATCACACAAGTACTCTAGGAGGGAGAGCTACATCAGCTTGAGGCCCATTTGGGATATGTATACAATACTCAATCACAAAGGGTTTAAGAGGCCAACTCAACCATTACCACTACCCTATTTCTTCCCCTTTTGTTATCTAATTTCCATCTAGTGCATGTGCATGAATATGATTTATATTTTATAGGTCTTCTACATAGTATATCAAACTCAAAATTTAACCCTTGAAAGTAGTTGCACATATCTAGATTATAGAATTAGGAATATATTCAATCAAGATGTAGATGTAGTCAATAAACAAGGCCACAATGTACTATTGTCTATTTCTTGTAGACTTATCCTAGAAAACCATGAATTGATTTTTTCTAATACGACTCTATTTATAGGTATTTTTACATAGTTTTCACTTATAGACAACTTGCAAAATTATATCTATTTAATTTTTTGAGTGACACTCTCTAACCCTAGTCCAATTTATAATTTTTAGCAAGTTTTTGATTTCTATAAATTATGAATTTTACTATGTTGTAATTCATTTTAATATTTTAATAGTTTAAAATACTTAATTATATCAAAATAAAAAAATATTAAATAGTTTTAATGTTGATTTTTTATTATATTTTAGAATATTATATGTTGAATAAATTGATATATACATATTAGCATCCATAAACATAATGTCAATATTGTGCAAGGCATGACAAAGGTCATCAAATTAATCGTATTTGCTAAATATAACATTTTTTTTGAGAGGATTGAGAAAAATATTTGAGTATATGATTTGAAGCTCACTGTTAAGAAGATAATATGACATCTTGGTAAGCATGGTTTTGAATTTAAGCACATAATCTGTGATGCATTTATTAAGTCCCAGTTTAGTTTGGGAATTTTGTGAAAAAGTGATGTTTTGACTAATGTTTATCAAAAATGCAATAAGAAGAGGTTAAGTAGCTCTTGAATATATATATATATATATATATATATATATATATATATATATATCCTTTATGAAAATAATAACTGCAATCCAAAGTATACCATATGAGAATTATAGGGAACATTTTGGTTATGGTAAGCTCATCATCGTGATACCCTATAAAGATACAATGAATGTTTTTATGTGTTGATATGGATCCTCATTTCCATTGAATGTTGTAAACTTGGGTACATAAAATTACAGAGGCAAAGGATGAAAAAAAAAATTATCCAATGAATTATCCAAATATGAAAGCATGTGACTATATTTTATAAATGTTTGTGATAATTGTGAAATTTTCACCTTCATGTTATTAAGCTTAAGTTGTATAATCAAATTATTATGTGTTATACTAGAATTAATATTATCATTGGTATTCACATTTAAAAATTTGGTATTAACATTTACAAAACCAAGATAATGAATATATGAAATCCTTGGAGGGACGTTAGTCTTTGGATTGTTAGCAGGAACCATAGAGGCATCAAGAATAGTAACATCAAATAAATGTGTGTGGTATTAGGTAATTATATAAGGATTTATCCTTATTATAGGATCCTATCTACCTCAAATGATTATGATTCTTTTTATATGGCTCAACATGGTTCAATATAACAAATAACAACCAAGCAATCCTTTGGCCACATTTCTTCATGCAACCAACAAAGAACGTACCAGTTAGAAATAAATGATATGATTCAATGGATGTATTTATATCATGATTGGAGTGTGGGAAATGAAGGAATATTTTGGCCCACATATCTACCAAAAAAGTGGATACATTAATGTTAATGACCTAAGAACGAAACAATCAATAAATTACTATAAACTTCACAAAAAATGAGAAAATTATAATTTTATGAAGTAAATAATTACATTATTTAACACACAAATATGAGATATTACTATACCAGTTTTAAAATCCTAATAATAAATAGTCAAACATTATATCAATCTCTATATGATGGGTTTGATGTATGGAGGGAGTACAAATAATCTTTGATTTACTCTAAAATTAAAGCTATGTATTAACCAATTTGTCCCATAACAACTAGTTATGTTATAAGTGAGATTGTCGACCAAAAAATGTATTTAATAACTTAAAAAAACATATTGATTTTTGGTCTTATTTTGTGATTACATGTAATAAAAAAGCAAATATAAAAATATGCAACACAAATTTACAAAAATAACTATGGTGCCATACTTTTACACCATATTTTATTAATAAAAAAGGCTAAGAATAAATCCAATTACAATAAATTTTAATGACAAGTTATGTATATAAAGTAAAAAATAAATTAATAAATTTAATTAACCACTAAGTAAACTAAAATAGACTCCTAAAAATAGACTTTAAGATAACAATTTTAACTCACTGATAAGATATGGACATCATGTAAGAAGCCTCTTCATTAGTTAAGCAAACAGGCACACTAGACAAGTGAAAGTCTAAAATTAAAACTCTAAAAATGGAAGTTTGAAAATAATAATCTTTAGATTTCATTTAACTAAATATTAAGTGAACTAGACTCTAACTGACACTTCTAATTATTTTTTAGGAAGTTTCTAAAAATTATTTGAAATAGACCAAACAACTAATCTAGGACATAACTGAGTTAAATAACCTTCATAAGCTAATAAAACACAAAATATAGTAAATCTAATATTAATAATCAAGTGCACATATTGACATCATACTTAACACTATTCTCTCTCAACTATTCCTAATCTAAAGTGAATCATTACTCATGTACATACACTCACATTTTAATATTAAATTTAATATATGTATGTTTGTAATAATTAATCTATAATTATCTCCAAGATCCCATCCTTAGTAAAAACATAGGGAAATGGAATACTACACATGAATTGAAACAAACATTAGTTTGACACACATCTTCCTATATAGACATACATCACCAATCCAAGAATGAATTAAGATGCACTCTATATGTAACGAATTAGGATGGATCTACAATTTGTCTTAGTGGGTTTCAAGCTCAAAGAAGGTAATCTTACCAAAAAATTCATTATATAACTTTTTATATTGGGACATGACCAATTCAGGTCCGCTAAACCTAATTAAGGGATATCTTACTACACAACACTAAAGGAAAGGGTTTCAAAGCCTCTAGGTAAATGATATTATGTAATAACCCTAGCTAGGCCTATAATACATAAAATATGTTTAATCTATTGCTTACTAAAGCTTGTGGCATAGAGAGGCATAATTAAACAAACAAAAAAACATGCAAAGATAACTTTACTCAAGTCAATGTAGAATTTAACTAAGCAAGGAATACAAAATTCATCTTATTCATTTGTGAAATATTTATCTATCAAATAAAAGGGTAAAATTTAGGAATACTTACCTTGAATTGAACTTTTTATGCCTCAATCTCTCCCTTGGACAATGGTGCTTTGCAAGAGGTGGTTTTGGATTTGTAATAATCACAGTATAAAAATCAACTCTAGGCTAAAAGACTCCTACTTTGAATCCAAGATTTTCCCACAAGACAAGCTTCTTCCCTCCAAGGTAAAACCCTAAATAATGACTCCTCAAGTGTAGAATAAGAAGAATTATGAGTTGTAATAATGCAAAAAATGAATATTCTTATCTATTAGATTGAATTGAAGGTGGTATTTATAGCCAAGGATTGACCTTAAACCTTCCCAAGAATTTAGTCTACAAGATTGACTAGCTTGATTTTGTTAAGCAATAAAAGTAAATGTTAGGCCTTGAACTAGGTTGATCGGGTCGAGTTAATTTTGTAATGTGTGTCTTAACCGTTTGCAATAAGATGGACCCTATCAAATTACTAGGAAAAATGGGTGTAAAGTGGCTGACTACATATGTGTTGGCTGACATAATTGAAAAAATTGGTTTTTGCTTAGTTAAGGTCTATTTTGGAAGGGAAATTACTTAGGGAGTTGAATAAGGGCAAGAAAGGTGCTAAAATAGGTAATATAAATGTAAGTATAAGTTGACATTTAGACATGGACATATAGTTTATTATAATTTAAGTCATATTTTATATTTATACTTTTAGGATGTTTGAGAGCGGTTTCAGACCGTTAAGAGCTATAATACAACTTATAGATTTTGGAGGGTCTTATTGGATTTTAAACTTAGCCATATTTTAGTGTTTTAGGATTTTATACTTAGCCATATTAAAGGTTTCAAGAAGATATCATAGGAGGTGAATGGATAGACATTATAAATAAGTTGGATTAATAGTATGAATGATACAAGTCACAATAATCTTGTGAAGCACCAATGGTTTGTCCACCCCTTTCTTGGTACACCCTTTAAGGCATGCAATTAAAAAAATAAAAACTTGATAGGTTCATAAAAGAGAGAAAGTGTTAGTAAGTGATAAAGTTTAAAAATATTATGTGTATACACACTCCAATTTCATACTTCACGTCTATGCGAACATACAACTATTTACACTATGTACATAAAGTATGCATGATTAAGGACACACTCATATATTTGTGATGGATGGATTATAAATATTTTATATATGCATTAATAAGGATACACTCACCTATTTTTAATGGTCTATTTACACATACATAAACAACGACACACTTTAATAAATACAATTTTTATTTTTCAGTGAGAACACATCATCACTAAACACACACATGTAAATATGGACATACTCTATTATTTATGAATTTATTTTTAGTGAGAACACATCATCACTAAAAAATAACTAACACATTAATATAGTGGGATTTTATCCTAAATATGTTGCGTATGTAGCCACTACATTCAATCATTACCCCCTGATCCTGAACAACAAAATGATCACCACTACATTGGTCACCATCCTTCACTTTATTTTTTTTAACACTTTTGTTTTGTATCTTTCGTAGATGAAGTTAATCAATAATGTTAGTAATGACTTTTGTTTTGTATCTTTTCCTCTAGCTTCCTATTTATTCAACTAGTTAGGTAAAACTACATGCATTTATGAGAATTAAATTACCTTGACATAATGGACATACACATTACCAATGACATCAATTTATCCTAATAATGTATCCTTTAAAAAAGTTATTAATTAAAATTTGACATCACAAAATGATTTTTATTGAAAATGGATTCTAGACTTAACTAAAGCCCTTTACTTTTGAGACACAAAACTGATAATGGTTAGACCATTATAAGACACCAAATGTTATTTATGGGAAAAATAAGACATAAAATTTGTCAATACACTCTTTTAACCAAAATATATTAAAAAAAACAAATTATATTGTAGAATTAATTAATACACATCCTTAAAAAACTTATGTAGTTAAAAACATAGAGCAAAAAACTAACCATATAACACACTAATAAAAAAATCAATCTTACAATAGAAAATTAACTAATACCTAATCCTTAAATACTTATTAAAAAATCTTTAAAAATATTTCAATTCACTTATACCTATTTTAAATTGTACCATAAAACACAAACATACAAAGCTATAACAAAAACATATATTAAAAAACTTTATACTAAACCTAGACGTAAATGGACATTTTTAATTACAAATACTCTCATTAATTTGAACACGTAATTCAAATCCCCTTCATTTTTTGTCTTCCATTGAAAAGTATATGCTCCTATTAGACATTTGGTTATATTATTTATTATTTTTACCAGCACTTCTTTATGTATGGTCTACACTATTGCATGCTAGACATATTTTCTTCTCATATGTTGAAACTATAAGAAAATATAGTTATATCATGTGAGATTACCATATAAAACAAATAAATCTTTTTATTTATAAACTCCAATTCCTCTCTTTCTCATCTAATATGAAACATTGACAAATAGTTAGTTTTGGTCATAAATATTTGCTCCTCCTAGCAATGCCTCCTTTAAATAACTCTTCTCATTTCACTATTGCATTTAAACCTTCTTTTGTATGTTTATTTTTATGATGGGTGAGATCTCTATAGACACACACAATAAAATACATGTACACTTTTCTCTCTATATTAATTAAATTCTAAAAAATTATCAATCTATAAACAATATTTGTAAAAAATACCATCATTAGGGGAAACTAAGCATTTTGAAAAGTCCCTTCACAAGATTCACGCCATACTCATGATTTTTATCCTCCGCTTTCACAGGTGTGCTTGATCTGATACTAAATCAAGTAAAAAAATTATTTTATTAATTAAGCTAATACATTTTTATACTTATTTAAGCTCTTACAAAAGAGGAATCAAACATGATCTCAATCCTTATTCTCTAGCAATTGTTCCTAAAATAAGTTGAGTTATTACTCATGAACACACTCACAATCACACTTTAATATTATAATTAATCTACCTTTATTTTTAATAACTAATCTAAGATTATATCCAAAATTTTATTATTCTAAAGGTGTAATGAATATTGCTTTACATAAATTTAAAACTTAAGAACATGTGTAGCTTGTATAATGAACTACAACCATAAGTTTATAGCTATGACACTATGCAGTATAAAGAAAAAAATAATGATATATAAGTTTTGTCATTTTTTGCTATGTAAAGAGGTTTAGATGGTCCCTCGCCTATTTTTTTATCAAAATCAAACAATATTAAAAATTTCTTTATAGAATGGAGTTAAAAGACCAAAGATTGAAAAGGACCAAAAGACACCCCAAAAGACGACACAATAAGAAAAACAAGAAAACTACCAAACTAAATACTCCCCAAAATCCACCCATATATGACCCAAAAACACATCCACATCCATTTGAATCACCACCCATAACCTGCCACTAAGGCCATTATCCCCAAAACTGCACTATGATGCACCACCAACCACTTGGGTACTATTGACCACTTTCTAGTCTTAGACCTTAAAAAGGGTCAACCTAGAGTCTTAGAGTCATGAACAATCATCAGCCCTCATGATTGATATTCACCCTGTGAGATTAGGTTATTCAAATAGTTCACTGTATTATCATACTATAACATTGCTTGATGATCCTCCTTACACATGTTTCAACTTATATCAAGTGTTTTCATGATGTTTAAACATGCATAAAAGTCTTTGGATAGATTGATGAAGTTTTAGCATTCAAAAGTGCTATGGTGGAAGTGAATTGAGAAGGAAACATAGTGAAGGACATGAAACATCTCTGATCTACCTAATCACATAAGATATGTCCATTTTTAAGATTTCAAGAACATCATGAGAAGTGTTTAGGGGTCCAATTTAGGTCTTTGATATACTCTAAATGTCTCCTCATAAATGTTAGCATGGTATTCATTTGATATACCTCCTTAAGGTCATGTGTGTGTCATAAAATAAATATTTTTGACCATGTTGAGACTTAATTTTACCTTTATGGGACACTAAGCCACCTCTCACACCTTCAATATACTTCATCAAATTTACTAGGTCATGACTAAGGCATTTCATGTACCATTAAACCCATTCCCTCAAAGTTTAATGACTTATTCCCACTAATGGGTCCCACACATGCTAATTTATGCCTTTTCATCTTCCCTAATTCATACCATAGACTTCAAAACATCACATGACTCTTTCTTTCCATCAATCATGCCCATTAACAATGGTCTTTCATTTAAAACTTGAGAAAATGTAGGGAAATTATAGGATTTATAGGTTTTCTAAATGGTATAGATCCATACAGTATGAACTGACTCATGTGGAGTCAAGATTATGTAGAGGGAAGTCAATAATTTTAAGTGAAGGAAAATCCAAATTGTTTTAGTTTTTGGAGAGTTCAAAACCAACCTACCTTCCCATCAAGCTCATTAGTAGGCTTGGAGAGCACTTTAGGTTTGTGCTGGGACCATATAGATGAGAGAGAATGAAGACCCAAGCTGTTAACCAAAGTAACTATCCTTGGTCACCTTTCATTCATGGGCATTGGTTCCTAGATTTATCCCCTAAGATTTATGAACATTACTTAAGAAATTAAGGGATTTGAGCATCATCTATGTCTGCACAAGACAAGTAGAATATAATGGTTTTCATGGGTTTCTAACTTGTTTTTCCAAACCAATGGTTGTTCCTATTTCCTTAGGTTAAAAAGGAACCTCCCATGGATATTTTAGTGTTTGAATCACATGTGTGAGCTTATGGAACCAACAAAAATCCAAACTAGTAAGGTATATAATCTATAGGTAGATTTCGATAGTGAGTAGAGTGTTTAGTTTTCTCATTAGAAAGAGTTGACAATGTTGAAAGATTGGTTGAGTTATTCAATCTTCCCTATACCTCTTTTCTCAAGGTTGATGTTCACATTATCCTATTATCTTCTCAAGGTGTCTTCAAGGAGGGGAATGCATACATATATGGATTCACTATGGGAGCACTGTGTGTTGTTCAATGGCACTTTTAGAGGTTTCAAACACAACTAAAAACTTGAAATAAAGTGTTGAAATCATGATAAGACATCATTACATCCTTATGAATATATTACTTAGCTTTCATGATAGCCTCAAAGGCCTAAAAAACCACCCTCCATGCCTCCAAAGCTCACACAATTAGTTTTAGAAAAAGTTAAGGTTTTTTAGCCAATGATAAGGTTTCTTGGAGATTCTTAGGTTTCATTTTTTGACTACATAAGTATTTACATAGTCTCCAATGAGTCATGTTTAGATAGGTATGTGTATTTTGGTTATCAAGGTCCCTGTGGGTTATCTTGGGAAGGTTTCCATTCTTCATTTCATGTCATTTTCATACCTTTACCATTTCATGTTGTTTTCACTACCATTACACTATGTTTCAACTTTATTTTCCATGTTATAACCCCCATATCACTCCACAATCATCCTCATCCACTCATCCACCATTAATTACAAGTCTAAACCATGTGAAACAATCCTAAATACCCCTTGGGACTATAAAAACTATAAGATCATAGAGTTATGGATTCATATAAGTCATATGCCCTATTGTAGCAACAAATGACCACCTACAGGAAAACACCCTGAGTATAATGAGCGAGAACCTCTAAGAGCATGGTATATAGAACACTCATGGGAATAAAGAAGTGTTATGATCTATATAATGGATTACATATATATATGGAGGAGAATGTGAAGGAACATCACTAGAGGTTTCAAATGGCTCCAAACACTCTACTCCCTTAGAAATATCTCACAGAGCCCTATAGACAATCAACATAAGTGAGTGAATGCCTATAACATTGTTGATACATATGAAGAACCAAATATTTATTATGTTAAGAGGAATCATTAATAAAATGAGAGGTAAGGCTCACACTGAGGAAGAGGACAAATCTTAGTGATCACTCCATCTAAAAGGTAAAAGGACATTAGACTTGAGGACAAATAGGCCTAACTAGACATAAAATTTAAGCCTAAGAAGGGGAAGATATGCAAAGGAAGAAATGTCAAAAAATGATATATGAGAGTGTCTATAGACATGAGACATATTATTTACATCCTATAACCATGAGAATCTCAATAAAAAAGGACAAAGTCCCTCAAAACCCTCATGTTAGTAACCACCCAAAGTTGAAAGTAGCCTATAAATAGTCAAGATAAAATGGTTGTTTGAATGACATGATTAGGCCTTAAAAATTAATAAAAATGGTCATTATTATTACTCAAGGTCCTCTATGCTTCCATTTAGGTTAGATAAATAGAGGGAATACCCACTATTTTGTGTCAGACCTAGTCTAGTTTGTGATAGTCAATTCTTGTACTAGGTGAGTGAATTCATGTTTTGAAGGGCTTGCAGACATATTAGAGTCAAAAAGTGATTTTAAAGAAATTTTAGGTGATTTAAAAGGTATTAATACACTCTCAAAGGTAAATAAAACTTAGGGTTCCATTAAAATTCCCTAAAGGGTAGGCTAAAGGAGATAGACCTAAAGCTTAGTCATACACCCTGTTGCCACTTTGAAGCATCTCCAAGTCCTTATAGAAAATTTTATGGACATGAAGGATGTGGAAGATTTTTTAATGCTTTGATAATAAGGTTTAAAGTGGATAAAATAAATAAAATGGTTATAATGACCTCAAAATCCTACTTCAATCTCAAAACCCCAACAGAGATAGCTTGAGGTGCAACTACAAGTGTTTGTACACTCCAACACAGAGAGGCTCAGACCCAAGGATATTTGAGAATTTTAAGTCCCCATATGGAGTAAAAATCCATTAAATAATGATATTAATTGAGGGGACAACTTTTATGAATGGTCCTTAAGAAGTTAACCTACTGAAATTGGCTAGCAGAAAGCCTGAATGTCACCTTTCAATATTCCTCTCTCCACACACCATATACATGGGAACCCAAGATATTCATGGTAGATGAAGGGGTCAATGAAATAAAATTTAATGTAAATTTGTTCTAGTTTTAATGTTCATATGCTATGAACCATCATTAATATGGTGGACATATTAAACCCTGTTTAAACCCCAAAAGGTACCCTATGGTGAATTCTTACTTCAAAACACATCCAGATAAAGTTTGTTTGATCCTAAAATGGTCTTGAAGGTCCCATAAAGTCTTATGGTCATCATGATAAATCATTAATTGGCACACATAGGGATAAAACTATATGCAATGGGATTAAGAAGACTAGTTTGAGCCTAAGAATAGAGAAATGAGAAGTGCTTGTGTACATCATGAGATTAAATAGAAAGAATGGGTCCTAAAGATTCTAAATGTCCCTTTAATATTCATCTATAAAGACCTTCATGATTGGTTCTATTTATAGATAGACATATATGTTAAAACTAGGAGCTCTATGTATTCAAAAGAAGCCAAATGTCCTAATCAAGCCAATTTTTTTGCTCCATAAGACATCTAGGGTGATATTCAGATTGAAAACAAGGTATAAGTACCTCAAAATTCTAGGGTAATGGAAAAATTCAAAGTTCATGTGTGCAGATAGACTGATCTAACACCTCCACTAGAATAGTACCAATAAAAGGTATATTAGAGATCCATTTGAGAAGCAAGGGCACCTTAGAACTTCATAGAAGAAGTCATCATGATTTTTAAGGACCATTTAGTCACTTTGAGTTCTAGGAGAATACACACAATTAGTCCTTTTGGTTTACATACACCCTAATGCTATCTAAGAGGTATGTTTCTCACCTGAAGAACACTTTTAAATGCTCAAAAATTTACTAAAACTTTGCATGAGATCTCAATAACTTTAGGAGAGGTAGATGGGTCAATCAAAATGAGTTTAGTGAAATTGGTTTAGAGATTTAGGCTCTAATATCTATGAACCATCACTAAGATTCATAGACACTCGTAAACCCCTCTACAACCCTAATAAGGATGTGAATATAAATATTTGGTGATAAATACATCTAAATAGATAGGAATCACTTGACTAACACCTGAAGTATGTTTCTCACTCAAGAGAGGTCATGTCCATGGTACCTGGTTTTATGGAGGTTATATAGACACCTATAAAAAGTGTAAATTTATAAGGTTTTAAGTGGAAAATTGGGTACAATACCTAAAAATGATTCTAAACTATGGGAATTATGAATTTGAAACTTTTTCTACTCATTCAAGGATGGAATTATTCATATATCTACCTATAGGTATCTATGCTAACTTCTCCTAATCAACCAATCTATGGAGTTATTCTAAATGGCCTAGTCATGTAAGGTAGATGAGTTGAAGGTGAAAGATACTTGAAAGGTATAAGTTTTGATACATAGGGTTAATAAAAGAAGATTTAAATCCTTCTTAGATGATTTGAGAGTCTAATTTAACTATCTCAATCATTAAAATAATGAATATGAAAAAAGATGAAGAGATAGTAGGATATGCCTACTTAATTAGTAGGTAAAATGTCCTAGTAGGTGTAGAATGACATTATGACATTAATGAGCCAAAATGGAGTCATTAAAGAAGTGTCAATGCATAGAAGGAGTGATTATGATTGATGTAACTACCATATGTCCACTTGGGTCTCATTCATGGCTTCTCCTATGCTTCAATCCTTTTATCCTAACTCATAAACATTCTATATAAGGAGGAATTTATCTATTTATTCTTATCCCTCAGTTGGGTGTAGCAAAGCTCTACCAAAATTTTACCTTGTGCCTTTGAATCAATAGAAGAATAATTTCAGACTTCTTGTTTGAATGTTAATGTGTATTATGAGAGTTTATTTGTAGAATGTATGAGTTTCATTATCTTTTTTAGGTCCTTTCATGCACCTAATTTCATGATATTAGTCTATGTAGGTTGTGTGAAGTATTGATAGGCAGGAGTGTTCTTGAAGTGTTGATGGGCTAATAGTGTCTTATGAAGACCTAGGTTCTTATCCTTCAAGTTGTAAAACTTCCAATTGATCATCACATGAAATATTCATGCTTAGGACTTTGTTAAGAGGTCTGATCAGTTGTTGGTTTTCATCAGGGTCATAAGTGTGTCTAAGGGATAAACCAAGAGATGATATTAAAGTATTGGTGCATCACCACTATTAGTGTAGGTTTATTATAAGTTTCATCTTTATCCCTTTCCATCTCAATAGAATTAGGTCTTAGAAAGATAATTCAAGTGAAAAATCAAGTGAGCTATCCCCATAAAGCTAAATGTTTGACCTAGACTACAAGTGGCCCACAACCTATAGGTCAATATCATATTAGTCCAAGTTTGAGGAGGGTTTAAATAGTATTCTTCAAGAGGGTGAAACTTGGGTAGCTAACAGTTTTGACACACTTGGTGGGACTAGCCTTAAAGTGACATTGGGACATGATTTAACAACCTTATAGAATGTTTGAAGGCTAAAGACATTCAGTGGTAGATTCGTAGGTAGTTTCATGTAAAAGGTGTCTAATAGATCTTATTCAAAAGGTAAGAACATTGAATTTGTTGAACTATCATTAGATATTTTAAGAATAAATAGGTTCCCTAGTTTTAATCCTAATCCTACACCTCCTAATTCTACCAATTCTTCTAATTCTACCCAAACAAATTCTGATGCAAGTCCTCTAATCCCAATGGCCAGACCTAGAATGAAGGATTTTGTGATTTTTAATCTTGGAAATAATTTGAACCTTAACTAGTTTGATGATATCCTATTTTTTTCCCTTAAAATTATTCCCTACTTTATAGGAGAGAATTCAACCACCTCTATAGAGTATATAGTAGACATAGGTAATCTATGCTAATTGCACAACATAACCCAAGAGAATGTGGCAATGAGACTCTTGACAACATAATTGATGGGTAAAGAACTTTAGTGGTATAGGGTTCTCACACCTACCTTTATAAACACATAAGATGAGTTTGGTGAGAATTTGTGTAAACTTTTTGAGGATGGGAGTGACCATGTCTCCTTAGTAGAATAACTCATCTCAATCAAGAGATCCCCCAAAAGAATATATGGTAGATTTTAATTATAGGTCTCAAAAAACCTCTGGATAGGATTCCTGTCATCATCAATTCCACCCCTAATTATGCCTTATTGTACTATCTAAGGGCCTTAAATTTTGATGTAGTTGTGATAATATAGTCAATAGAGGGTAATACCTTGCTAGAAGCCTATGAGATATCCATAAGAGTAGAAAATTTCCTAATCCAAGTAGGTAAACTTACTCCTAGATATCTCATGTCCTTATTTCCATAAATTAAGACCCTTATTCCCACCATTGATCTATTACCATCCCCAAATAATCAAGATTAGTCTGATGGCAGCTAAGTAGATAGGTTAGGTAAGATAGAGGGACTGATCAAAGCCTAAAACAACAAACTAATAGCTTTGGAAAGGTAGTAGAATACACCTTATAGGCCCTATCAAGACCCATAGCAAGATACATAATAACCTTACCCATAAAATATGCCTCTTTATCAACTTAACTAATAAGGACAAGGGTAGATTACACAGGCTAGACCTTATAAAAATTTCAATCTTAATGCTACCAGTAGTTTACAGGCCTTGGTTCCTTCTTAGAATAACTATGCTTAAGAAGGTCAGTGGTATACTCCATGGGGGTAATTAGGTGAGATGGAAATGGCTCCAAGTGGTGAAGGATGTTATAATTCTTATATGCATCAGGGTCCTACCTTTCAAGCATATGAAAACACACCTCTTCTACAACATAAAGAAGGTTATCAAATGCCTCATGGTGACATCCTTTCATGACCCAAACTAAAGTGCCAAGTCAACAAGGAGGAAATGGAATTAATTCACCTTCTAAAACCACTTTTGTTAACTTTTAAGAATGTGAGGAATCTTTTGAGCAAGTGGAAGTAAGTTAGGGACACAATGTGCTCAAGGCAGATAACTTAGTTGCAACCCACACAAGGGATAAGAGAAGGATGGTTGATGATAGTTTAAGGTAGTCTAAAGTAACTCTAACACATCTAAAAATAACTCAATATCCTTCCACTCAAGGTTCATTACACAAAACACCTCCAACATAATAGACATCATAAGGACATAGGCAATAGTAGAAGATTTTTTTCATTCCCCAAGTCACACAAGTTACAAATGATGCTTCAGCTCCCAATTTGTAGACTAAGACAATTATCTCTCCTTTCAGCATTATATATTACATGAAGAAGAACAATGTTAGTATTCCTATATGGGATGCTTTACTCATTCCAGGGTAGAAAGATCTCCTTCAATAAGAGATCTCCAAGTTTCATGTCATGTATAGACAAATTGATAAGGTAAGTGTAGTTTTTGTTAATGGTATTCAATATCATGAACCCTAATCACCTAAAGTAGTCAAACCAACTCCCTTATATTGATAAGTCATAATAGGAGACTCCCTTGTCCATAATTACATGATAAATAGTGGTGGTAGTATTTTTGTCATGCTAAAATCCATAGCTAATAAGTTAGAGCTTAAGTATGAACCCAATGAAAAAGGAGTTTTGAAATTGGATGGGTCTTCCAAAAATAATTTAGGTATTATTAAGGACCTCATGATTATATTGGTTGCTTTCCCTAACCATACCATCTCCTAAGATGTTATGGTATTTGAACTTCCTTTATATTTTACCCTATGATTATCTATAGATTTTACTAAAAAAATTAGGGGGTATATTTATTCTGACTGGTCATACATGGTATTTATAATTAGGTATGGTCCAAGAGTTACCGTTAGGTCTAAAACTATTTATAAGTTTGAATTAGAACCCTACATGCCCAATCTATCTAATGTGAACTGCACTATCTTAGATGAAGATGAGAATATCAATGATCAATAGCCTAAAGAACCACTCATATCTAATCCTTGATGAGTGGGAAAAAAATAACCATGGTTATGACCTTTAAAATACCATTGAGGAGGTAGGCTTAGGTGTGTACTATATGCGTGAAGAAGGAGCTATTATGCCTATTATCACTAACCCAAGTCAAGAGCATGAAGGCATATGGATTTTATTCTTTGATGGATCAAGGTTAAATAATGGGAGTGGGGAAGGTGTTATGTTTGTCTCCCCTTCCAATCAGAGTTAATATTATGCCTTAAGGTTCCAGTTAAATTGTATTTCAAACATTGTAGAATATGAAGCCCTCATTTATGGGCTAAAATGGGCAAGGAGAAGAGGAATCAAACTCTTGCAAGTGAAGGGAGATAATGAACTAGTGGTGAAGAATGTGAGAGGTATTAGTGAAATAAAAATACACTTATGAAGGTCTATAAGCATTGATTTTGGGATATTTAGAGGACTTCCAAGCCTTTAACATCCATTCCATCCTAGGGAGTCAAATCATCATGCAAATAGATTAAATACCATTGGTGTAGAATATGACATAGCTGATGGAGTTAAAGACATAAAAGGGTAGTCATAAATCAAGATTGAATGTAGGGCATCAATACCTAAAAATGATGTGAGTTGGCAAGTTTTTGAGAATGACAGTAAAATTTATTGCTTTCTCCAACATGAAGTAGAATTCTATCACAAAAACTAAGGTAGATTGCAACATTAGTTTGGTGATCATATTTTCTAGTTAAGGACTAAAAAATTTACCAAAGGATTGGTAACATTAGAGAGTATCTTTAATGAATATGATAAGCTAAGGAAGGACAAGGTGAGTATCTACACAAAAAGGGAACATTATGAGAAGGTATCTATTTTCAAAGACAAGTTGTTTAAGTTAGGGAAAGTGAATACAAAGGATGAGAGAGTTACCTTCATAGCCTTATGTTAGGAGTTTGTAGATCTATTTTCATGGGAGTAACATAATTTAAAGTTTTTGACTCTAGGTTAGCCCAAAATACCATAGATTTAGAAGACAATGCAAAACTAGTAAGGTAGAAACAAAGACCAGTCAACCCTAAAATTGAGGTTCTCATGAGAAGTGAATTGATAAAATTGATTAAATATAAGATCATATTCCATATTAAACATTCCTCATGGGTGAAAAATATTGTGCTTGTGAGGAATAAGAATGTGGAGTTGCATTTATGTGTTGAATTTATAGACCTCAACAAGGTGTCTTTGAGAGACCATTATCCCCTACCATCCATGGATCATATTATTCAAAAGGTTGTAAGATCTCAAAGGTTATCTTTGCTTGATGAATACTCCAGGTATAATCAAATGTTTGTGAAAGAAAAATACAGACACAAAATTACCTTCACAACAAAGTGGGGCACCTATGCATACATGAAGATGCCCTTTAGACTATCTAATGCAAGGGTAAATTTCTAAAGGGCAATGAATTTTTCCTTCCAAGGGGTCATTAATGATATGGTGCTCATTTATATTGATGACATAAATATCTTTTCAAAGGATCTTGAAGATCACATGGCATACTTGAGATTAGCGTTTGATAGGTGCAGCTTTGAAATCCAGGAAATGCATATTTGCATTCCATAAGGGTAGATTATTAGGACATAGTGTGTCAAAGGATGGCCTCTCCATTGACCCTGAGAGGATTGAAGCAATCATAGCCTTACCCCTACCCAATCACAAGAAATGTGTAAAGATCTTCTTGGGAAAGATTAACTTTATAAGGAGATTCATTTTAGGATTTGAAGAGTTGGTGAAGCCACTTACTCATATGTTCAAGAAGCACTAGGAGTTATCATGGAGCAAGGAAGGAAAAAGAATTTTTGAGGCCATCAAGTAGGACATATCTTAAATTCTCACCCTCCTCAACCCTAAATTTAACAAGGAATTTTTCATGTATGCATTCTCCATAGGTGATGCCATTTTTACTATGCTCATACAACAAAATGATGAAGGACTAGAACAAACAATTACTTTCTTTAGTCAAGAATTGGAAGGATATAAATAAAGATACAATTTTGTTTTAAAAACATGTCCTTGTTATTATGATAGGGATTAATAAGTTCAGACACATGGTGTCTAACAAAAAAATCATTATGATGGTAGTTCACCCAAGCATCAAGGATTTCATACTTAATAGGGACTTAAGTGAGAAGAGGGTTGGTTGGGTGAAAAAATGTATGGATTATGACATTGAAGTAAGGGTTAAAAAATTGATCATAGGTAGGGGGATCTATGAACATCTTGCAGAAGAGGTTAAACAAGAGAAAGACATGGTGTTGGTAGTCTATGATAATTAGTAGGCAGATGCAAACATGAACCATCTCAACTAGACTAATGATCTGGTAAAGTTTCTCCAAATAGGCCAATTTCCTATGGGCTTATATAGGAACAAAATAAGAAACTTTAGGCTATATTACATCCCTTACATATTGGTGGATGGAGTGATATTCAAGAATGATATAGGAGGTATACTCTTAAGGTATGTTGAATCAAGACAAATTGATAAGTTACTAGAGTAGTTTCATGATGGACCTGTAGGTGGACATTGAAGCCAAGACCACAGCCTCCAAAATGATTAGAGTAGGTTAATTTTATCCCAAATTTTTTAGGGACTCACATGCTTGGGTTAGGAAGTGTTTTAAGTGTGTCATATTCATTGGTAAACAAATATTAGCTACCTTACCCTTAAAACCCATCCAAGTTGAACCACCCTTAATGCAATGGGGATTAGAATTCATAGGCATGATCCATCCCCTTTATGGTGTTGGGAATATGTGGTTTATAATAGCCACTGATTACTTTATAAGGTGGGTGGAGGTAGTTGCACTCAATAAGCTAATGAGAACTCAATTTTGGAGTTCTATGACAATCTTGTGACTAGGTTTGATGTCCCCTCAGCCATCATATCATATAATGCCTTGGAATTTAGTAATGACAAAGTATATTAGTGGGACCTTAGACATGGAATATATCTCAAATATTCTTCCAACCACTACCCACATGGAAATGGGCTAGCATAGTGCACCAACAAAAATTTGATAAGGATCATTAAGAGGACAATAGAGTATAATAAAAGGGAATGGCATACAAATTTGAATACTACCTTATGGGAAGATAGATTCACACCTAAGATTTCTAATGGTCACTCTCCTTACCTCCTTGTTTATGGTAGAGAGAAAAAACTACCTATTTCCCTTTAACTACCAACCTTAGAGCTTGTTCACCAACTTGAGCTCATGGAAGATGATGCAATGGAAGTAAGAATGAATGAGCTAAGAGAGTTAGAGGAGACAAGGGATAGTGTTATGCATGCCATGTGGTCTATTCAACACCAAGTAAAGAGTTCATTTGATAAATATATTCATCCAAGACCTTTCAACAAGGATATATAGTGCTTAATTGGGATGAAGACTATGCCAATCTATGTAAACACTCAAATTTTGATAGTCTTAGGAGTGGACCTTATATCATCACCAGCTGTAAGGAAAATAATGATTTTAAACTATCTAGTTTGAATGGTGAGGAAATCCCCATCCTTGTCAATGGGATGTTCCTTAAGTACTGCTATTAATTTCTTCATAGTCCTCATGTACATAGTTGTTAGTGTTTGTCTCTTTCCTCTAACTGCTTATACACATGCTTAGTTATTTGTTGATTTGTCTTGTTATTTTTTATTTTGTGTGTGTTGTATTTTATTATCTCTTATTTTTTGTATTTTTGTGTCTCATTGAGTTTCAAAGTCTGTAAGGTATTGAGAAGAGTCTATGTGGAATCAAAGATCCATTTCCTAGTCATTAAGAACAAGTCTAGGAGTTCTAAGTTCCCTTAACCACTAGGTTGGTCAAGCTAGTTGAGTCATAAAAAATGTTGACTAATTTTTAATCTCAGACCTAGAAAGGGGTTTTTCTAGTGTCTTAGAGTCATGATCTATCATCGACCCTCATGGTTGATATTCATCCTATGATATTGGGTTATTCAAATATCTCATCATCTTATCATACCATAAAATTGCTTGATGATCATCACTACCCCTGTTTCAACTTATATCAAGTGTTTTCATGATGTTTGAACATGTATAAAGGTCCTTGGTTAGTTTTATGAAGTTTCAAAATTCAAAAGTGCTATGGTGGAAGTGAATTGAGAAGGCAACCTAGTGAATGACCATGAAACATCTTTGATCTACCCAATCACACAAGGTGTGTCCATTTGCAAGATTTTAATAACATCATGATAAGTGTTTTAGGGTCTAATTGAGGTCTTTGATAGACTTCAAAGGTATTCTCTTAAATTTTATCATGGTATTCATTTGATATGCCTCCTTAAGGTCATTTGTGTGTTCTAAAATCAATGTTTTTGACCATGTTGAGACTCAATTTGACCTTGATGGGACACTAAGCCACCTCCAACACCTTAAATAGACTTCATTAACTTCATTAGGCAATAACTAAGGCATTGTATGCACCATTGAACCCATTCCATCAAAGGTCAACACCTAATTCCCACTAATGGGCCCTACATGTGCCCATTAATACAAGCATAGCTATTTTAGAAACTTGATAAAATGCATGAAAGTTGTAGGTTATAGGTATTTTAAAGCTTGTACAATTTTTTATAATTTGGTTATTGTTATAAAAGGTCAAAAACATTTAGAGGGAACTCAGATTAGGAATTAGGAAAGAGAATATATGAGTTTCAATGTCAAACATGATAAAAATTGACCCCTTCTCTCCATAGTTCTCCTTGGAAGATTTGGACAACTAGTCAAGTTATTGATTAGTATGGAAAAGAGAGAGAAGATGGTTACTTGAGATATTAGATAGAGGAAGGGGGTATAATATCCATCAAATCTTGGGCATTGGTGTATAGGTTTATCCCTCATGCTTTATGAATAAATGTTAATAACCTAGACTGTCAAGTTGGTCTTGTTGCATCTACATAAGGTCATATTTACAATGGTTTCAGTGTATTTCTAGTTTGTTTGATGCAATAAATATTTTAATGTGTCTTATTTGTGTTTTCATAGTCCATGTACATCATTATTCACTACTATTTCACATGTGTGAATGCTATAAACTAGTAACACATTCATTATTATCACATTTATAGGTTACAAGTAGTGTTTCTTCATGGTGTAGTCTTTAAGTCATGAAAATAGAAGTGATTAGTGGTTTATTGGATCCATTAAAGTCTTAATTTCATACCAAGAATAGTTGAGCCACCAAATTACTAAACAAATCCATCAAACCCCTATTCCAAGGTGATTATCATGCATATTATGTAACCTCTTTTGTAAGTGTGAGTGAATCCTAATTTCCCTCCATCATGCCTATTAACAATGTTTTTTGGTTTGAAACTTGAAAAAATGTAAAGAAATTACAAGATTTAGAGCTTTTCCAAATGGTATGGAATTGTACAATATAAATTGACTCAGGTGGAGTCAGGTTTATATATAAGGAAGTCAATAATGACAAGTGAAAGAGAATCCATAGTTTTTTAGTGCTTAGAGAGTTCAAAACTGGCCCACATTCCCATTGAGCTCATTGGTAGGCGTAAAGAACACTTCAAGTTTGTGCTCAGACCATATAGAGGAGAGAGAATGAAAACCCAATATCTTATCTAAAGGAAGTAGACTTGGTTATCTTTCACTTATGGGTATTAGTTCTTGGATTGGTCCCCTGAGCTCTATGAACATTCCTTAATAACTTAAGGGATTTGAGCATCATCCATGTCTACGTAAGCCAAGCAGAATAGAATAGATTTCATGGGTTTCTAACTTATTTAGCCAAACCAATGGTTGTTCATTTTTTATTAGGTCTTAAAGGAACCCCCATGGAGTTTTTAGTGTTTGGCTCACATGTGTGAGATTATGGAACCAACAGACATCCAAAATAGAAATGTCTACAATCTGTAGGCAGATTTGGGTAGTGAGTAGAGTGTTGAGTGCTCTCATCAAAAGGATTTGATAGTGTTAAAAGATTGGTTGAGTGCTTCAAGCTTCCCCATACCTCTTTTCTCAAGGTTGATGTTCACATTATCCTATTTTATTCTTAGGGTATCTTTAAGGAAGGGGTATACATACATATCTAAGTTCAATGTGGGAGCATTGTGTGTTATTCAATGGCACTTTTAGAGCCTTTAAACATAGATAAAAACTTGAAATGGAGTATTGAAATCATGATAATCCATCATTACATTATTATGAATAGATTACTTATCTTCCATAATAGCCTCATAGGCCTAAAAACTGCCCTCTATGCCTCCAAAGCTCACACAATCAATTTTAGAAAAAGTTAAGGTTTTTTAGCCAATGTTAAAGTTTCTTGAAGATTCCTAGGTTTCATTTTCTAATTGCATAAACATTGTCTAGTCTCTAAAGTGTCATGTTTGAATAGGTTTTGGGACCAACATTCCCCATTTTTTGAATTGGGACCCTTGAGAAACCCTTAGAATAAAACATGAAAATTCTAGCATGTCAAGGTTTTTTATAGAATTTGAAGATCATCCACTTTGTTAAGAAACAAGCATATATGGTCTTGATTTACTTCATCTGGACTAACCTTAGTAATGATTTTCATTTGAATATAAGTGTACATTCCATGGTGTGCATCCATGATAAGCCTACATTCTAAAACCCTAGAAAACCCTTAGTTTAAATTTGAATAAAGGTAGGAACCCAAATTATCAAGAATAATTTTTATAGACTTAGATATAAAATACATATCTTAGGATTAGTCATGTTTTGTAACATGACATGACTAACAAACTTGACCCCATTCATTATTTTTCCTTTTTTTACGTTCTTTATGGCCTAACCAAATGTCATTGCATAGGGTCCTTTTACATTCCCCTACTTATCCTAAGACCTTAATACTAAGGCACCAATGTATTCATTAATACCATCATAAACTTAGTCTTACCACCTTAATCCTAAGTTTTTATTACCTCTACATTCCTAACATTAACTTCCTCACACTTTTTAGGATCCTACAGTTGTGACTTTATCGTGACATTTGATTGGTTGAAGCAAAGATAACCAAGAACTTCAACTTACAAGGCTTGCATCTTGGATAATTTGATGATCCATGCTTACTCATAAGGACTTAATCAGATGGAGTGAAGTGTAGTTGGAAAGTAAAAAATATTAAAAGGAGCTTGAAAGATGGACATGTGGCACCATTACATTTGAAGACTAAAAGGAAAAGGGGCCTACTTGACACTATAACCAACTAAAATCAAGGGCCTAGATTATGATCAATAGCTGCCACTTTATCATGAAATTTGATTCAATAAAGTGAATTAACACCAAAACCCTAGGAAGCCCCACAAAAATTCCAAGTGTAATCCTTACATTTGACCCTAAAGATTTTAATGAACTTAAAATTTATGTTCACATGACCATCATTTAAATGTCCAAAAATACTAACTTGATGCCCATGTGATCGTCAAATTTAGGTCCATTAAAATCAAAACTTCATTAGCTTAAACTTGATGTCTACACAACCATCAATTGACACCTATGAGGATGTATTTGACATCCATGAGACCATCAAATTTAACCCAATGAAAATATCTTGCTTAAGTGTTCAAATAACATCCCTAAACCTTTTTTACTCTAAAATGACTCGTCAAGCTGATAAAAATGCTCAAAATATGCCCAAAACGGAAGGCCTCAATTTGAAAAATGCAAATATATGTAAGAAATGTACTTAACCTAAATTTATGATTTAAGGATCCACATGACATTTTACATAATGGACCTTAAATCATATACTTATCCTATGTAAAATTCATTTCATGTTGAACATATTTTAAGCATGGTTTGTGACTCATGGCATAAATATTTTAGCCTAATGTATTTTAATGTGTTTGATAAACACAACACATGTTTTAGCCTAAAGTGCTTATGCCTTAACCTCATTTTTAATTATGACTTAGATTTAAATTCCTTAGCTTAAGGTTGGTCCTGTGCTCAATAAACATGAAGGAAACTTTAGCCTAAGGGATGTAGACCTAAGTCTTGAATTTCAAGAGTATACTAAAATGTTTGAGCATGTTTATAGATCAACAATCCACACTTTGTCCCTAGATTTGATCCAATATAGAAAAGGTACCCAAAGTATTTTTAACAAAACCTTGAGAAATCATAGACCTACTACATGGCCAATGATTATTTGACAAGGGACTGACATAAGATTTGGAACATAGGGAGGATGCATGAGCATGCCAAGTTCACAACCACAAGGCTTAAGGCTCAGGACATAATTAAAAGAAAAGGGCCTAGATTATGATCAACAACTCATGCTAATCTAGGATTTTGATCCTTTGAAGTGAAAGGAAGGAGGTATTTTTAAATACCAATGGCTAGTGTTCAAATGACATTTATGAAAAATGCCATGAAAGATCCAGACTAGTGCCACATAAGCTACATACAAGTAGAAAAGGACAAAACTAAAGATCTTGTGGGATCAAAAACACAAAGGTATAAAGGTAAAGGTTCAAATCAAATATAAAACACGTATATTCCAAAGCCTAGATATCTTCCACCATTAAGGCTCCAAAACCCTAAACCCTATATAAAAGTGACCCAAATGGATCCAATTGGCTACAATTTAATCAAGAGATATCTTAATTATGTTTTTAATCATGAGAAAGCTTTCACAAAGATCATCTGCAATCTAATATGAATAATTATTAACAAATAAAGACCATGGTATCTAGTAGACAATAATTGAAGGAAGAAATTGTGCTTTATTTGACAACAAATAATGAGGGCCATGTATTCAAGGATATAGAACTGGACCTGGCTGCATTGAACATCCACAACATTAGGAATTGGTATAAGCTTTTCTTTATGATAGAAGAATTGTAGTCCATCTCAAAGGAAGAGTAGAGAAATACCACCACCAAAAGATGACATAGTGACCCAATTGCAATCCAAATGGCTAGCCTCTACCATACCATGGAAAAACTAGAGGTATTTCACTACATTGATGTCCTTACCCTCATTTTTATTGATTATAGGATTGATAGTGAATGGATTATTTAGGAGGGTAACTAAAAATAGGTATCATGTATTTCCTTATTGTTTTTGAAAAGTACTACAAGATCCCTCTTTCCCATGTGGACCTTCCCAAAATGAGAGAATGGACTAATATCCATGACTTGGACTTTATCCTAAGACCCTGGCTCCATCAAGGGCCTCACATATTTATAACCCTTGATGGAAAAATCCCTATTGTATAGTTTAGATAGGGAATTAGGGTGATTATGAGCTTTTTGAATAGAGATTTTGGTTCCCCTTCGACCACTTATGTAAATAAGGTTTGGGTCTCATATGTACACTTCTTGGTGGAAGAAAAACTTACCCCTCCAATTGGATATATAATCAACATATTTCTAGCCAAGCAATTCATCACCAATAAGAAAAAGACCTCTAAACAATTCTAAATGATGTTACCTAATTGATTCCCTTCTCACTTAAATCACCTTCCTTGGCATTAAGAATTGGTCCCTAGAAGGTAGGACCACTATCTCACACCACTATTCTAAGTTGCACATCTTCAAGTATAGGAATCACATGTAATTTATCTATGATTGCATTTTCCTAGCAATATTTGAGGCCATCATAGGTGTCCCCATGCTTAGGATTCACCCCCTCATCAAAAAGTGTGTGGAGATGATTGGAGACATATGGTATTATCTTGATTGCATAGTCATCAAGATAGAGGGAATCATATCACAACCCTACATTCTATCAATATATGTCCTAGATAAGCTTGTTGAGCAAGAGATTGCATCCCAACTCATCCTTGACATTGACAAGACATTCAAATAAAAAATGAAGGGTCTACTTCACCCCTTCCCTTTAGACATTGGGAAAACCCTAATTAGAGATTAGAAGTAGGTGTAAGTTATGGTCACACATAGGAATTCATTTGGCTTTCAGCTAGATGAACTCAAAATATGGTATCCAAAGAACAAGGTGGGAGATCATCTAAAGGACAACAATCTCAATCTTGATTATGCACACTAATTGGGTGTCTATGAAACCATATACATTAGAGATAAGAACTATGGGGAAGTGTTGGCTAGGGTCTAAGGTCACAACATCAATATAGAGCATAGATTGGTCAAAAACAACAAGCTATCTAGGGAAACACATGGCAAACACATTTCTTATATTACCATTTACTACCTGGGCCATCTGGGATATCTCATGAGCAACCTCAGGTAGAGAAATTATAATAGTCATAATAATAGGTTAAGAAAATTTAGGATGATCAAGGCAAAAGAAAGGATAAGGTTGGAGAAATAAGATTAGAAGAAAGACCTAGAGAAAGACCCTTACCTTCAACCATGCAATAGATACCACCCTCTCCAATCTAGTACGTTAACATGATAACCTTGGATCTAGAAGAGACACTTGAGGGTGCCCTCAAGGAACTAAAAAAATCCTATGGCTTAGAAGGAGAGGAGGACCCTTTAGTGGAGCCCAAAAAAGACATAAGGAAGGAACTTGTCCTAGTGGCCTCCCATGAAAAAGGAAGGCAAAATTGGCCTTGGTCTTAGTAGAACCAAAGAAGAAACCTAGATTGACCTTCAATCATCCCATTAGTGAAGTCAATCTCTTTAGTGATGAATTAAAAATCTATGGACCAATCATTCTTGATTGGTTCATCTATGGAAAATTGCAAAATATCCCATCTCTCTCCCACTCATGGGCCATAAAAAGGTTGGTATGGATGTACATGATGATTTTAAGCCCTATGAAATAATAGGAAGAGATAATAATTATGGTCACCCAAGGCTCGGGAGGTAAGAGGATGGATAATTCAAGAGCATCTACTAGATTAGGGGTGGAGTTCTCAAAACCTCCCCAAATTAAAGAAACAATTACCATAATTCATTTCAATCCTAAGACAATAGGCTTAGAGAGAATAACAACTAGGATAGCCATGGTTGGGATGAAATAATTCACCTTTAAAAAGGTGGAACATTTTATAGGTTTGACCCCTATTGTAGGACAATAGATTGGTGAAGTATAAATACATGAAGAAGATGTGGAAATATTAATGGAAGCACATTCACAACAAGCCAAGGCTAAAGTCCAGGGTATAAAATAAATGATCTATAATTTGGAAAGAGAGAAGGAGAACTTTCAAACTCAATAAATCCTATCGGTCCTAGATGTCATGATCAAGATGCTTGATGAGTCATTATATGACATGTTTGAGGCATTAAAGTTGATGAGGATGATTCAAAGTGTACTAGAGGACCAAGATAAATTAGCCAAAGGCCTAGTCACCTAATGATATGCCTCAGAGGATAAGATTGATTAGCTCCTCAACATTTAGGCAAAGAAGTAGATCTCAAACTTTAGAACCATAAGTATGGGACCCTAGGCATGATCTTAGGGATTGTTATTGATAAGGTTCAAAGCTTGAGTACCTAGCATACCAAGGTAATGAGGCTTCTAAAAGATGATAAAGGACTCATTACATAATTGAGAAACTTCTTGGGACCATGCTTGTCAATCTTGCACAACCTACAACCCTTATCCTCATCAGTGATGAAGAGTTCAAGCATAGAGCCACTTTGATGACTCAAAAAATCCAAGGGAAAAGTAAAGGCCAGTTTGAACAAGACAATATCAAGATTTTGGATATGAGGTTCATTTTAAGTGAGAGGATCAACAAAGCTAGAAGCATCAAGGAGGCCTTGGCCAAAAATGACAAAGAATTTGATGAGCTAGCAGACCAAGAGGATGAGTACATCATGAAGCCTATTATGGATCTTGAGCTAGTTGATGAATAACATGAGAGGGCCATGAGCATCCTCTAGCAATAAATAGGGGCCCTACCAATAAGTTAGAACAATATTCTATTCTAATAGAAATTAGGTGGCATCTTAAAGTAGAATATTCCATTGTAAAGGCATATGCTAGTTTGTTAGCATACTTGCCTTTAGGTCAGTATGATTTGGGAAAGCACGTGTATTATAGATCTTATAAGGATAGTTGTCCTTACTTTTGTAGACTCGTATTATGTAGCTGATCAGTATACTACCTATTCTTCCTATAAAGTCATGTATCACCATTGTAAAAAGGGAGAGATTTTTTAGCAACTTTGTATACTTGAAGCAATTAATAGAATCAAGGAATTCTGCAAGGATTATCCATTTTTGATGTGTCAATTGCTAATATATATTTTCTCTCAATTGTTAGTAGAAGTCTTGAATTTGAATAGTATCTTTGAATTATGAATAACATTCTTTAATCACAGGGTTTCTAATTTGTGCATATGCTAGATTAGTTGAAAGATCTTAGGTTCTACTTCATTTAATTTTTGTTTTGTAGTTATATGTGTAATAGTTATTTGATTATAGTAGTAAATCCCTAAAGTAGACCTGGTTCTTACTTGTGATTCTTAAACATTTTCTTTTGAATTTTTCCTGATATATAGTGAGATTTGAGCTTAGGCTATGTTGCATTATATATTTGTTAAATGCATATTCAGTGGCCATTAATACTTTTTCATAATGTTCATGACTAAAATTAGCAATCACTTATTTCTTTTTCTACCCTACCTTTCTCTTTGCCTTTTTTTACATCATGGTCACTTTAGTTTAAGCCACATTATAAATATCCATTTATATTAGTATGTAGCTTGAATTAGGAATGTAATTCACTAAGTCTCAACAAAAGTTCATGAAGAATGGGCCAAGGTGGCTCCCAACCACCAAAATTATATAAATATTATGGAACAATTATCTTACTCTACTGATATACCACCACAGACAACCAGATTATCAAAACTTACAACTCATGCTCTAAATTTTATAGATTCTAAAATGAGAAGTATTCTTTAAACACTAAGGGCACCTGTGGTATAGTTAGAAGCATCAACAAGACATCTCTCATTGGTACTAGAAAGAGGGCCAATTCTTTGAACCTTCAATGATCTTAGTTTGCTTTACCTAAAGATCACTATATATTTGTGTTTTGAGTAAATTATTTTCTTAGAATATATAAAGATCATTGATCTTTGATTGAAACACATCTTTGTGATTCCTTTGATGTTCTTCAAGAATTGGTGCTTGTTTTTGGTAAATTTGGCTTTAACTTTGAAAATCTATAGTATCTGAGGTTAGAATGGTTTGTTTTGATCAAATATGGGCATATATTTCATAGATCTGAGTTCATTTAGTCTTAGACATGAAAACATACACCATACATACATAATTTAACACATATTTCAGCTAATTCACTCAAAGATCAATGTCCTTGCAATTATTTATGTCACCTTTACAAAATAAGCTCAATGTGTAGGTCTAACTCTTGTTCTTTGTAAAAGTTAACTTGACACATCATATTTTAGGTAAGATCTTCAAAATTCAAGCTAGAATATCCTAGGATTAGGATAAGATCACACTCAAAAACTAGATAATCTTTACTTGAAGTTGAGACTCATAAGAAGGATAGATGTGATAAAGGTACATAGAAGAGATATAAATCTCTTACAACTTCACCAATTCAATGTACCTATGCCTTCAACCATCACCTAGGTATGGCATGGTTAGGGGATTCCTCAATTAATGTGATAGGGGTGGTTCATGATCTTCCAAGAAACCCTGAGAAATATCTACTTGCATTTAGTCCAACAAGTGTAGTCACTGCTGAGGAACATATAAAATCCTTTAAGACTGATTTAAGATTGCTTAATTTTGTGTATGAAGATGTGGCATATAGGTTGTTTGTATTTACTTTTAAAGATGCTACTTATGAATGGTTCTTAAATTTGCCTGATAATTATATCACAAGTTGGAATGATTTTAATAATGTATTTATTGATCAATTTGGTAAAATTATTAGTCTTTGTGTTATTTACCATCAATTCATTACTATTAGAAGGGATGTTAGTGAGCCCATTAGGTCCTTCAATGCTAGATTTCAAAAAAATTCCTACATGCCCAATGATGTCCTAGCCCTAGATATCTACAAAGATGCAGTAGATCCTATGACCTCTATGTTCTTAAAGAGGTTAATCCCAGTTATAGCTTCATTAGCCCAAGCCTATTCTAAATCAGTAATCATTAATGATCAAATGTAGCCCTAGGGGTAAATGGCTTATTCAGTCCCAAATGTAAACCCACATCTACCTATGATGAACTTGTTCTATAGCAATAACCAAAATCTCTTAGCCTTAAACCAACTCCCAAATCTAACCCAGTTGCCATTAAGTTATGCAATTCCAAATCAAAGTCTAGGGTTCTTGACTCATCTCACTAGTGGCTACAACCCAAGTGATCAAATGGCTTTGGTACCATCTACTAATAATAAATAGGTACATAATTCTAAAAATCCCAAAATTGAGAATGAATCCATCTTGAAAATGGTTCAAAAACTTAGCACTAATTTCCTTCAGTTGCAAAAAAAACTAGGTAATATTGGAGAGCACTCTAGTAGGAATTTCTCATTTCAAAGGTTTAATAGGCCAAATAATAGATTTTATAATGATAGTTTTCATAATAATAAGGCTAGTGAATGATTTTATAGTAGCAAGAATATGGACATTAATCTTACTGACATTGCATTATCAGACTATTTTAGGGTACATTGCACTACCAAGCATGGGGAAATTAACTGTATAGAATTCTAAAAAGCCTTTAAGGCCTTCCAAGAAGAGTTGGACACATTTAAAGTGGTCCCTAATAAATAAATTGGTACAAGCACCTTTGGATATAAGCCATCAGAGTAGGCCTTCATGGTGGACACCTTTAATTTCCCCTTTAAAGAGGAGAATGACCCTAATGAGGTCCTTGAAGAGATCCAAGCCTTTTAGCAGTTCCTAAAGAAGACATATTCCTTGATGAACAGAGAGCAGAGGTAGACCTTAACTACTTCAATGCCTCCAAACAACTTTGGAAATCCTCTTGACAACTTTTCAAGCAAAAATTTGAAGACACCAAAAGGGAGTACTTTTAAACCCAATGTTGATATTCCTAGTTCTTTTGGCAAAACTAGTTATAACATAGTTGAGGACATGAAGAAGATAAAGGATAATATAATATTACATGAAATCACATAGATTATAAAGCAAAGGGATCTCCTATTAGAATCCTTTTTAGGAAAACATAGTCCCTTTAAGACTGATCATGCCAATGTAATAGTTCATAAAGCCAAATTTGAGTCTCCTCCTTTCTTTCTCACTGTTAAGATGTTTGGTAAGAACTTGCATAATTGCTTATTATATTTAGGATCATCTACTAATATCATGCCTATAGGAATATGAAATCAAATTGGTTTGACACCTATAAAGTCTGATAGGTCTGTCACCCAATTAGACAAAACTAGGGTCAAATTTGTAGGAGAATTACTAAATGTTCATATGCAACTAGCTTTTGAGCCTAGGGTACAACAAATCATTAATATTTAGGTGGTTGAAATACCTGATGTTTATGGAATCTTATTGAGTAGGAAATGGACTAAGACTTTGAATGGTTACATGTCTATAGATTACTCACATCTATGGTTACCTTGTAAAGGTGTCCCCAATCAGATCATAGGTGAGAGAGAACCAAGAATGAAGCATATGATAACTGAATACAATGTTGTGAATGAGAGGGTAAAAATAATAGACTTAGACTTGGGGATCTTCACCCTAGAGGCTGATAAGGTATGTGATACCAATGATACTTATGTTGTTCTTAGATTTTGGAGATTTCACTTTAATGGTGATAGGTGTAATGTTAGATTAGGTGTTGGTATTGTTTTAATTGACCCCACTAATAAAAGGTACCATGCTTCTTATAGAATCCAATTCCCTTGTACTAATAATCTCATTTAATATGATGCCCTTATCCTTGGTTTACAATTTTCTATTAAAAATAAGGACAAAGAACCTCTAGTTTATGGGGATTCAGAATTAGTGCTTAACTAGGTTAGAAGAAAATACCAATGTAAAATTTCATATTTAAAAAGGTATAAATTCAGAGTTTGATCTGATTGAATCCTTTGATGCCTTTAGCATCACTTCCATCCCAAGGGAAGAAAATCAAGTAGTTGATCAATTGGCATATGTTATAGCTAACCTCATGCCCAATTATGATTACCCTAATTTAAGCATTGAATTGATCCCTTATCTTTCAGTACTAGATAATATCAACCACTTCCAAGTCTTCAATGATGATCAATAGATATTGGGTTTCATGACTAATTCTAGATCATTTTATGCTCATATCATTGATAAAGATAATGGAAGTATATCTAGGGAAGATAAATTTAATGGTAAAGTCATTCAGCTGAGTGACAACAAAATCCCAAAGGGAATGATTGATTTAGAGAGACTGCTTGATAAGGACAAAGTTGTTGAGGATTCTAAGGTTCCCAAGGTAAATGGGAAGGACTATAAAGCTATTGATCCATGCCTTCATGATCAACCCCGACTGGTAAATGTTGGGAAGGCTTGCATAAACATTGAAAAAAAGAAAGCTAAGGAACTTCTTGCTCAATACAAGGATGTCATAGCATGGTCTTATGATGACCTAAAAATATTTGATCCAAGGGTCATCATGCATATTATACCCTTAAAGAGAGATACAAACCCTTCAGGTAAAAACAAAGGCCTATAAACTTAGTCCTAGAGCCAATGATCTTTAAGTAGGTCAAGATACTTCTAGATGCTAGGATAGTCTTTCCCATCAGGCACTCTACCTGCGTGGCTAATTTGGTGCCAATCAGGAAAAAGAATGGTGAGATTAGACTTTGTATAGACTTAAAAAATTTGAACAAATCATCAGAGAAGGATAACTACCCCTTCCTTCCCTATACCAAGTAATTCATGTTATTTTAGGATCAGCTATGATGTCCTTTCTTGATGGATTTTTAGGTTATAACCAAGTATTGGTTGATAGAGAGAACAAGATGAAAATAGCATTCACAACTAAATGGGTAACCTTTGCTTAAAAAAGAATGCCCTTTAGACTCATCAATGCAGGAACCACCTTCCAAAGAGATATAGACCATACCTTCCAAGGCCTAATTGGTAAGTGCATTATCATATATATGGATGATCTAACAATTTTTTCTAAAAATAGGGAAGATAACTTCATGCATTTACAACAAGTTTTTGAAAGATGTAGAAGGTATGGCATTTCTTTAAACCCTAAGAAGAGTATCTTTTATGTGTATGAAGAGAAATTATTAGGTCATGTTATAACTAAGGATGGGATTTATATATATCTTGAAAGAGTGGAGGCCATATCTAGAGTAGAACCTCCAAATAGTAAAAAAGAGTCAAAGTCATTTTTTGGTAAGATTAATTTTGTAAGAGTTTATTTCTAGTTTTGCAAAAAATTTCAAACCACTAAATGACATACTGAAGAAGGATGCCAAGGTCACATGGAATGAATATTCCAAAAAAGCATTCAATGACATCAAGGAGGCCATTAGTCAAGCTCCAATACTTATAAGTCCTAAATTTTCAAGGGACTTATACCTCTATTCCTTTATATCTGACCACACTATGGATGTAGTGTTAACTCATAAAATTTAAGGGTGTGACCACCCAATTGATTATATGAGTACTAATTTCAACAATGCTGAGTTAAACTATTCATTTATTGATAAATAGGTGTATGCATTAGTCAATGTAGTTAAGAAATTTAGGCACTACATCCTTAGAAATAAGGTGCATACCATCTTACCTGACCCTGCCACCAAACTTATGTTAAATCAGAATGAATTGGGGGAATGTAGAGGTAAATGGATGTCAATCTTGTAGGAATATGACATAGAGATGAAAACTACAAATTTGGTAAGGTGCCAAGGTTTGATTTAGATGATTGCTAATACTAACCCTAGACTAAGTATTATGCAGGTGGATCAACAAAACTTTTAAGCTAGTGAGTGGTGTGACCCAATCATACATTTGTTAATCAATGGTACTTATATTGTAGGTTTATCTAGGGATAAAAATAGGGACTTGAGGCTAAAGGCAACCCACTACTTGATTAAGAATGAAATCTTGTATTGAATTATCTTTGAAGGAATCTAATTGAGATGTGTCTCACAAGAAGAAGCCACCTAAATCATGAGAACCTTTCATGAAAATCTAGGTAGTGGACATCCATTTGGGAAAGCCACAGCCCATAAAATTCTTAGGGCTGGCTATTATTGGCCAAATTTTTTTAAAGATGCTCACAAACATGTGAGGAAATGTCATTCATGCTAAATTTTTAACACCAAGGAGCCATAGGTAGCAATGCCTCCATAGCTAGTCATGATTGATAAACCCTTTTTTCAATGGGGGTTGGACTTTGTTGGCATAATCAACCCCGACTCATCTAAAGATCACAAATGTATCCTTACCACCATATACTATTGTATAATTTAGACTGGAGTTATAGCCATCAATCAATACAAAATTGAGGAAGTGATCAACTTCTTAGAAGAAAACATCTATACCAGGTTTGGGACCCCAATATCTCTAGTATGTGATAATGGATCTACTTTCATATCCATAGAGATGGTAGAATGGGATTATGATAATGGCATCACTCTCAAGTTTATATCCAACCATTATCCTCAAGGGAATGGATTCTTTGAGTCAACAAATAAGAACCTAATGAAGATAATCAAGAAGTCTATTGAAGACAAACCTAGAACTTGGCACAAGCTCCTTAAATTTGCACTTTGGGATGATAGGATAAGGATAATTCAAGCTTTAAGAGCCTCACCATTCCTATTGGTGTATGTACAAGAACCCATCTTTCCTATCACTCTCAAGTTTCCCACATACAGGTTTATGCAATAATACATGGAGGAGAGCCAAGAGCTAGCCAATTCTAGATTGTTAGATATAATTAAGATGGAAGATATGCAAGGGAGAAAGACTTTTCTGACTTTAGAAAATATCTAACCATAACCAAGAGATGGTTTAATAAAATATCCAAAATCAAAGTGTTCAGACACGGAGACTTAGTTCTTCTTTGGGACAAAGCATCTAAGCCTATGGGTAAACATGGCAAATTCACACCCTTATGGATTGGCCCATATCAGACTACAGAAACATTGGGTAACAACACTTTTAAACTCAAGGACAAACAAAGAGTAGAGTTTACACTGCCCACCAATGCGCAGTATCTTAAGCACTATTTCTCTACTACTCCTCTTGGGGTCTTCATGGAGTAACCTATAAGATGATTAGATTAGTCTAGATAGGCTAGTTATTTTCCTTTCAATTATTTTTTTCTTATCCCTTGTTTGTATATAATCATGCACATATTTGTTTTTTCCTTTGTTGTTGCCTTTTTATATAGTGCTTTCTTTCATGTTGCTTGGTTCCTTGATCCCAATAAGTCCCTAGGGACAATCTTGAGCTCAAAATTTATCAAGTTTGCTTAAAATATGTCCCCCAATTTAGGAATGAAGGTATGAATCCCATACATGGAGTAACCATGGCTATAAAATATAAAGCATGATGTTATATCTTAGAGAAACTGAAAAATACCAATGGAAAGGCCAATCATTTGATTAGACCTTAACCATTATCTTGACCTCAAATTCATTTTAAGAAGACTTACACTTGGGGAATGAAGACTCAAATTATCATGGTATACCCCAAACTGGCACTTAATTAACATCATTTCTTAGGATAAGAGTTGCAGCCATATATGATTTTCCAAAGATCAAATACTTGACCAAATCTTAAAACTTGGCTATCCTAGTTCCCAACCTTATTGAAAGCATAAAGGTATATGAAAATACAAAATAGATACAATGGAAAATCTAAAGCTTTTAGGTAAAGGTGATTTTGGTAATCTCCATTAGGGCTATGGATGTCTGACTGGCAATGGAGCAAGGCCATGAATGGAGCCAAATGCATCTCTATTGGGGCTATGGATGCCTAGATGGTAACAAAGTAATGCCCAAGCCTTCCCTAGGTTAAAACATGGTTCATAATGAACATTTCAGTATATTATAAGTCAATGTAAGTGATTGAGGATATGAAACTCGAAGTTATTTCTTGAATCCCATGGCAAACAATAAGTGGAATCAAAGCACACACAATTTGAGTATGTCTCAGTATTGAACCTTAAATATACAAGTTCAAGGTTTATTTCAACCATAATTTGATCAAGATGGTGTTTTTGATCAATTGAAGTGGATGACCTAATCATTTTTCTAAACCCAGAGTCTATAGGTTATAACATATTGCTATGTTTCCCCTATGAGTCACCATTTGTTGGGACCAACATACCCCATTTTTTGAATTGGGACCCTTGAGAAACCCTCAAAATAAAACATGAAAATTTCAGCATGTCAAGGTCTTTTATAGAATTTGAAGATTATCCACTTTGTTAAGAAACAAGCATATATGGTCTTGATTTACTTCATCTAGACTAATCTTGCTAATGAAGTTTATTTTACTATAAGTGCAGGTTCCATGGTGTGCATCCTTGAGAAGCATGGATTCCAAAACCCTAGCAAACCCTCAGTTTAAATTTGAATAAATACAAGAACCCAAATTGGTAGGAATCATTTTTATGGACTTAGATATAAAATACATATCTTAGGATTAGTCATGTTTCTTAACAAGACCTGACTAACAAAATTGACCCCCTTCATTATTTTTCCCTTTTTAAAGTTCCTTATGGGTTAACCAAATGTCATTGTGTAGGGTCCTTTTACATTCCCCAACTTAGCCTAAGACCTTAATACTAACGCCCTGATGTATTCATTAATATTATCATGACCTTAGTCTTAACACTTTAAGCTTAAGTTTTTATTACCTCCACGGTCATAACATTAACTTCCTTGCACTTTATAAGATACTATGGTTATCACTTTATCATGACATTAAATCAGATGGAGCAAAGATAACTGTGAACTTTAGCTTAAAAGGCCTACATCTTAGATAATTTGATGATCCATGCTTACTCACAAGGACTCAATTAGATGGAGCAAAACATAGTTAAAAAGTTAAAAGGGTACAAAGAGCCTAAAAGATGAACACACAACACCATTACATTTAAAGACTAAAAGGAAAAGGGGCCCACTTGACACTATAACTAATCAAAATCAAGGGCTCATAGTATGATCAATAAATATCACTTTATCATGGCATTTGATCTAATGGAGCGAATTAACACCAAAACCTTGGGAAGCCCTGTAAAAATTTCAAGTGGTGTCCTCGCATTTCTTAATATTTATGTTCATATGACCATCATTTAAATATCCAAAAAGACTAACTTGATGCCCATTTGACTGTCAAAGTTAGGTCCATTAAAATCAAAAATTCACTAGCTTAAAGTTGGCATCCATGCAACCGTCAATTGACACCCATAAGGATGTATTTGACATCCACAAAACCACCAAATTTAACCCAATGAAAATATATTTCTTTAGTGTTCAAATAACATCCCTAAACCTTTTTTACTCTAAAATGGCTCACCAAAATAAGGGAAATGCTCAAAATATGCTCAAAATGGAAGGCCTCGATCTGTAAAATGCAAATATAAGAAAGAAATATACTTAGCCTAAGTCTAAGCTTTAAGGATCCACATGATATTTTCCATAATGGACCTTAAATCACAGACTTATCCTATGTAAAATGCATTTCATGTTGAACCTATTTTGAGCATGGTTTGTAACTCATGGCATAAATATTTTAACCTAATGTATTTCATCATGTTTGTTAAACACAATACATAGATTAACCTAGAGTGTTTATGAATTGACCTCCTTTTGACGCATGATTTAGATTTAAATTCCTTTGATTAAGGTTGGTCTTGTGCTCAATAAACATGAAGCAAACATTAGCCTAAGGGATGTAAGTCTAAGTTTTGAATTTTAAGAGTGTACTAACTTAACATTTGGGCATGTTTGTAGGTCTTTGATCCATACTTTGTCACTAGATTTGATCTAATGATGTGAAGGTCCCAAAAGGATTTTAAATAAAACCTTGAGAACCTATGGACCTATCGTGTGGCCAATGATTATTTGATAAGGGACTGACATAAGATTTGAAACATGGGGAGGATGCATGATCACACCAAGTGTCATGATTACAAGGTTTAAGGCCCAAGAACCAATTAAAATACAAAGGCCTAGATTATGATTAATGGCTCATGCTAATCCAAGATTTTGATCCTACAGAGTGAAAGGAATGAGGTATTTTTAAATACCAATGGCTAGTGTTCAAATGGAATTTATGGAAAATTCCACAAAAGATCGAGATTAGTGCCACATAATATCTACATAGGTATAAAATGACAAAACTAAAGATCTTGTGGGCTCAAAAACATAAAGGTATAAAGGCAAAGTTCTAAATCAAATTTAGAACATGTATAAGCCAAAGCCTAAATATATTATACCATTAAGACTCCACAACCCTAAACCATGTATAAAAGTGACCCAAATAGATCCAATTGGCTACAATTCAATTAAGAGATAAATTAATTGTGTTTTTGAGCATAAGAGAGCTTTCAAAAAGATCATCTACAATCCAACATGAATAATTAGCAAGAAATGGAGACCATAGTAGCTAGCAGACAATAATTAAAGGAAGAAGCTAAGCTTTATTTGACAACAAATAATGAGGGCCAAGTATTCAAGGATACAAAACTGGACTTGGTCACATTGAACATCCATGACATTAGGAATTAGTCTAAGATTTTCTTCATGATAAAAGAATTTTAGCCCATCTCAAAGGAAGAGTAGAGAAATGCCACCATTAACACATGACATAGTGACCTAGTTGCAATCTAGAGGGTTGACCTCCACCATACCATGACAAAACCAAAGGTATTGTAATACATTGATGTCCTTGCCCCCATTTTTGTTGATTGTAGGATCCATGGTGAATGGATTATTTAGGAGGGTAACTCAAAAGAGGTAGCATGCATTTACCTGTTGCTTTTAAAAAGTAATACAAGCTCTCTCTTCCCCATGTAGACCATCCCAAAATGAGAAAATGGACCACTAGCCATGACCTGGACTCTGTCTTAAGACCTTGGCTCTATCAAGGGCCTCACATCTTTAGAACCCTTGATGGCAAAATCCCTATATTCTAGTTTATAGAGGGCATTAGGGTGATTATGAGCTTGTTGAATAGAGCTTTTGGTGCCCCTTCAACCACTTATGTAAATAAGGTTTGGGTCTCATATGTACACTTCTTGGTGGAAGAAAAAATTACCTCTCAAATTGGAGATTTAATCAACATCGTTTTGGACAAGTAATTCATCACCATCAATAAAAAGACCTCTAAAAAATTCTACATGATGTATTACCTACTTGATTCCCTTATCACTTTAATCACCTTCCCTAGAATTAATAATTGGTCCCTAGAGATTTGGACCACTATCTCACACCACTACTCTAAGTTGCACATCTTTAAGTATAGGAATCAAATGTAATTTATCTATGATTGCATTTTTTTAGCAATCTGTGAGGCCATCATAGGTGTCTCCATGCCTAGGATTTACCCCCTCATCAAAAAGTGTGTGGAGATGATTGGGGATGTATGGTATTATCCTTATTACATAATCATTAGGATAGAAGGAATCATGTCACAACCCTATAGACTACCAATGTATGTCCTGAATAAGCTTGCTAAGTAGGAGATTGCCTCCCAGTTCATCCTTGGCATTGACAAGGCATGTAAAGAAAAAAGGAAGGGTCTACTTTACCCTTTCCCCTTGGACATTGGGAAAACCCTAATTAGATATTGGAAGAAGGTGTAAGTTATGGTCACACATAGGAATTCATTTGGATTTTAGCTAGATGAACTCAAAATGTGGGATCTAAAGAACAAGGTGGGGGATCACCTAAAGGACAATAAGCTCAAGCTTGAGTATGCACACCAAATAGGTGTCTATGACACCATATACATTAGAGCCAAGAACTATGGGGAAGTGTTGGTGAGGGTCTAAGGTCAAAACGTAAAGCTAGAGCATATATTGGTCAAAGACAACAATCCATCTATGAAAACATGGAAAATGTGCCCCTTATAATACCATTTACTACTTAGGATATTTGGGATAGCTTATGAGTAACCTCAGGTAGAGCAACCATAGTAGTCTTAATATTAGATTGAGCCAATTCAGGATGATCAAGACAAAGGAAAGGAGAAGGTTGGAGAAGTAAGATTAGAATAAATACCTAGATAAGGACACTTACCTTTAATCATGTAACAGAGACCACCCTCTCTAATCTTGTATGTTGACATGATAGCCTTGGAGCTAGAAGAGACACTTGAGGGTGCCCTCAAGGAACTAACAGAATCCTATGGCTCAAGAGGAGAGGAGGAACCTTTAGTGGATCCCAAAGAAGACATGGGGAAGGAACTTGTCCTAGTGGCCTCCCATGAAAAGAAGAAGGCATAATGGGCCTTGGTCCCAGTAAAACCAAGGAAGAAACCTAGATTGACCTTCACTCATCCCACTAGTGAAGTCAATCTCTTCAGTGATGAATTTCCAATCCATGGACCAATCATTCTTGATTGGTTCATCTATGGAAAATTGCAAAAGATCCCATATCTCTCCCACTTATGGGCTATAACAAAGGTTTGTATGGATGTACATGATGATGTGAAGCCCTAGATAAAGGATAGCATGAAGGAACAAGAAGAGAGAATAATTAAGGTCACCTAAGGCTTAGGAGGTAAGAGGATGGATGATTTAGGAGAATCTAATAGGTCAGGGGTGGAGTTCCTAGAACCTCCCCAGTTTAAAGAACTAATTACCACAATTCATTTCAATCCTCAAACAATAGGCTTAGTGAGAATAAAAATCAAAACATCCATGGTTGGGATGGAAGAATTCACCTTTCAAAAGGTGAAACTTTTTATAATTTTAACCCTTGTTGTAGGACAATAGATTGGTGAGGCTTTAATACTTGAAGAAGATGTGGAAAGCTTGATGGAATCACATTCACAACAAGCCAAGGCTAGAGTCTGGGGTCTAAAATAAAGGATCTAGAATTTGGAAAGAGAGAAGGAGAACTTGTAAACTCAGGTAGTCTTATTGGTCTTAGATACCATGATCAAGATGCTTGATGAGACATTTTATGACATGTTTGAGGCATTAAAGTTGATGATGATGAGTCAAAGTGCACTAGAGGACCTAGATACATTAGCCAAAGTCCTAGTCACCCAATGGCAGGCCTCAAAAGATAAGATTGCTCAACTCCTCAACATTCTAGCAAAGAAGTAAAGCCCAAACTTTAGAACCATAAGTATGGGACACCTAGGCACAATCTTGGGGATTGTTATTGATAAGGTTCAAATATTGAGTACCTAGAATACCAAGGTAATGAGGCTTATAAAAGATGATAAAGGGTTCATTAGCAGAATTGAGCAACTTCTTGGGACCATGCTTGTCAATCCTATACAACCTACTACCCTTGGCCTCATCAGTGATGAAGAGTTCAAGCATAGAGCCACTTTGGTGACTCAAAAAATCTAAGGGAAAAGTAAATGCTAGTCTAAATAGGACAATATCAAGATTTTGGATATGATATTCATTTCAAGTGAGAGGATCAATGAATCTAGAAGCATTAAGGAGGCCTTGACTAAAAATGACAAAGAATTTGTTGAGCTAGCAGACCAAGAGGAGGAGTGCATCATGAATCCTATTATGGATCTTGATCTAGTTGATGAACAACATGAGAGGGCCATGAGCATCCTCTAGCAATAAACATGGGCCCCACCAACAAGTTAGAACAATATTCTATTTTAATAGAATTTAGGTGGAATTTTAAAGTAGAATATTCCATTGTAAATTTATATGCTAGTTTGTTAGCATATTTTCCTCTAGGTCAGTATGATTTGGGAAAGCACGTGTATTATAGATATTGTAAGGACAACTATCCTTACTTTTGTAAACTTGTATTTTGTGGTTGACTGATATACTGCCTATTCTTCCTATAAAGGCATGTATCACCATTGAAAAAAGGGAGAGATTTTTGAGCGACTTTGTATACTTGAATAAAATAATATAATCAAGGAATTCTACAAGGATTATCCATTTTTGATGTGTCAATTTCTAATTTAGATTTTCTCTCAATTGTTAGCAGAAGTCTTAAATTTGAATAGTATCTTTGAATTATGATTAACATTCTTTAATCACAAGGTTTTTGATTTGTGTATATGTTAGATTAGTTGAAATATCTCAAGTTTTGATTCATTTCATTTTTGCTCTGTATTCAGATGTGCAATGGCTATTTTATTATAGTAGTAAATCCCTAAAGTAGACCTGGTTCTTACTTGTGATTCTTAAACATTTTCCTCTGAAGTTTTCCTGATATTTAGTGAGATTTGAACTTAGGATATGTTGCATTATATATTTGTTAAATGTGTATTCAGTGGCCATTAATACTTTGTCATAATGTTCATGACTAAAATTAACAATCATTTGTTTCTTTTCTACCCTACCCTTCTCTTTGCCTTTTTTTTACATCATGGTCACTTTAGTTCAAGCCACATTATAAATATCCATTTAGATTAGTCTGTAGCTTAAATTAGGAATGAAATTCACTAAGTATCAACAAAGGTTCATGAATAATGGGCTAAGGTGTCTCCCAACCACCAAAATTATATAAATATTGTGGAATAGTTATCTTACTCTACTTCTATACCACCACAAACAACTAGATTATCAAAACCTACAACTCATGCTTTGAATTTTATAGATTATAAAATGAGAAGTGTTATTTTAACACTAAAAGCACATGTGGTATACTTAGAATAGCATCAACAATAAGTATGTGTATTAGGGTCATCAATGTCCTTGTGAGGTTGTTTTGGGAAGGTTTTCATGATTCATTTCATGTCATTTTCATGCCTTTGACATTTCATGTTGTTTTCATTGCCATTGTACTAAGTTTCAACTTTGTTTTCCATGTTGCAACCCCCATATCACTCCATATTCACACTCATGCACTAATACATCCTTACTTCAAAGTTTGAACCATGTGAAACAAACCTAAATACCCCTTGGGACTATAAAAAATTTAATATCATATAATTATGGATCCATATAGGTCATATGGCTTGCTATAGCAGAAAATGACCACCTATAAGAAACCACCCTAAGCATACTAAGTGAGAACCTCTAAGAGCATGATATGCATACCACTCATGGGAATAAGGAAGTGGTATGATCTAGAGAATGGAAACCATATAGAGATGGAGAATGTGAGAGATAATATCTCTATAAGTTTTAAATGGATCTAAACACTCTACTTCCTTAGAAACTTATCTCATAAACCCCTGTAGATAGACAACATATGTGATTGAATGCCTACAACATTATTGATACATATGAAGAACCACATATTATTTATGGTAAAAGGTATAATTAATACAAGGAGAGGTAAGTTTCACACTAAATAAGAGGATAAATCTCAGTTATCACTCCATCTAAAAGGCAAAAGGACATCATACTTGAAGATAAACAAGCCTAACTGGGCATAAACCCTAAGCCTAAGAAGGGGAAGATATGTAAAGGAAGAGATGTTGGAAATTGATATCTAAGAGTGTATCTAGCATTAATATGTATTATTGACATCTATCACCATGAGAATATCAATAAACAAAGGATAAAGGCCATCAAAACCCTCATGCTACTAACCACTCAGAGTTATAGGCAACCTACAACTAGTCAAGATAAAATGGTTATTTGAAGTCTCTATAGGCATGACCAGGCATTCAAACTTAATAAAAATGATAATTTTGAGTATTAAATGTTATCCATGCTTCCATTTAGGTCAAAAAAATATTGGTTATACCCACTATTATGTCTAATACCTAGCCTAGTCTGTGACATTCAATTCTGGGGCTAGTGAGTGAATTCATGTTTTAAAGGGCTTGCAGATAGATTAGAGTCTATAAGTGATTTTAAAGAAATGTGAGGTGATGGTGAAGGTATTAATACACTTTAAAATGTAAATAACACTTAGTGTTTCATTAAAATTACCTTAAGGGTAGCCTAAAGTAGACATACCTCAATCCTAGTCATATACCTTGTTGCCACTTTGAAGCATCTCCAAGTCCTTATGGAAAATTTGATGGCCATGAAGGACATGGAAGAGTTTTTTAGGCATTGAGATAAGGTTTCAAGTGATAAAAGCAAAAAAGTCCTCAAAACCCTGCTTGAGCCTAAAACCCCAAAACAAACAGCTTGAGCCTTCAAGTGTTACACTCCACCACAAAGTTTAAACCCAAGGATCTAGGAGAAGTTTAAGTCCCATTCATGAAATAATGATAGGCATTGAGGGGATAAATTTTATGAATGATCCTTAAGAATTTAACCTACTAAAGTTGGCTAGCAAAAATCATGAATGCCACTTTTCAAAAATCCTCTCTCCACACACCCTCTGCATGGGAACCCAAGCTATTCATGGAAGATGAATGGGTCAATACACTACAGGTTCATGGAAATTAGTTCTAGTTTGGACATATATATTTTATGAACCATCATTAATATGGTGGACATCCTAAACCCTAAAAATTACCTAATGGTGAATTTTTTATTCAAAACACATCCAAATGAAGTTATTTGGTCCTAAAATGGTCTTTAATGTCCCCTTAAGTCTTTTGGACATCATGACAACTCATTGATTAGCATGTCTAGGGATTAGATTATATAGAATAGGCCTGAGAAGACTAGTTTGAGACTAAGAATAGAGAAATGTTTGTGTAAATCATGAGGTTAAGGAGAGAGAATGGGTCTTAAAGCTTATAAATGGCCCTTTAGTAGTCATCTATAGAGACCTTCATGATTAGTTCTATTTTTTGATAGACACAGATATTGAAAATATGATTTGTATGTATTCAAAAAAGCCAAATGGCCTAATCAAGGCAAATTTGTTACTCCGTAAAACATATGAGATGATATTTAGATTTAAGACAAGGTATAAGTTCCTTTCAACTCTAAGGTAAGGTAAAAATTCAAAGTTCATGTGTGCAGATAGACTAGTCTAACACCTCCTCTAGAATAATGTCACTAGAAGGTGGAACAAAGAGCCATTTGAGAATAAAGGGTAACTTATACCTTCATGGGAGAGGTCATCATGATTTTTACGTACCTTTTGGTCACTTTGAGTTCTAGTAAAATGCATATAGTTAGTCCTTTTGGTCTGTAGACACCTTAAAATTATCTCAGAGGCATGTTTATGACCCAAAGAATTATTTCAAATGCTCACAACCATAAGAAACCTTTTCATGGGATATCAATCACTTTATAAGAGGTAGAGGGGTCAATCAACATGCATTTAGTGTAATTAGTTCAGAGATTTAGGCTCTAATATCTATGAACCATCACTAAGAGTCCTAAACACTCTTAAACCCCTATAAAACCCTAATAAGGAATAAAATAGAAATATTTGGTGAGAAATTCATCTAAATAGACATGAACCACTTGAATAACACCTATATCATGTTTCCCACTCAGGATAGATCATGTTTATGGTACCTAATTGTATGAAGGTTGTATGAACACTTCCAAAAAGTGTAAATTTGTAGGGTTTTAAGTGGAAAATAGGGTACAAGACCTAATCAAGTATTTTAAACCATGTGAATTATGAATTTGAGACTTTCTATACTCATCCAAGGATGGAATTGTTCATATATCTGCCTATAGGTATCTCTACTAACTTCTCCTAATCAACTAGTTTATGGAACTAGTCTAAGTGGTCTAGTCATGTAAGGTATATGAGTTGCAGGTGAAGGATAATTTAAAATTTATAAGTGTTAATATAGAGGTTAATAAAATAATATTTTAATCCTTCTCATATGATTTGAAATTTTGATTCAACTATCTCAATCATTCAAATAATGGATATGTAAAAAGATGAAGAACTAGCACAATAGGCCTACTTATTCAATAGGTAGAAGGTCCTAGTTGGAATATAATGGAATTATGACATTAATTATACACCTTGAGGTGTTTTGAACTTCCACTAAGGTGATAAAATTTCATAATGAAGACCACTATCAAGGAATGGATACAATTTCAAATCCAAGTCAACATACACATTGAAGAGGAGGTTGCTCAATGCCTCTTAAGGCCTAGTCACACCCCATGTGTACAATGTAATTATAATTAGATGGGTAATATTGTATTTTTGGCATGGTCATGATATACATAAAGTCAAATAGGTAAGTTACAACCTCTACACCTCACCTCAATGCCAAAATGGATTCATTGAAGAAGTGTCAATGCATAAAAGGAGTGATTATGATTGCTATAATCACCATATGACCACTTGGATATAATTCATGGCCCTTATATGCTTTTATCCTTATCTCCTCTCTCGTTAAAATTATATATAATGAGGTATTGATATCTTTGTTCTTATCCCTCAGATGGGTGCAATAAACCTATGCCAAAATTGTACCTTGTGCCTTTGAATCAATAGAAGAATAATTGTAGACTTCTTGTTTGAATGTTAGTGTGTATTTTTAGAGTTTATTTATATAATGTATGATTTTAATTATATTTTTTAGGTCCTTTAATGCACCTAATTTCATGTTATCAATCTATGCAGGTTGTGTGAAGTATTGATAGGTAGGAGTGTTCTTGAAGTGTTGATGGGATAATAGTGTCTTGTGCAAACCTAATTTATTAGCCTTCAAGCTGTAGAACTTCCACTTGATCTTCACATGAAATATTCATGCCTACAAATTTGTTAAGAGGTATAATTAGTTGTTAGTTTTCATTAGGTTCATAACTGTGTCTAAGGGACAGACCAAGATAGGATATTCAAGTATTGGTGCATCACCACTGTTAGTGTAGGTTTATTTTTACATTTCATCTTTATCAATTTCCATTCCAATATAATTAAGTCTTAGAGAGAGAATTCAAGTGACCAATTAGGGAAACTATCCCCATAAAGCTATATGTTTAACCTATAATATAGGTAGCCCATAACCTATAGGTCAATCCCATGTTAGTCCAAGTTTGAGGAGGGTTTGAATAGTCTTATTCAAGAGGGTGAAACTTGGGTAGCTAATAGGAACTACCACCACATCCATTTCCACCACCCTTGATCCAAATACCACCCATCATTTTATCCATAAAACAAGAATACCTTACAATATTTCTCACCCTCCACCATCACCCAACTCCCATGCATCCAAAATAACACCCAATAATGTTGTTAATTTACACCTCTGTCACAACTTACCTACATGTTTCATGTTGATGGTTCCCCCAAAACCTGGTGTCACACTTACACTATAAAAGAGGGAGCTCATAGGAGCCAAGGCCACTTACCATATAGTAATAGGGCATCCCTTAGACCACTGTGGCTAGCTGAGTTTAGGGAGTGTGCATGCCATAGATACTAGCTAATAATTTCACTGGTATGATAAGCTTAGGAGACTTTCTACCATTCAAATTTTTCACAACTAACGTTAATGGTGTATGTAGATAAACCAAATCTAGAATAGGTATCCAAATTCTAGAGGGACTTTAGTTTTGAATTCATTTTTATATAACCTCTATATGATCCAATAGATTTATGAACTTGCATTCCAAATCCCTAAAATCCCTTAATGAAACCACCCCTTGGTCCACCTACTCAAAGAAAATCCAAGTGAATTTCTCTTTTAATAAAAAATCCTCCATTGCCAATTTAATAATGTATTTGAACTACACTCAAATAAGCCTAATTATCATAGCCAATATCAATTAATTATCCTTGGAGGCCATAAGAAAGTTTCCCATAAAATATAATGCAACCAAGGAATTGGCATTAACCTTGTAACTAGCCTTGACATAAAGGATGAGTTTACTGAGTATCCCTTGCAACATATGTTCCATTTTCATCACTAATGCCACCTCACACTCCCTGCTACCACTTGAAACCCATATTTAATGGTTTCATTTCCATTGAGAATAAATCCTTTATACCATAACACCAGTGTGTAGTGAGAGTGTGGAAGGAAGCTAATGGGTGTGGACAAAAAACTTCCCACACTTATAAACATTACCATTCATTAATACCACTAGATCTGTATCCCTTCTAAATTATAGCTAATCATGAAGTGGTATAATTCCATCCATGAACAATGCCTCCTAGTCATTATCAATTATTAAATATTCTAATTGAGTTATTCAATTATTTTCCATCTTGTCTACCACCTTATTTGCTTCACAAAAGTAATGATTGGATTGCCAATAATCTAGGAGAGTAAGGACATCCTAAACATGATTGAGAATGTTCTCCACATTCTAAGACCCTGCCTTTCCATTCTTGAGTGATTGAATAATGACCATCGAGTCACCCTTAATTATAATTCTCTTGATCCCACCCTAGGTCACCAACTTGATTCCCAAAACTGGCTTGGGCTTCTATTTCATTATTTGTTCCTTCTGCTAGTGAACTAGTTGTCTCAAATGACATAGCTATCCCCTGATGCCTTGGGTTTTTCCTTATAGTGTCATCAAAATTTAATTTAAACATACTAGAGGGGATGTCACCCACTCCATATTACTTATTAGCTTTAAATCCTTTGACACCATGATTGACCCATAAGCATGGGATGTACAAGCTTTATCATTATTGATCTATAATATATGATTAAGTACTCCAAAAATTTGTTTTTTTCTTTAAATTTCCATAAAAGTATACAAAGGCACTCAATATGCACTCAAGATCATGAGTAGCATTCATTATCTCTCTAATATTGGATAAATTTTCTCCCTGTGTCCTTATCAATGGCATCAAAACATTTTTCAACCATGTTTTATGCACATTACCATATGAAAAGAAGTTTTTTGTAATAGAAAACATTATTATACAAGCCAAAACTCTCAAAATAAACTAATAGGTTGTTGGTTTTTATAAAATAATAAAATGAGATTTTAATTGTATATTCATTTACCATATTGATTCAATCTTAGTTGAGCATCATAAGTCATCAATGAAACCACCTTATATTTTGGTCAACATCAATGAGATCAACCATCCATCTATTACAATCATTTTTTTGATATCACAAGTCCTTTAGTGTGATACAATCACATATACCACCAATACACCACTCTCTTTCTCAATAATACAACTAGGGTATATATTGGATACTACAAATAATGAATAGTATATTTTAAATTCAAAGTCAAGATGAAATTATATACTTAAGATGAGACATAAAATATGAAATAAACTAGTAAATAAGAAAGGAAACTATAAATGGAACTAACATTATGATATAAAATCATTAATATGAAAGTAAATTGTAAATTTAACTAAATTTAACTTCTTGGTATTTCAAATTGAATACATTACTTTAACATTATTTTGGGAGTGTTTCACCATCATTTTTGATAAAATCAATACAATATAAAATATATATGCAATATAGATGTTAGGAACCCATTTTACCCCTTCTCTTTTATTTATTAGTATAATAGTTGTTATGGATGCATATGCTTTTTAAGTCATCCCATGAGCATTTTGTTTTATCCCACATTCATGGGAAGTAGTAGTTGTTTAGATTAGACTTAGTATATAAGTAAGTGTTGAGGCCAATGAATTTATTTTATTGAGCTTGCTCAAAGGAGGTTTCCCCCTCGAAGAGGCTAATAATTCTATAATTTAACCATTGTAATTTAGTTCTGCTTATTTGAGTTAATATATTACTAATTTTCATAGTTTATTTTGTGTATTTGAAATTAGTTGCTAACTTGTTCAGGAAGGATCCTCTCATCTGGTATCAGAGTGCTTTTTAGGGCCAATTTTTTTTCCAAAAGTGTTTTTCTATTCTGTTGCATAATTTATTTAAGTATTTTTCTGTATCACAATAATCTATTTTGGACCAAGGTAAAAATTTATTTGCATAACTATGGGAAGTGTTTGGGTGAAAGCCCTAAAAATCATTATGAGGAGTAACATATGAACCCAAAACTAGGTAGCCCATTGAGAGACCTACCAGTGAAATGAGTAATGACCCCATCCTAATTGACTAGTTCCCATCCATAAGGAAAATCAAGAGCTATTATTTAGAGGTAAACATGTGGCTAGAAATATTTTAGAGAGTGGTACTCGCTCAGATGACACTGGTGGCCAGAGAGATATCTTTAAACCCTTAAGAAACCATTTAAACTTGGGTCCCATTTCTATCAATTTTAGAATATTTCTAGTAGACTATCAAAAAAATTAACCAATAATAGAGTATCTAAAGACTGTTAGAGGATTTACAGCTAGACATTTGAAATAAACTAGAAATTAGAAAATCTTCATCCTATCAATTTCAAAAAATATCCATAGAATATCAGACAGCTCTTAGAGGACTTACAATTATACAAAAAATAAAAATTAGAATTTGGAAAAAAAATCTATATCCCTGTTGACCCTGAAACTTTATTCAGACACTTGAAATTCCATTCTCCATGTTTTTTTCCTTAAGGTCCCATATCTTGATTCCACTCCTAATTCCCACAAATCTCAATTTTCTCTTTTTAGGGTTTTTCCATAACTTCTATTTTTGTCTATTTGCCTCAAAAAAATTCCATAGTGTTCATCTCCCTTTTTTGCTCCTTTGTCCCTCTTTGATAATTTTTCTAGATTTTCCTTTTTCACTCTTAAAATTTTCCTCGCCTTCATCAATCATACTCCCACTATGAAAAGAAATAGTAAAAATACCTTTACCCCTTTTGATTTTACCCAAATCACAAACTTCCCTCTCTAACATGTCTTAACTCTAGTTTTTCTACCCATTGCAAAAAAAATCTCTTATTCAGGTCATGGTAGTAACCTAAATAGGAGTAAAAAACATAAAGGATGAAATTACCGCCCTCAAAACACACATCAAAGATCTTGATGAAAAAATTCTTGGCCTCAGTCTTCAACATACCACCTTGAACAACATACAACATCTAGAGTCCTTTTCTGACACCAAAGTTTCTTCTTCTAGAAATTTTCATCAACCAAAGCTTGATTTTCCTTGAACAATATTTTAGTTTGCATAATACTTTTGATACCAATAAGGTTCCTCTTGCATCCTTTCACTTGGAACTTAAAGCCCTTCAATGTATCATTGGTATACCAAGGCTCATGACGAGCCAAGATGGACTAATTTTTTCACCTTTATTTTGTAATGGTTTAGCCCTAGTACTTTTAATGACTTCATGGGAGCACTCAGTAAAAAATTTCAAACATGAACCATGAGAGAATATCAAATAAAATTTGAAAAACTAGCCAATCATATAGAGGGATTGTTTGATGAATTCTTTAGGAGTTGCTTTGTTATTAGACTAAAGGATGCAATCTAATTTGAAGTCAAAATGTTCTAACCCAACACAATGATGAAATCCCTAGGGTTGGCTAAGTTGGTAGAGGATAATATCATAACTCAGTAGCGATTCAAATCCAATTTTTCTCCATTCAAAAATACAACTCCACAATGATCTCAAACAATGATATCCCCCAAAACCACTCCTATCAAACATTTGACTAAAGCAGAGATGTAAGATCATAGATAAAAAGGATTATGTTATAATTTTGATGATAAATTCACTTAGGGACATTGATGCATCGAGCAAAATCTCTACCAATTATATGTGGACTCTTTAACTAAAACTAAAGATTGGAAAGATGTTCAAGATACAATAGATGATTCAGAAGAAGCTCAACCAATTGTGTAACCTACTTCTCAAGAAGACCAACCAAAGATCTCTCTCCATGCCTTAGCAGGAATCACCACCCCAAAAACCATGTGAGTCAAGGGTTACTTCAACAAGTTACCTCTCATAATACTCATTGATTTTGGTATCACTCATAACTTCATTGACCCTCAGATCGCCAAACAAGCTGATTGTTTTATTTATCCTTACTCTAAATTTGAAGTCATGATTGCCAATAGGGGCACATTACCTTACAAAAATAAGTATCACAATCTATGTATCTATATTAGAGATTATAACTTGTGCTCTAACATGTTTTATTTACCCTTAGGTAGATGTGATATTGTTTTGAGAGCCCAATGGTTATGCACACTTGGACCCATCTAATGGTATTTTGTTGAACTTTGGATCTAGTTTTTAGACAATGGGAAAAAAAACACATTGAAAGACTTACAACTAGGTTCTATCAGCATCATCAATTCACATCACATGGAAAAACTTCTTAAGAAGAATTCACATGGCATCATTGCCTAGTTTCATTCTATTCAAATGTGACCATCAACAGTCTCCACTCTTCCTTTCGATCTATAAACTGTTCTGCATAGGTATGCACATGTATTTGTTGAACTAGTGGGATTGCCACCTTCATGACTAGAGGACCACTATATTTAGCTCCTTCTTGGAAGCTTTCCTCTTAATATCATGTTCTACCGCTACCCATTTCAACAAAATATTGAGATCAATATGCTCATTTGAGACTTACTGAAACAAGGCATTATTCGACCCAGTACTAACCCATATTCTTCCCTAATTCTCCTTGTTTAGAAAAAATATGGGTTATGGCACCTATGCATTGACTTTTGTGCACTTAATCACATCACAATCAAGGATAAGTTAAAAAATATGGGTTATGGCACCTCTGCATTAACTCTTGTGCACTTAATCACATCACAATCAAAGATAAGTTCTCGATCCCTATTATTGATGAGATTCATGGTGCTTATTTTTCTCCAAGTTGGATCTCTAATCTGGATATCACCTGATCTAGATTCATGAGGATGATATCCCTCAGATAGCTTTTCATATGTATGATGGCCACTATGAGTTTCTGGTCATTCCCTTTAGCCTCACTAATGCTCCTTTAACCTTCTAAACATTGATGAATAAAATAATTTGGTCCTAATTACATAAATTCATTTGGGTCTTCTTCAATGACATCCTTATCTATAGAAAAACATGGTCTAAGCATCTCCAACATCTAGAGCTTACACTGTAACTTCTCTCTAACCATCATATTTATGTAAAATAGTCCAAATGTGTTTTTGGCCAGGATAAAATGAAGTATCTTAGGCATATTATTTCAACCCAAGGAATTTAAGTAGATCTTGAAAAAATAGCTACCATGACAAATTGGCCTCATCCTTAGACACTCAATAGCCTTCATGGTTTTTTGGGGCTGACTAGATACTATCTCAAGTTTGTCATGGATTATAGGAATATTTTAGCTCCACTAACAGCTATGTTGAAAAAGGATGCTTTTACATGGACATAATTTGTTGATTATGTTAAGCACAGCCTTATACTAAGAGTGGGGTGAATCATTATGAGAAAATATTTTAAATTTAATCAACCATAAAAATTATAGTCATTCAAGATTTAGAAATTAATAACACAAGAGAACATAAGATTTACATGAAAACTCTTTCCAAAGAAAACCACACAAAATATTTCTAGCATAAATATAACACTTTTACAATGTTTGAAGGCACTAACCTACTAGAGGCACCAATCCCCAAACCAACCACTAACTTGGTCAAATTGTGAGCACCCACCCACTAGAGACATCGATCCCCTTCACCAAGTACCAAACCAATCAATTCATGAGCACCAACCCCTAGACTATGAGGCACTAACCCCAAGCCAAATCAATTCCATTGTCTATGAGTGCTTTGTCAATATAATGATGGCTTTACTTCTCTTACACTTTCTCTCTCACTAGTTTTCTTATATACTTTCTACTATCCTCTCTTTCACAATTTTCAAATGATATTCTTCATTAAAAATAAATCTACCTTTCACACTTATTTTCTTAAGAGATATTCTATTTAATGTTATTCTCTTCTCTTCTCTTCCTTCTCTCTCACACTTATATGATCTTCAATCAAATTGAATGCTTGAAATAATTCCACATCTCTTATCCCTTATATAGCCTTTAAATGATGTGTTATATCCAATAGGTACCTCTTCACCAAGAGATGTGACCATTGAAATTATTTTTGACATTTTCATTAATATTTCTATTGACATTTCCATTCACTTCCATCAAGATTTCCATTCACTTTCGGTAACAATTCCAGTTACTTCTAGTAACAATTCCATTCAATTCTATTAACAATTTTGTTTGACATTTATGTTCATATCCGTTACAATTAATCTGACATCAATGAAAATTATTCCAATAATTTCCCCTTTGTCATTGATGGCAATACCCATGAATTAGTATATAAACTCCCCTTGTCTTCAATTATCCCCCTTTGACATCAATGACAAAGTGTTGTACACCCTGCTCCCCTTGAGTTGATGCTTCCTTTCATAGTCACTAGATGATAAATATATTATCTTCTTCTATTATCTTTGTTGCAATCTTGAATTTATTTTATGCCACTTATTATAATATCTTCTTTTATTATTCCTCTTCATAGCATATTTATTCTGTGTACGTCATATCTCTCTTGCTTTAACATGGTCATCACTTCCATTTCTTCTTGTGCTTTATGCACCATCATGGCCTCCCCACCATTTCTCCTTGCACCTTTTGCACAAGAACATATTACTCCTTTTAATTATCTATCTATTACATTTGCTTCCAAACTTGTGCAAATTCTCTTTTGAGTTTGGTTTGGGCATCATCTTTCTTGTTCTGGTCTATAGGATTACTTCCACATTATCTTGATATATGTCCATACTTATTTCAATTCTAACATACAATGTATTTTGATAATGGAGTAAATGAATTTCTACCTAAAAATCCATTTGAATATTTATTTCCATTCCAACCATGCTCATTCCTTTCACATCCTTTGCTTGTGCCATAGTTCCATGCATACTCATTTATTGCATGCCCATTCCTCATATCTACATTTCTGACACTGTTCCATGTGTATTCATTCCTTTTATGTCTCTTACACTCTTTTGCTCTATGACCAAAAATGTTATAATTAAAGCAATAGCCATGTAATGATCCTTAGCACCTGTTAGATTATTTTGGCAAGAATGATCTTCTATCACACCAATGGTTCTTTCCTTTATTTTCTACTTGCAAAACTTTGTTCTTTAAGGAAGTCTTCTCTTTTATCTTCATATATTTAGCAATTTTAACATCCTCATTGGTCAAATTTGGTTCATCACCATAGCCAAGACCTGACTTGTCGAATAATGACCTCTAATGATTTAGAATCTCATCTAGAACCTTGATGCTCTTCTCAAATCTTAAGTTGTTTGTCAATTTAGTGTTTTCCTTTCCTAAATACTTTCTCAAGGCAACAATCTCAACCTATAGCTTCCCACATTATTCCTTCTTTGCCTTCAGTTTGATTTTAGTCTCTTTATTTTTTTTACCTCTTCGACTTGAGCATTTAGACTCATGATGACCATTTTTGACTCCTCTCAAATTTTTGATAACTCTTCTTCTCTATCTTGATCATCTTCTTCATATTTATGAATTTGTCATTTTTGTTTTTGATTCTCTTTCTTTATTATTTGTTTTCATTCAAGGCACTTAAGAGTTCTTTGAGATCTACTTCTACTTCTCTAGCTTTTAAATCACTCTAGGATTGTCCTCTAGTTATTTGGTCATCACCATCCCAATCTTCTATACCCATGAATAAAACTTCACCTCCATCACTATCTGTAACACCTTATTCAATCTCCTCACTTGAGCTACTAGCCATTTTTTAATAAAGGCTTTTCTTTTCTTTATCAGATCTCTTCTTTTTCTCATATTTATTTGATTTGTAATTTTTCTTGCTCTTATGATACTTTATTTCTCATCATGTTCCTCTTAGTCATTACTACTCTCTTCTTTTGAATGTGGACATTTATTTTCAAAGTGTCCTATTTTTTCACAATTGAAACAATTAAAAGGTAACTTCCCTTTATATATCCTAGATCCCTTTTTGAGATTTCTCACAAATAGGTATTCTTCTTTATCTGACTCTTCACTGGTGTTATAACTTGATTCATGTTTTTATTTTTTCACTTTCTTTGATACTTTGAAAGCTTCTACATGATTTGTTGGCTTTTTTTCTTCTATCTTCATTTCATATGTTGTGAGAATTCTATGTAATCCATCCATATTCAATGTGTCCATGTCTTTCATTTCTTCAATAGTTGAGACTTTCACATCATACCTCATATGAAGTGACCTTAGTACTTTATATACTAGCATCAATTCTTCCATTTTCTCACCTAACCTTTTGATGTTTTTAACTATCTGATCCACATGAAGAAGATAGGCTATAACATTTTCTTCATCTTTCATCTTAAGACTTTCAAACTACCTTATATGCATTAGAAGCTTCTCCTTCTTGACCTTGTCATTACCTTCATAGATATTATAAATTTTATCCCATATACCTTTTACTGACACACAATGCATTACTTTTACAAACTATGATTTTGATAAGTCATATAAAATGGCATTCCTCACTTTCACATTATTCTCACATGCCTTATTTCTAGCCTGATCCATTAGCTAATTTATTGGTGCTATGTACCCCATTGTTATTGATAACCAAATATCAAACCCTAGAGCCATAAGATATTTTATCATCATTATACTCCAAAAAACATAATTCATTCCATCAAACAATGGTGTTTTTTTTGTGGGAGAAACCATCCTAACCTTGATGACTAGCCATGTGTGCTCCTAGAATCTACCTTCCAGTAGTTAGACTAATTTTAAAGGAACTACTCTGATACCAATTGTTAAGCACATGCTTATACTAAGAGGGGAGTGAATCAATATGAGATAATATTTTAATATTTTAAATTTAATCAACCACAACAATCATAAACATTCAAGATTTAGCAATTAATAACACAAGAAAACACATGATTTACGTGGAAACCTTTCGAGAGAAAACCATGGAAAAATATTTCTTGCATATATATATATATATATATATATATATATATATATATTCTTTTATAATGTTTTTAGGCACCAACCTACTAGAGATACCAATCCCAAAACCAAGAACCAACTCGGTCAAATTTTGATCACCCACCCACTAGAGACAGTGATCCCCTTCGTCAAGCACCAACCTGACCAATTTGTGAGAACTGATCCATAGGAGTGCCAACCCCTATACTATGAGGCACTAACCCAAGCCAAATCAATTCCATTATTTGTGATTGCTTATTCAATTGAATGATGGCTTTGTTTTTCTTACACTTTCTCTGTCACTAATTTTATTATATACTTTCTACTCTCCTCTCTTTCACAATTCTCAAATGATATTCTTCATTAAAATAAATCTACCCTTCACACTTCTTTTCTTAAGAGATATTCTATTTCATTTTTTGCTCTTCTCCTCTCTTCCTTCTCTCTCACACTTATATGATCTTCAATCAAATTGAATGCTTGAAATACTTTTACATCTCTTCTCCCTTATATAGCCTTTAAAGAATGTGTCCCATCCAAGAGGTACCTCTTCACTAAGAGATGTGATCGTTGACATTTCTATCAACATTTCTATTGACATTTCCATTCACTTTTATTGACATTTTTGTTCACTTCTAGAAAAAATTCCATTCACTTTTGGTAATAATTCTATTCATTTCTGGCAACAATTCTATTTGACATTTACATTCATATCCATTGCAACTCATTTGGCATCAATGACAATTATTTTAATAGAGTTTGCATTTGAAGAATTAAAACAAGCTATGTGTACTATACCTATTCTAGCTATGTCAAATTTTTCCAAGACCTTCACTATCAAGAGTGATGCTTACCACAATAGACTTAGTGTCATTATCCTCCAAGAAGGATGCCCTATTACATTTATTAGCAAATAGCTCTTTCTATAAATAATTTAGTACTCTCTAATTATGAGAAGAAAATGATGGTTATTTTGCATGCATTACAAAAGTGGTGGCCATACATACTAGAGAATCATTTTGCATAAAAACTAATCAATAGAATCTAAAATATTTTTTGGAACAATGGGTATCCACCCAGTCATAATGGAAATGGGTCAAAAAACTCATGGTTTATGACTATGAGATCACTTATAAGAAGGGTAAAGACAATATTGTGGTTGATGTTTTGTCTTGCACATTTGTAGACCAATCTTCCCATTCAATTATTTCCATGCCTATTCCAAATTGGTTGGACATTTTACAATAGGGGAATGTCAATGACTCCTCATTATCTCAAATCATTCAATAGTTGGACACTAACTCCTCTATTGTACCACATTATTCTTGGGATGGTGCTTCTTTGTGATACAAGGGTCATCTAATGCTTACCCAGAGCACATATCTTCAATAGGCTATATTTTATGAACTTCATGCTACTCCATCCATAGGGAACTTAGGGTTTTTCAAAATTTATGAGTAGACATAACATAAATTCTTTTGGAAGGGAATGAAAAAGGAAATTCAATAGATGGTAGTTGAATGTAATACCTACCAACACAACAAGGGTGAAACCACACTCATCCCTGGGTTGTTTGAACCCTTGCCCATCCTTACCAGGATTTGGATAGATATTTCTATGGATTTCATTGAGGGGCTCCCTAAATCTGGAGGTAAAATAGTGATCTTGGTTGTTGTTGATCACCTCTCTAAATATAGTCATTTTTTTCTCATCCATCCCTATTCTACCTCTATAGTCGTACAAATTTTCTTGGACCAGATTTTCCATCTTCATGGCATTCCTTCATCTATCTTAGATCATGATGAAAACTTCACCAGCCATTTTTGGATAGAACTATTTTGATGCACTAACACCTAACTGAAGATGAGTTTTGTGTATCATCCATAAATAGATAATCAGACTAAAATTGTCAACAAATGCTTAGAAACTTTCCTTTTTTGCTTTACCTTCAAGTAAAAACATCAATGGGAAAAGTGGCACCCTGTCACTGAATAGTGGTATAATACCTCCTACCATACTTCAACTAAATTGACTCCATATGAAGTAGTCTATAGTCAAACACCACCAGTGCTCATTTTATACACCCCTAGTATTTCATAAGTTTAAGTGGTCAACATGATTATTCAAACCTAAGATCAGATCCTTATCACCCTATGGGATAATATTCATATGGCACAAAATCAAATGAAACAATAGACTGATCAGCATTGTTCTAAGCTCACTTTTCAAGTAGGTGATATGGTTTTTCTTCTCCTATAGCCATATAAGCAATCCTCCCTAAAACTTAAAGGGAATAATAAGCTATCTCCAAAGTTTTATGGGCCCTATAAGGTTCTCTATAAGATTAGGTTAGTTTCTTATAAGTTGGAGCTCCCACCTTCTTCTCGAGTTCACCCAATATTTCATGTCTCTTATCTAAAAAAATTTCTAGGCATAAACATCAGAGTGCAAAATATTTTACTAGATCTTGATAATGAAGGATTCATCCTTCTTGATCCAGAGGCAATCTTGGATACGTGCATATTTCAACTTCACTCCCACTCCATCACATATATTTTAATTCAGTGGCACAAAATGCAACCAAAGGATATCATATGGGAACCACTATTTCAGATTCAACATCAATTCTCACATCTGAAGCTTTGAGAATAGAATTTTTTTTAAGAGGGAGGGGATGTTACGAACCTATGCTACCCCTTCTCTTTAATTTGTTAGTATAATCATTTTTATCAATGCATATGCTTTGTAAGTCATCCTGTGAGCATTTTGTTTTACCCCACATTCATGAGAAGTAGTAGTTGCTTGGATTAAACTTAGTATATAATTAAGTCTTGAGGTTTAATGAAGGCATTCATGAATTTATTGTATTGTGCTTGTTCAAAGGAGATTGAACTCTTGAAGAGGCTAGAAATTCTATAATTCAACCATTGTAATTCAATTTTACTTATTTGAATTAATATATTGTTAATTTTCATAATTTATTTTATGTATTTGCACTTATCTACTAACTTGTTCATGAAGGATCCTCTTAATAGATTGGATTTAGATGAATAAATGATGGTAAATAGTACACATAATTGACACAATACACAATAATTTAAAGTGAGAAAACCTCTAAGAGGTAAAAAACTCATGAAGATGATATTTAATAATTGAAAAACTCTACACTCCAATACAAAGCCTTCCCTTCTCACTTTTTCATATAAACATTCACAGAACCTTTGTAAATATTTTACACACATAAATATTAAATTCATCGATTATATTTCCATGAATAATACAATAGGGATAAGACCCTATTTATAATAAAATGTGATGGGAGGTGACCATTGTAACCAACGGGTCCATCCTTCCTGAGAATCATTAAATTTAATTGGTTAAAAATAAATCATAATATTTTATTGTTTATTTACATGAATTTTTTACCTTGTGTTTAATAAATAATAAATTATTATTATTATTATTATTATTTAATAATAAACTAAAGTATGATAAGGGTCTAAATTATCCCACTTAGATATTAAATGTTTTAACACTCCTTAATTTTAAGCGGAGATAAATGTCATAGTCACCTTAATATAGAAATTATACTATGTATACAATTGAAGGATTTAAAAACTTTCATCATGTCAAACATCATCTTTTGAAATAAAAGGAATTATAATCTATAAAATATTATAAAGTAAGTCTAAGCTAGAATGATCATGAGACTTCATCTCATAATTCCACATGAATAATCATCTAAGCATATTTGGAGCCTTTTATACCATAAGGACCTCCATTAAAAAGTATGATTTTATGTATCAGAGTACAAAAATTAAACTTCCACATGAAGTTTACTTAAATCACATAACTTATACATTAAGTTTACAATGCTTTACAATGAGAAGAAGTATAGAGAATAAAAAGGAACACATGGCCATTAGGAAGTGGCAATGTCATGAACACTCCCCCTCAATGAAAATTTTTAGATACTTAACATTGCATGAAACTGACAAAACTTGATAGCATCAAATGGTTTTTTGAAGATATCTATCACTTGTTCATCTGTAGGATAAAACTGCAGATCAATATCACCATTGAAGAATTTCTCTCAAATAAAATACACATGAACTTCAATATATTTATTTTTTTGGTGTTGCACTAGATTTTTTGTTAGAGATATACAATTTTGATTATCATAATGAAGGATGATACTTTGAGAAATATCCAAATAAAATTTTCCCAACAAACTTCATAGTCACATAGATTCTTTGGTATCTTTCATAACACTTCTATACTCTAATTCAATCAAAGAGATAGAGATAGCAGATTGCTTCTTGTTGTTCCAAGTGATATCACTTATATCAAACTTAAACATATATCTAAAAGTATATTTATGATTTATAGTATCACTACATGGTCAACATCATAATAACCATATAGTTTAGTATTATCAATGGAAGAATAAAATAAACCAAAATTAATTTTTCTTTTTATATAATGAAGAATTCGTTAGCTAATTTCTAAAGATCCAAATATGAATCTTGCATAAATCTAGAATTAACACCAACAAGATATAAAATATTTGACCTAGTGATGGTTAGATAAATCAAACTACCAATAAAATGTCTATATGAAGTAATGTTAGCTTTTTTAAATGTAGGTTTAGGATTAATTTTAATACAAAATTCAATAAGAGTAGAAGTATATTTATAATCAAGCATATTAAATCTAACAAGAAGATTATGTGCATACTGAGATTACAATACAATAATTAAATTTTTATCCTGAAATATAGCCATTCTTAAAAAATGATATAGAATGCCTAAATTAGTTATTTCAAATATTTGACTTAGTTTATCTTTATATTTATAAATTAAATTAGATACACTACCAGTAATCAACAAATAATACAATTAAAATCAAATGACCATTTTTAACTTTAACAAAGAGATCATAATCTAAATAGTAATTAGCAAAACCTAATTCTTTGGAAAAAAAATTTAGGATACAAAGATTGAAGAGTTTATTTTAAACCATACAAAAAATATTTTAACTTGCATACATAATGTTCTCTGTTAGGATTAATAAAACCTTTAGATTGAGTCACATAGATTTCTTCTAAATCATCATTTAGACATGCATTCTTGACATCCATTTGGTGGATAACCCAACCATTTTGAGCTGTAAGAGTAATAAAAAGTTTAATAGTACTCATTTTTTCTACAAGATCAAAGGTTTCATCATATTCAATCTTAGGTTTTTGAGTAAACCTGTGAGCAACTAATCTAGTTTTAAACTTGTCAATTTTACTAATTAAATTATATTTCATTTTATAAAACTACCTACAATAGACAATATATATTTTAGATAGAGTAGAGACAAGATCCTAAGTCTAATTTTTAATCAAGGCATTATATTTAGCTTGCATAACAACATTCGATCTATCATCTTGAGTATCTTTTTCAAATGATTGAGGTTCGCATCTATATGTAGTCCTTAATGCATGATAATAATGTTGACTTCTAATTAATTTATTAAGATTGTCAAAATTAGAAGATTGAATTAAGGATTATGCCCATTTAGGTATTTTAGATTGAACATGAAACTTAAAAGGTTCCTTAGATTTTAAGTTATCCAAAATTGGATCAACTTCCTTAAGAGCATCTATTTCATCACTAGAAGAAATATGAGAGTTAGATTCATCAATAGAACCTGAGGAGGTTCCATAGAGGGCTCAAAAAAAGATTTTTCAAGAATAATAACATTATTATTCGCAATGATCTAACATTTAGAAGGATAATATATTCTTAAACTTTTTATCTTACCTACATATCCTACAAAAATGCAATAATAGTAAGTGGGGTTGAGCTTCTTCCTCTTAACTTTAGGGCTAAAGATAGAAGCAAGACTGCCAAAAATCCTGAGATGAACCACACAAAGTTTCATTTTAGTCCATATTTATAAAGGGGTAGAAAGATGAAAGTATTTGGTAAGGACTCTATGTAGAATATACACAATAGTATTCATGACTTTAGCTCATAAAAACTTAGAAATATTTACAGACTGCAACATTGTTCTAGTCATTTCTATGATGGTGTTATTTTTCCTTTCGACAATACCGTTTTGTTGAAGGGAATAGGGAGTTGTTAGTTTCTTTTAAATACTTTAATTAATGTAAAAAAAAATCAAACTCTTTACTAACATATTGATCAATATTATTAGTTCTTAATCTCTTAATAAAAAAATTAGATGCATTTTCAACATTAGCTTTAAATTCTTTAAATTTAGACAATACATCAAATTTATTTTTAATGAAAAATTATTATAATTCATAAATAAATATAATAGTATATAAAAAACTATTAATAGATACAACTTCAAGAGGTCCTACAACATCACTATAAATCAATTCTAAAGGATGTGAGCAGTTTGCATCATGATTATTGTGAAAGGGGTTAGTATGTTGCTTACCACGTAAACAACCCTCATAAGTTTCATGATGAAAAAGAATAGAAATAAGTCAAGCAATGAGATTATTTACAGACATATCATATAAACTTATAAAATTAATATGTCTTAATCTTTCATGCCATAATTGAGATTCATTTTTACTATGTGATGAAAGAAAACATGCAAAAGGAGAAAAGATATATAAACCATTCTTTTGAATACTTTCAATAATTAAAGAATTAGATTTATTTCTAATGAAAAAAATATATTTAAGTAATGTTACAATGAAATTATCATTTCTAAGTTGAGAACAAGATAATTTTTTTTTTAAAAACTTACGTACATAGAAAACATCATTTATAGTAGCATTTGAAAACATTACTTTTCTCTGTTTAGTTGTTTTTAAAAAAGAATTATCTCCTAAGTAAATTATTTTATAAATATTTATATAATCACATAAAATATAAAATAAGCATGTCATATGATGCGATTCTATGTTATCTAAGATCTACTAATTTTCATTTGAAGCAAATAAAGCAACATACAAAGCAATAACATTTGAATCTTGATTGTTATTTTGATTAAGGTTTTGATCCTTCTACTTATCTTGATTAGATTTCTTCCCTTTGTTATTTTTAGAAGTTTGATTATTAGTTATATCCTTGTTTTTATAACATGTTTCCATTCTATGACCAAATTTACCACCTAAATTATAATTTCTATTAAACTTAGGTATATGATTCTTATTACCAATTTTTTTATTCTTATATTTATCCTTAGCAGAATTAGGGTTAGATTTATGGTTTTTAGTGTTATCATAAATATTATTTAAAGTGAGAAGTGCTTGAGTGACATTATCTTTAGAATTAAAATTGGTCATAACTTGCTCTTCTTAAATTAGGAGAGCAGACAAAGTGGTAAGATCGTGGATATCTTGCTTAGTTTGATACTTAGAATTTTAAAATTGAAATAAAATTTATAAAATTTTCATGAAAATTTTACTAAATGATAAAATAAATAAATTTATCATAAATCAAATTACAATTGCATCCATCTAATTGAATTTTAATATTTTTAATTTTAACAAGAAAATTCATAACTTTCTCATCACCTTTCATAGGTATAGTTAACAATTCAAGGATTAACTTAATAATCTTCGAGAGATGAGTACCCTCATGCATGGATTCAAAGAGTTTCTAAGAATCTCTAAGAGAATTTTAATTATTAATTTGGAAAATAAATTCATCCTTAACATTCCATAAGATAATGGACATAGCTTTCTATAATTTATGTTGAAATGTATTAGTAAGCTCAGGGATCACATGTCATCCAGAAAGGACTTTTTTAGTCTCAACAATAACATTCCATAAATTTTGGACCATAAATTTAGCTTTAACATGAATTTTACATATATTATAGTTATTTATTTTAGTATTTGAACAAGACAGTAAACAAATACTTAAAAAAATTATTTTAAATAAATTTTTGAACTATTTTCAAAATAAAGTGAATTAAACATATAAATATACTTAATTATATAATTTATATGCCAAATAATATAAAAATTTGAATTAAAGTTACACTAATATAGGTGTCAAAAATTTTGCACTCAAAATGACTAATTAAACACTGCTAATAAAAAAGTGTAAAATTTTTAATAGAAGGCTTTAAAATAAAAAATGGGCCACTCTAATGCATTCATAATATTCCAAAACTTAGAGATCGACTAGTTATATGACTATGTTTATTAAAATATTATTCACTAGGTTAAAAGATGAAGAACTAGATGATAGGTCAAGGGTTTAATAAAGTTGTTACGTGAACTAAAAAATATATGTTAAATTAAACTAAATTTTAAAAAAAAATTGGACCAAATCAAAAAATATTGAATAAGGGGGTTTTGAACTTGAGACCTCCTTAGTTATAAGATCTAGCAAAAAGATAGACCACCAACTCTTCTAGGAAATGTTTCAAAATAATATATGCACTAATCTATATTTAAACCTTTTATTATATATATATATATATATATAATGTGCATGTAAATAACATAAGTGAAAAAAAAAATAACTTTTTAGTAATTCTTTCTTTTTCCAAGGTGGGACCTGGAGTTTGAAAAAAAGAAATTAGTAAATAGTTTATTTTTTAAATACTTTTTCAAAACTATATGAATTTAAAAACATAATTGTAGCTTCATGGCTCCCCTGTATAATTTTAAGAGCTTAGATCTCCTTATACAAGTCTCGAATTTACTTGAAAATTTAGCAACCCTCTTATTTTTATTTGATAAACATAATTGGACCCTCAAAATAGAATTTTTGATGAAGAATTAAATATTTTGAATTGCCTAGGTTGAAATATGGTGCCCCTGTAAATGCTTGGGAGAGCCCATAAACTTGTACATGCACTCAAAAATCTTGAAATTTGTTCCAATCTTTTAGATTTTTTTAACAATGAAAGAATTTAAAAAATTGAATTTTGACTAAAAAAATCAAATTTTTTAGTTTTTTCAAGTTGATTATGGTGTCTTAAGCTCAGCTATATAAATATTTTATTTGAAAAAGCTTTGAATTTTCCAATAAAAGATCTTGCCAATCACCCAATCATCTCATGGCTTTGATTCCATGATAAAATCAATAGAATATAAAATATATATGCAATATATATTAGATCTAGATGAATAAATGATAGCAAAGAGTACATAAAATTGACACAGTACACAAGAATTTAAAGTGGAAAAACCTCCAAGACGTAAAAAACTTATGAAGATGATATTCAATAATTGAGAAATTCTGCACCCCAATACAAAGCCTTCCCTTCTCGTTTCTTCACATAAGTCTTCACAGAACCTTTATAAATATTTGCCACACACAAATATTAAATTTACCAAATATATTTCTATGAATAATAAAATAAGGGTAAGACCTTATTTATAATAAAATGTGAGGGGAGGTGACCATTATAACTAACGGATCTATCCTTCTCTAAAATCATTTAAATTAACTGGTTAATAATAAATCACAATATTTTATTATTTATTTGCATGAAGTTTTTACCTTGTATTTAATAAATAATAAATTATTATTACTTAATAATAAATTGAAGTATGTCAAGGGTCTAAATTAGCTCACTTAGGCATTAAATGTTCTAACAATTTTTAGTATCGATTTAGTTTGAATGAACATTAGGAATGAAGTGTCTCCATTATTATCAAGCATAATATAATAAAAAATATCATACTTCTCATTTTATTACCACATGTTCATTCTATTAAGGTCTTTATTATGTTTATACACCATATTTATTAGTTTAATAAAATGTTAGAAACATCCTTTCTCAATAGCAAATTAATTGCAAATTAGCTTTTTCACTTAGAAAGTCACCAAATATCTCACTCAAGTAGTTGATGTCACATATGGTATCCACAAGCATGTTAATTTACCAAAAATATCTCTATCCTTGCAACAAGTTCACTTAAGAGGTGAGGGGTGTGCATGACCCTAAAATATTTGGAGGGTTCTTGTAATCCATGAAAAAAAACATGATTTATATTCTGATGTTGACAATTTATGTAGATTATGAATATAACATTAAGTTTGGATTCATATACTTTTATAATAAATAGGTATAAACAATTTCTCTTTTGATGATAATCACTTGTCATTTTTGGGGCAAGAGGTGGGTGGATTCATAATAAATTGAGGACCATGCAAGAACCAATAGCTAAAATGTAAAATAAGATAATTAATTTTACAATTAACATTTAAAATAAGCATAATATATAAAATAAATTACATGAATCCTTACATTTCATTGAATTTCACGAGTAAAAATCTTTTTGCCTTCCCCACTTATTTTGTCCTCTTCTTGTATTCAGATGTGCACAAGCCATTAGAATTGATTTATTTTCCAAACATAAATTCATGGACTCGGTTTGAGAATATCACTAACACTAAGTCTATCACTCCTTTATTACATTTTATCTCGCTCCATTTTAAATCTTTCTTTAAGATAACTTGCTTCTTTGGTATCTTTTGAACTGAAATATTCATATTGTTAGATTTATTTGACCTCACCATACTTACCAATTCAATGCCTGAATAGAAATAATCAAATACACAATCAACATATGTAACTAAAAAATACTTTTAGTAATATTTTGCAACTATCCAATCTATATAATTTCCATATCTACTTTAACCCACTAATGTAGAAATGAAACACTTCATACACTCTACAAAATGTGAAAATTTCCAAATGTGAACATTTACAATATAATTTAAATTTAAAAAAAAAAAAATCATTACTAAGAAAAATTAAAATAAATAAAAACACTGTCAAATGTGTATAACGACAAACTTTTTCAATTCATAGAAAAAATAAAGTATTAAAAAAAAATGATATTAGAGTAAAAAACAAACTAAATAAAGTAAAAAATATATTCAAAATGCAAAACTGTAAATAGAACAACTGTAAATGGAGCAACAATCAATTGAAGGGTTATAAATATTACTCTTTGATGAATCATATATAATGTACTTGTCACTCTTAAATACATCCACAATTTAAACATCATTATATAATCATTCTTAATTACATATAGTTACAAATATAAGCATACATGTCTTGCATCATCCAAACATATCCCAAAATATTTTAAATCGTTGTAAATAACAATCCATAATTGGTTTAGATGTTTTAAAGTATAATTAAGCTCAAATCATTGATTTTATATATAATAAAACTATATACTCTATTGGTTTGTATTAATAAACTGTAAACATAATTTTAATGTCAAGAGTAAAGGTTGGCATAGTAGCATCATAACAACATCAATGAAATTTAAAGTACATAATGGTCCACATAATCTATAAATGAAACAACTAGAATAATTATTCACTAAAAATATTACAAATAGAATGACAGTTAATTGAATAACTATAATTATTTCAATTTGAACTGACTAAGATAATATATTGTCATTCTTAAATACACCCACAAGAAAAACATCATTATGTAATCCTCAAATATGCACTTATTATCAAAAACCCAATTTTACATAAACATATTTATCATAAATACCCTAGTATTTATTTTAACTTTACACATTAATAAAGTCATATTAAATATATAAATACATATAGGATAAACACTTATTATATAAGTAATGAATACAAAATATATAGCATTATATACCATATATTGATATATTTATAATAAACTTGAAATTATAAACCCAAAATATACTTGTTCAAAAATAGCTCTAATGGTGGATTCTATATGTGATACAAAAGTGGCCAACTACCCTCCCCTCTATTTAGAAATGGATAGGGATTAGGGGTTGATATTGATTCATAAAATAGAAGATCTAGGAGAGTTGGTAGTGGGGGTGGGTATAAAAGGCACGATGGGACCCCATTATCTAAAGAGGGGTCATTGACCTCCCAAAAGAACTCATTATTTTATTAGCATAAGGGATTATATACTTACATGGGGGCCTTTTATCTTGAAATTTTTTACCCTACTAAAAAATTTAAACGTTTGTAAAATATCCAATGTACCATACTAATTTCATTATGTATGTGGTAGGGGATAATTTGTCTTGCAACGCTCATTTGTCATTTCACTTGTTCATTGTGTATTGATTATCACATTTTGGTCATTTCTAATGTGATTGTTATATTACATCATACATCATTCAATCAAAAATAATCTTTTAAAACAAAAACACTTATTTTTTATGATATATACATATCAATTCAGTTTACATGATCAATTTTGAATAGTAATAGTACAAGTGATGCAAAGTTTGGAAATACTTAGATGATGTAGCATTATATGGATTTTTTTAAAATTAAGTTAAACCTTCATAATAATGTGCTAATTGAATTTTTAAGGTCAAATTATTCTTTCTTATAGTTGTAAAATTTAGATTATTTTCATGTTTCTTCATATTTAACTTTGAATACATTAATATAAATTTAAAATCCAAGTTTGAAAATTTTTGAAGGTTTAAATTTCATTTGATTTCACATTTTTTACCCCAATAATTCTTATATAAGATAATAATGATACTTATGTATAAACACTAGTTTTGCCCCAAGTGGTACGATTTAAAATTTGAAAAGTTAGGAAAATCTTGCTAGTTGATAAAGTCATCATAAATGCATTGATCACACTGGATGTTGTGTTTTGATTTGATTTGACAATTTTAAGATATAAAATCTATCAAATTTTAATGCTTTCTTAATTGAATCCATTTGGAGAGAAGCTAACATGGTTCATGATTTAATAGAAAGTGGGTGTTTAATGGCAATTTTGGGCAATAATTGATATCAATAGTGAAAAAAATTATTATTGAATTTGATAAGAATATTGGCAAGTTTCAAATCCAATTTTAGTGGAATCTTCCACATAGCATGCCATATTTCATTCAATAAGTTTTATTCAAATTAACTCTTGACAATAGTTGTTATTTGTTAAATCTAATAAGGATAGTTGTTTAAATGATAAAACTTTTTGGTAATTAATGACAAGCTTAGTTGGTAGTTCATGATATTTGAAGACAGATAATATTGGTGATAAAATAATTAGTTATCAACTAAATTTGGGGAAAAAACCATAGATAAAAGCTTAGTAATCACTGCAAAATTACGAAACACTAAATGCACCATACTTCCCTGAGCCTACCATCAACATAGTTGTATCTCTTTTTTTATGATTTTAGTGTAGTAGTATAGAGGTTTGAAATGTAATTTTATTTTTATCCCTACATTTATCAAAACATCCCATTAAAGTTGTTCTTCATTCTTTCAAATCCATTTTTGAAGCACAATCTTATAGGTTAGAATCCATCTTCAAGTGTTCTACGTTGGATGCATACAATGTACACTAGATTTTTTAGCCTTTTTTTATCATTTTGCTTAGTTTAGAGGTATTCCAAAATCATGAACTAGTATGTTATTTATTTTAAATGGTGTTTGAAATTTAGAGAAATTGATTGTCTTGAGTTTGAAAAGGACTTCAAAACATCTAAATATTTTTAGTTCTTTGAGCTCCAAATGTCTCTCACCATGTTTGAAGTTACCCAAAATGTTACAATCTATGGTACACTCTACTTTGGTTTAAACTTCCTTTCAAGTTTATTTCATCTTCTTGCACAATCTCAAAATAACTTACTAAAGGTTTAAAATAAATGAGATTTAAATCAGGGTTAATTAAGTTTGTTTGGCTCTCTCAGGGCTTTGATTTAGTTTGATATCGGTCTTAAAATAAAAAGGTTCTAATTGAGTTGTTCCATGTTGATATTTATTCATGTTGTGCAAAAATTCATTTAGCCACCTACCAAAAAATTGTTATTTTAAATTTGATGGCCAAATAATTGTCATTATATACCAAAAATAACATATTATGACAATAATTTAGTCATCAATTTTAATTTAGACTAAAAATTCACTAAAATGGTCATTTCCAAAAAAAGTAAGGTTGTTTTTTTAATATGGGTTTCATATTTTAGATTCTTCAGTCAAAATATTTTTTGGTGAAGGTTTTAGGTTAAATAATTTATGTTAAATATGGGTATGCCCATATAATAAAGGTAGTCTATCTAGTTTTTTGTGCTTGGAACAAAGAAAAGCAAGATGAAGAATAGTCCAACAATTTTAAAATTCTAAGAATTCTTAAAATGTTTTTCAAATATTATTTCAATTGATTTCTTATGCATGTCATGATAAAAATGAAATAAGTCATCTATAATTTGTCTAATTTCAGGTTTAATTCTCTTTACACATTGCTCAAAGGTTTTTAGTTATTTAACAATAATGTTCTATTTCAAGGTATAAACTACAACGATGAATTTATTAGATTATAGAAACTCAACCTAATATCTAAAAGTTTGCAAATACATAATAATGTGAGTAAATGTTTGTATTTGCAGTTTTGTTTCATATTAGATTTATGTAGAACTGATTTTGAGTAGTTTTATGGTTATGATATAACAACTAGATAAATTAATAATGAGTGATTTATTCAATTAAATAGTCATATGCATTAATGTGCTTGCATATTAACTTTTGTTAAATGATTAATCAAGTTGTTTGTAATTTTAATGGGCCCCCATTCATTAGGTGTGTTGTGTTGTTCATTTTTAAAAATATTCTCATGATTTTTTAAAAGTTACTTAACATAACATATTATTAAAGTTTAAATATTTATTTAACTTAAAGATAGTTTAATAACCACTTTAGCTAGCTTTATTAACTTTAAGTTTAAGACACAATGACTTAAATTAAGTTAATCACTTATTAAAAGTTAGTTACTTCCTAAAAATTAATCAATTCCTTTCAAAATCTTATTAAAGACTTGAAAGGGATCATTTTTAGAAGAGGAAATCTTACATAGGAAAATTGAATAACATATTTTTTGAACATGAAGTTATTTTACTTGGTACAATTAGAATGACTCAGTCATATGCGTAGAATAAAAATTGGTTTCACCTAAATAATGATGAATACTTCATAATTAGTATAATAGATTGTCAATTCTTATAAAATTGTAACATTATTTTCATATATGTTGTAGTCAATTATGAAATGCTCTTTTAGTTTCTCAATAAAACCTTCAGTTTCTTATGTCATGCCCAAAAAATTTGTTTCAAAACCCATGTAATTTTTTTTGTTAATTCAAATCAATGATGATTACTTATTAAATGTAGTTGCTTAGTGGTTAGACCATTATGTAGTTTAAAAAATATATCAAAGGAGTGTGACAAACATAATTATATAAATAATTAGGCAATTTATTTAACCACTTTCAACCACAATGCTTCCCTAGAAAGGGGAATGCAAACATAGAAGGATGAGGTCATGATCTAAGGTGGTTTTAGAATTTGTTTACTCAAGAAATAGGGAAAATACCCAATAATAATGTACCAATAATAGATGGTCAAGAATAATTATAATTCCTTAATTTAAAGGATTACAAAAATTATTTGCATATAACCTAATCAACACACTCAAGGGAAATGAAGTAATCTAGAACAATAATCACTTAACACAAAGGTTTCCACTTTAAGGCTTGCCAAGGGATAGTTTCATCTAGCACTATACAACTCTACTCTCAAGGCACAGAAGACAAGGAAAACAACCAATTTAAAGTAAAATGATTGAAAATAATTACATTATGACCAAATTCAAAATTTAATTTATATATATATATATATATATATATATATTGAAACAACAACCTACAAGCCCAACACAAAGGATGATGAAAATTCACCCTTAACCTTGTCTAAGAGCTTAGACTTAATTCCCCCACCACAAATTGGGTAGACTACGTATCCACTCCATGGAGCCAAGGTTTGATGTAGTTCTCATTACATTTGTGGTGGCCTCCTCCATGACGAATCATCATCAACATAAGGTTGTCACTCTAAGCCAACAAGGAACTAATAAGTCACTCAAGAGAGCTCCTAAAATTATAGACATCTATTACATGATGAAGTCAAAATCTCAATGCATTCACATAATGTGGAAGATTTAGACAAATCAAGTATGCACATTTATCCCAACATTAAACACAATAACACAAACAAGAGTCCAACATGACCATGAACCTATGTTCTTGTGATTTAATGAGACTAATGCTCAATGATTTATGGCCTATCCTACTTATAAATTGTATGTCTATCAATCAGATATCTAAAGGTGTCCAAAGTTACTTTATACATGAATCAAAAGGGTCACTACCCAAAAAAAGCTACATATAGGCATACCACACTATTATAAACTAGAAAGATAAATATATGCAAAGAATAACACTATAAAACTCATGCTAATATGAGTGCTTAAGGGAATAATAATTTAGGCACATGTTCCAATAACACCCATAATTAGTTAGTCACAATGCTCACTCAAGGAGAATAATCTAAGGGTTAATTCGCTAAGTTTGTGTCCATTATTTGAGTTGTCTACATATTTATAATGATCTCATCACATGTAGAATTGGGGATAGATTAGTTTACCCATTTCTAGATGAGTGTTAGATTTAACATGAAGGTAATTAGCCTTCACTGAAGTCACATGACTAAGCTTAAAATAGTTACTCCTTATCGATAACATCACAACCACTAGATGACCTAAATGCATCTAGGCACTACAAAAATACCATAAGGAAATACTGAAGTCACATGACTAAGCTTAACATAGTTACTCCTTATTGATAAAATCACAACTAATAGATGACCTAAATTCATCTAGGCACTAAAAAAATACCATAATAAAATCTAAACAAGGGAAAGTTACATGTCATAAAACTACTCATTCCAAGTATAGAAAGTGTGTCAATCGTCAATTACTAAAAGGGCACCCTTTGGACCTAACAAGGTATGACTAGGGCTAAGTTTTAAGTATATTATGATTAAAAGGTATAATATAGTCACTATTAAATTAATTTATTAAATACATGCTTACATAAACAAAGAAGCTCCTAAATGACATAAATCTTATCAACTCCTTAGGTAAACTAGATAAAAAACAAATATTATTTTAACTTTAAAATAACGTTGATAAGATTTTAAAAATGTAAGAACATATTCTCTAAGCTAGTACAAACATGTTTGAGGATTAGAATATTTTTATTGTGAACAAAACTAATATTTTGATCACCATTTCAAAGTGAATTTATCTATTCAGAAAATTATCTTATAAAATTCTACATAATTACTTTTAGAATCGCCTTCTTAAAAATAACAAATCTTGCCATAAAATGCATTTCATTACAAAATTGATAATTCTAAGCTATATTAAATTGGTTGCGACTTTCCATTTTAAATAAACTTAATTCTTGATAATTTATTTATATCAATTACAAATTGACTTTAGAACCAAGAAGAAGGTCTCATGGAATCATTCAAAAATAATAATTCCAAGAGAGTAAAATTTATTTGAATATTAATCCTATATCTTATATCCACAAAGAATTGCTTTTGACTTTGGAGCCAAAAGAATACTTGCAAAATTACTCTTGAAAATGTTGTCCGGAAATAGGTGAACAATATAGTTTATGACATGATTAAAAATATTTTAAGTATTAGTTGTAAATTTCACAACCTAATAAATTTAGATATCAAGATTTAATTTTGCTGAATTTATAGTTTTGATATTTGTTTTCCTTCAATTATGAAAGGGGTTTAATTATGCTAGGGAACACTAGAGTACAATTGTTTGATTCAACATTTTAAGAGTTTAAAAGTCGTAACTTGATTCTTTAATATTTTACACATCCAAAATATTTTGTGAAACCTAATCTATTAATAAAATAGTTAGTTCATTCTTAGCTCCATTTATTGGCTAGTTTTAAGGCATTAAATTATAAAATAGCTTAATAAATGAGGGTTATGTATAATTTAAATTAAGGTAAAAAAAAAAAACCCCACTTAAATTATGTGGTGTTGGGTCAAATTCCCACCAGGATTTCTATAATTTGCCCTAGATTTATTAATGCCAAGATAATAAGTCAAACTTTTTTTATTATTTTTTTATGTTTTTTTTTTGTTTTGTAGGTTTGAATATTTGGAGGGTTTGAAAAAAAGAGTTTAAAATAAAACACCAAAATCTTACAAATTAATGTTATTATTTATGTATATATTTAATATATATACAATTTTATTTTACCTTGTCTCTTTAAATCCTCGATTATATATTCTGACAACATATATATGTGCTCTGAGTGTATATATATGTGCTTATTAATATATTTCCATGTAAATAAGTTATATTTAATTGATTTATTATATATATTTATATCTCTAAACAAATTAATTTATATATATGAAAAAATTCATTCCATGGGCGATGGCCTATGTAGCCATCACCACTACTTATGGGATGGGCAGTTGTATGTGTAATCATTGCCCCCCCCCCCCCCCATGCCCTACTATGGGGTGGGCTAGCCACATAGTCATCACATCCTCCCCACTAATATGGGTTTGGGGCAATCGATTATATCATTGTTCCCCTTTCACATGAAACTAGGGGTGAATGGTTGTTTAACCGACCCACCCCAACACCATTTTTTTAAATGTGTGTGTATACCTTTATTATATTTGACAAGTTCATCCTCTGCAACATTCTTCCTTTATAAATCTACTACCTAATTAGGCCTCTAATTTGACAAAAATTGATTAAATTGAGAACCATAAACCTTCAAAACTCTATGGAGATTGATTTGATAACCCATTTGGCCCATTCAACATATTAAAAAGCCTCAAACCTCAAATCATAAGGCCAACCACTTTTCTAGTAGATCCCAAAACCCTAGAATCTTAAAATAAACAAAATCAACACAACACCTTCCAATCAACGTCCACCTCTGAAACTTCTTGTATACCTAGAGACAACCATTACACACTTCTGGACTAAGATTTGAGTTTTTACACCATTACGAACCTTGACTGATTATAACCCATTTTAAGGCCTGCAAGCTCTTAAGCACAAATTGGGAAACTTGAGAGCTAACAAAAAAACTCATAATTGACTTCAACATACCTTTAGATCATAAAACCACCTTGACAAATCACAAATCCTCCTTTCCCATCTAGGAACCTTTAATCTAACCCTGTAGACTATTCCAACTGAAAAACACCATAGCAAGACTTGCTTCTCTACTTGAAAGTAGTCTCTTAAGAAGCATAGATAGAGACACATTCTTTACCTCAATGATCTAAAATAGAAATAATCATCATATTCCTCATCCTCCTTGCTTAATTGATACTTATAGTTTTCTTCTTCTTCTTTGGATTTAGAGAAATAACTTCTTTTTATTCTATGATTGGGTTATCAATACATGGAGACAACATAGATTCATGGCATACCTTTTCATCTAAAGAATATTCCTTACATCTTGGATCCTCATCACTAGTAACTTGTTCAACAACAATAAGATGTTCAATTGGATCCATACATACATCAAAACTAGCTTCAACCAACACCTTTGTCTTTTTTTAGCTTAGTCTCTTTATTCTCAACATAAGAAGACAATTAGACCTCTTGAGACTCCTCAACTTTTGAAACATTCTCCACCATAGCAGATAGATTACTTGGACCTACAAACTCATCATAATTCATGCTTACCACCTTTGATCTCAATGAGTTCACTTGCCTTTTATCTTGTATTATAGGAGCTTGATAAAACCTATTCTATCTTGTAGGCCTTTACTTTTAGAACATAGCAATGTGACGTCTCTGATCACAATTGAAGCATGCCATACTTTTTTTAATAATCTCTTTCTACCATTCTAGATTTGGACAAAATCTTGTAATGTGTCCTATTTCATAAAAACTCCAGCATTCAATAGCTCTTGAAGGAAACTCAGAGTGTCTTACTTTAAAAGGACAATGTTTTGCAAAGTGTCTCACATCATGAAAGTTTAGATAGTCAACCTTGATTACACCTTTTGAATAATGACCCCCATCATAGTTCAAATCAAATTCATTCTTAATAGGTATTCTACATTCTCTATCTCAATGCCCAAACTGATTACAAGTATAGAAGTAACTATTGAAATTTGCATACCTCATGGCATTTGGTTGTCTGATCTAATTTATCTTTATTCTGCCACCACCTTCATTCCTTGTCTGATGATTTGTCTTCAAAGTCTAAACTACCTAGTTCACATTAGTCTTTATCTTGTCTTGAGTTGCAGTCTCTAGTTCTTCTTTGTATCCAAGACTAGTCTTATCACTTGCATGTTTTTGACCACTCAGAATATTTTCTAGATCACATGAGCTCTTTTTTCAAATCTCACAAATGTCTTCACCTTACTATATGTTTTCTCTAACTCAAATTTCAAAGACTCATTTTTAGAAACATACCTTGAACATTCATCTTATTTATCTTTTAGACTTGTAGATAAAATCTCTAATTGACAATTGAGATGTTTGACCATATCTTCATGCTCCTTGGCATCTTCATCCAATCTTGCCTCAAGGACACTAAATTGCTCCTCAAATTCCTTGTGTTTATATTTCATCTTTTTATTGATATTCTTCTCAATCTTTAGTTCTTTATGAGAATTTGTCAATGCAGTATCATATTCCATGTCATCTAAATCACTCCAATTAGGCCCTTTTTACTGTGAGCAACTTATTTCCTCGACCATGAAAAAAGCTTCATCTTTAGAAGAACTAGCATATTTATGATCATATTTTGATTCACTATCTTCACTCTCATCTGATGAGCTGCAATCTTCTTTGGTGTAAAGACCCTTCTTGTCCTCAAAGTACTTCTTGTTATCAAACCTTCTGATTCCCTTTTTTCTTTTATTAGACCTAAAATATCATGCCATCATCATGACCTTGATCATGCTCTTCATCATCATCCTTATTATACTTATGAGGGAACTTATTATCAAAATGTCTTATCTCACCACAATTGAAGCATTTGAGGGCTAGTTTACCTTTATACTTGCCTGAACCTGATCTCAATTTTCTTGAAATTAAAGCAATTAGTTCATCTTCATCTATGTCAGGAATGTCATCCTCCTTGAAATTCTTACCTTGGAACTTCTTCTTTGTCTTCATTTCAATCTTTAAAGTTACTTCCTTCTTTAGTGGTATATCATCATTCTTCTTCATCTCATAAGTAGTAAGGGTACCATGTAATTGATCCATCTTCAACTGAGTAAGGTCATGACTCTCTTCTATAATAGATACTTTTAGATCAAAATTAAAGGATAGAGGCTTTAATACCTTTTTAAAAATAATAGTCTCTTTAATATTCTCTCCAGGACCTTTGATGATTTTCATAATCACATCAACTCTCTATAGAAAGGATGCCACAGTATCTTCTCCATTCATCTTAAGACTTTCAAATTTCCTTCTATGAGTCTGCAACTTGGCAAGCTTAACCTTTGAATCTCCTTCAAAGATAGTCTTCAATACATCCCATATTTCCTTGGTATATTTGAAATGAATTATTTTGGTGAACCCAATTTTTGTAAGACCACAAGTGATGACATTCATTGTCGTAGAGTTGTTCTCAAATAGATTATTATCTACAACACTAGATGGACGAATAGTAGGAGTAACATAACCATCTAAAATACATTTCCATATATCAAACATTAGGGACATAATGTATTTCATCATCCTAGCACTTAAAAATACATAATTGGATCTATTTAACCTTGATTAGTAGAGAAACCACCTTGCACATTATGACTAGCCATTGTACCTTGGATCACCTTCAATAAGTCAAGCATTTACCAAAGGACCTCACTTTGATACCAATTATTAGAGGTATAATCTATTGAGGAGGGGTGAATCAGTGGTGGCAAACATTCCAATTCAATTTCTAAACTCTTACAAATACTTAAGCATTTAATACAATCATTCATGAAGTATATAGATCATTCATAACAATGAACAATGAATAAAATGTAAGATCATATACATAACACAAGATCTACATGGTAAACCCTCTTGGGGAATAAAACCCACTCTCAAACTTGTAAACACATGGACTATTATCCTATAATATGATCATAAATAAGAGACTAGTCAGGTCTTTTTGATCAGGAACCTTTGATCAAGTCCTTTGAACCTACAACCTTGATATGGTCCTTCTGACCAAATGTATTAGTGAAACCCTATTTCACAAAGATCAACTACCCTTAAGTAAGATCAATTCCTTAAGACCCTCCTTGGAAATAACACTTCCACCTTAGAACTAATGTCTTCAACACTCGATGATGGACCTCTAATAATCTAACCCCTGTATAAACTCTCTATCCTTCTCAAACATGCCTCTCATATATGCATGCCACAATCTCTCTCCTTCTTCACTCAAATATTCCTCATATGCACACTCATATATCTTTTTAAAACTTTAAACTCCAAAAACACTATACTATCATCATACAAACAATCCTTAATATCCTCTACTCATCAACCCAATAGCTAGTCACTCTCACTCTCCTTTGCTTTCCTTTGCTCTCCAACTCTCTCAAATCATCCACACTAAAGTCGCTCTTAAAAATCTAGAATCCAACACATTTTATTTCACTATATATAGATCAGTCATGAATTATCAAGTCCATAATAATCATTATCAACCACAATACATGCCTTCACCCTTAAGGCAGCTCATATGGGTCACACTTAAGCATAATCTCATTTCAAATAGGCCTAAGTCAATTTTAGGTCCCATGGAGACCCATTCAGCTTCTTTGACACTTTTCCAAGCATAATAAGAACATAGAACCATTTACAAATACATAGGTCCACACCTTATGTCCACTAAAACATCCTTGATTGATTATAGTCACCTTTTCTCACCTTTGTGTATCCTTAATCAACTCAAATAGAGACGTTATACATAGGAACACCATTAGTGAACATACAGTCAACTTCTTAAGCACTATTCATACTCAATATAGATTGATCACACCTCCAAAAAACTAACAAAGCATCTTCATGGAGTTTATAACACTCCCTAATAGCCAATTCACCATGAAACATTGAAACAACATCTACATAAGCTTAATTACTCTTCTTGGGTCGCTTGCATAACAAGCACAAAACCATAGTCAACTTTGAATCTTAATAACTTTGACTATACACACTTCCAAAATTTTCAAATCCATATTTCCAAATTCACCTTAAAGTCTTCTACATATTTGTCTTTTACTACATGAGCAAATTCATCTTCTATCAAAAGATATGGCCCAAAGACCAAACACTAGTTTTCCCTTAGCAAATTCAAATATTCAAATGGAAACAGTCATACTTAAACCTTGAACACAATGCTCGCATCTCGTGTCCTATCAACTCAAATTAAATATGCTCCTTCGATCTTGTTTGATCTTTAACACATAAGTGCTAATGCTCAAATTTTAAACCTATGTCACCTTGACCTCATCTTATGTAATCTTGAAATGTTGACTCGATGTGCTCCATCAATTTCTATAGATCAACCAGGTCTTTAAAAATCAATGCTCACCATTAGATCAATTTATATAAATGCCCACTCACCATTAGATCCTTATCCTATACCTTTTCTCTATCATTAAACATCATGCACCTATCCTAATCTTATTACTTCCTAACTTCTTGGAGTAATGCACACCATCGATCTTGCTCAAGATTTAACTTGTGTAGAAATGACTAAGTATGGTGACCCTTTCAATATGCCTGAGTAGCAATTTTTGAACCTTAATAACTTTTTATGTGCTTCAATTCATGATCTCAAATTTGGACCAAATGATTTCCTCATATATTAAAATCCAACCATATGACAAACTACTCCTAAAACCTTTATGCATGTGATATATAACACCATTAAAATGCCTTCTCAAAAACTTATATCATAGAGCCAACCATGCTTAAAATTTGTCTAAGAGACCAACTTTACTCCTACATAACTTTTGTCACACTTCAGTGCATGATATAGAATTTAGAATAAATAAACTAGGATCAAAACTAAACAAACCCATGTGATAATTTTTTCTTGACACTTTCACACATGCAAGATATAACATCATCAAAATTCTCACTTGGATCTTCTTGCCACTTTACAAAAGTGGCTATGGGAAAACATAGTCAAACTGCCAGGGAGCCCAACTTTCTATATGTATATCTTTGACCATGCTTTGATGCATGATCTAAATTTTAGCAAAAATAAACTAGGTATAAAACTAGACAAACCCATATGATCACCTTATATTGAAATGTCCACACATGATATATTATATCATCAAACTTCTTACTCAGCTCTTTCTAGCCATATTGCAAATTTGGCTATGGGAAAATAATGAATTATGATTGAGAAGCCAACTTTTCACCCTCATATCTTTGACCGTGCTTCAATGCATGAATTGAGATCTGATGCATAAAAACTAGGGACTAATGTGATCACAACCTTTTGACCAACTCCCTTTGACTCATTCCCATGTGGCAATGGTAATGTCATCAAAATATTTACTTCATATTTTTTGCCACTAGACCCAAATTATCTAGATGAAAACTATGGACTACCAGATGAATTCCACTTCACACAAAAGCTCTCAAAGCATAGATAACATCTTAGTGACCTATTTCACATGATCCAATCACCATAATCATCCCTAAACACCTTTAATCATGCCAAAACTGAAGATCAACCAAGCTACCTTTAAGCACACTAGGATAAGCACATTACACACTTTGTCATTGTTACTTATGCTATCAAATCACTTCATCCACTCACAAGGATACCTCCATGACATTACTGACAACTCTCAAACATTATCCTCTTCTTATCTATTACCTTTTTGATCTTTGCACTTAGCTTACCAAATTTATTTGAAAATGAATCGAACCAACTTGTATCCACATCTTCTCATGCACTTTTTCTCTCACGTCATAAATTGGGCTAGGGAGATGCGTACTCTTGAAATGAATTATATTTATTTTGAGCTTATTATAACTTTGAACTTGAGATTTCAATAGTTCTACATTCTAGACTATCTTTTTCCTAGAAATATTCCTTCCCAAATCCATACAATATCTATTTTATTAAGTGTGATTTATTTCTATCTTCTAGCTATTTTTTTGTTAACCTAATTTCTTCTTCTTGATCCATGAGCTCCATATCTACACTATTTCAATTTTTCCCCTCTTCCTTAGGCCCTTCTGCATACTCTCTGCACTCTTTGTTCCTAGCATCTTTCACAACCTCTCTCTACATTTTTTGATCTCCAACATCTTCTACTCTACTCCTACTCCTATTCATAGTTAAATCTAGTTTACTCACTTTATTCCATCTAATTTGTTATCATAATTCTCTTTCTAATCCCATAATTTTATTCTCACTCTAGCTCTTCTCATCTTCCATATTATGACTTCAAGTTCAAGTTTCTTTACTCATCTCTGCATCATTCACTTCTATCTCATATGTACCCCTATAACACCTAAAGTGCCTACTCCATGTTGGTAGGAGTAAGCACCATGGCCTTCTCTAAAACAAACGTTTTTATCAATGTAGGTAGTTATTGAAGAAAATTACCATGGATTCCTCTGATAAACTAGTTTTGTGCATCTTCAAATGCCAAATAACGTTGCATAACAAATTTTGTGATATAATCATCAATTTTAGTCCAAGTCTATTAGTCCATAGCATGATTCCAATCAATATCTAGACTTTACAATCTATCTAACCTTTCTTCCATCTATAATATACAATTTATCCTTCTCGATTGGAAATAGTAATACTCTAGTCTTAACAACCACATAGCTAAAAATATAGGTAACTTACATCAGAAGATTTCATAAATCTCTGTATATATATGTTCTTGAATTATCTCTTTAGTAGTCTCTTCATCTCTTCTTGCTTCTTCCTCTACAAATTTTTAGATTCTCTCATCTAACCATCTTTCTAAATATATCTATCCTAGCAAGAATATTAACATGTTTCAAAAAAAATTCCATGCTCATTATACCATTGTTAGCAAGGCTCTTGGAAAACTCCAAAACATGCTAATTATATAGATATCATACATAATTAATAATAAAATGAACAATTATCAGTAATTCAGACTGAATCTAGTTGTTAGTAGACCAAGTTGAGCTCATTATATGAAGACACACATTATTAATGTATACATAAATGTTAGCATAAGTTATATGAATAAAAAATTAAAATATCCTTAGTACTCACTGCACATAAATCATAAGTAAAAGATATATAGACAAAACATTCTAAACATTATATTAATCTATATCACATGCAAAACCATTATCAATTATAATTGAGCACTATTTATAAAGCTTTTACAAAGTGTTTTATCTTCATCTTCCAACCTTTTACTATGCCAAAAATAAATGACTCTTCACTCTCTAAGGTTGAAAGTTATTCTATCAAAGGTCGAATGCATACAATAATTTATACAAAAGAAAAAATAGTATGATATGCACACATGGCTATCAAATATACATTATGATTTTAGAAGGCCTTGTTCTTCATCCAATAAGGAAGGAACACAATTTCACAATCACACTAGGTGAGATAACTACATGTATATTTATTTCCCTTATTAGAGTATTAGATACATAGGTAAGGACTAGTCATTAGACAACAGAGGTTGGATCAGTTCAACATATTACACTTCCCTCATTTTTATAGGTTTTTAGCCCTCATAAGCACATCTACAACTTCAAGGAAAATGAGGCTAATTTATTGATATGTTCATGTCATTAAGGTTCAATATAATAAACACAACATAAATGAAGATAGTTTTAGGTGATTGTATATTCACTATGTCACACTTTTGCATAGTTCAACATTGACCAATTAGTCAGTATTGACCAGCGATATTGAATTGGTCCTACAAAACCTACCCAGTACAGGAAGTATATCAATTCCTTAACCAAAAAAACCATAGGTGTGCTTATCCTTGATTTTAATTTACAAAATATATTTAAAGTTATACAATCAACCATAAAATCTAAGTATCATGATCTCTTTAGTACTTTCCATATTTAGCATATGCCATTATCAAATCCAAAGAATCAATTATCAATCATTTACATTTATATGTATGATTGAATGCCACATATATTAATTTGAATTATATTTCAAAGTTATATCTTAATTATATTAATATTCATCTTTAATATAATTAGCATAAAACATACTGGTGAACTCATACACATATTAAACATTGTAAAACCCTATGTTTTCCCTTAGATTTTTATCTTTCTAGGGTTTAAAATTTTATATTTAGGATTTTTAATTTTCCCTAATAATACACATTAATCCTAACCATGTTTAATGAACATTATTGATTAACAAAAATTAATTAAATCACTCTTTTCATATAGTTATACATGGATAGCATATCTTATTTAGATCAATTACATAGCAATAAATGAGAATAAAATGTTATATTAAGCCTTCATATCATGTATTAAGACCACTACTACTACTACCATTCCCATTCTTACACATTTCATTACCTACATGACATCCACCCAAAACCTAATAAAGCATAAGTCTTTCAATAGATTCTAATGCCCATTTATAAGTAGTTGACCTTCACCCCATCTAGGATGTCTATGCACATTTCATTCCTAGCCTTGCCTAATGCACATTCCCTTGAAAAATTTATTAAAATTATACATACCAAGGTGTTATAACTAGATCAAGGTGCATTGAGAGCTAGCCATACCATGGATTCATACATCTTGATCCATACCCTATTAGCTCCCAAGATATTATCATACCCTTTACATATAATATTTTTAGATCCCAAGCTCATATTGTATGAAGTTAAATGTGATCTTTAGAAACATCATATATCATTCCATGTTGTTTTCTTAGACTTTGCATATAATGATAAGCTATTGACCAAGTTATTTCCAAGGAGTATTAAATACTATACATTGATATGGTTTTATGATCTCCTTCTTTAATCACTAAGAGAATTAAACCCCTTGGTTGACCAATTATTAGCATACTTTATCATCAACATCGATGAAAATTTATCTTAATAATAAATTAATAAGTTAAACTAAGGAACTAATGAACCAATTAGTGACTATGTTCTTCGAGACAAGACCATGCTAGACAAAATGACAAATGTTATGGATGACAATGAACTAAAATATATATTCAAATAATTTTCTCTAGCAACACTCCATGAATCAATTATATTCAACATATTCAACTCATTTCATGAGTTATGCCATACAGTGAGAGACATAGAATTCAAGTTAATTACTTTGAACAAATTTAAGTATACATATACTCCTATGAATACTTCAATAATGAAGTTTAAAAATAAAAATAATAATAAGGTCAAACCAAGTGATAACAAAAATGAGGTGAAGACTAAAATCAATGCCATATCATAACCTAGAAATAACTTAGAATTGGCAGTGCTACTAAAGAGGCAGTTTTCATGTTTACCATCACCTCCTCATGTGATTCCAAAAATGTTGCTTGAGTGTAACCTTATCACAATACTTCCTCCATAATATCTCAATCCAAGTAGACTTAGACAAATCAAATAATGCATATTATGAGTATCATCAGATTGTAAGGCATTAAAAAAAGATGTGTTAAGCTAAGACACAAGATACAACATCTCATCAATGACAACATTTTTTATTTGGACACTCCTAAATAAGAATCTCAAATATAGCATAATAGAAATAAAAAGTTAAATATTTTTCAATGATACCTATCATAAACATGATTTAAAATATGTTATGGACATTTTATAGGTATATCATGCATATAACATTCATCCTTCACATAAAACATGTGATCATCCACTAGATACTATCATTGGTACAATCAGTGATATTTGACCTCAATAACCCATGATTACATTTGATGACAATGAGATAGTCAATGATGATTTATATTTTCATGCATTATTCATGTAGGATGGATTTCAAAGAGGTTCAATTCAAACATTAGTCATGAAAACTCACAAAATAACGCATAAGAATTGACAATCTAAGCCAAACTATTCATACAGGGTTTGCTAATGATAATGAAGGTCAATTTAAAAGAAAAAAATACTATTTACCTTCCCAAATTGATTACACCACCCAAGAATGGCTCCAAGCATGTTCTCCCCTTGATCTAGAGCTCTAGTCTTTTTCAACAATGGCTTCATTACTCCTCCATTACCTCAAGAACTCTATGCATAACCTAGACTCAAGAGAAGAAATCTCTAAATTGGTTTATCAAATAAAGCTTACCAAATTGCAAATAACACAATAATCAAAGCACAAATGACTTGTGAAAATATTTTGGCATTATAAGTTGACAATAAAATAGCTTAAGAAATGGTGTTATATGCCCTTCTATTTATAAATTTTGAAAATGGTATAAGATCAACCATGACCATTTATCTCAAGATTGAGATGTGTGGTCATGGATTAATCTAATATTTGAAATTAAATATATAAATATCCTCATAATTATTGGGGAGGAGGAGGCATTAATTAGGCATGGGTGCCCATAATTTAGATATTTTATGCATTTATGGCTTATGGATGCCACCCCATAGATCATGTCACTAGGTGATGCAGATATTGGCTAGCTCTTTTCTTTGAGAAGGTGTAGTAAGAAATAGATATTTTATATTATTTGTAGATTTTTCCCCTATTTGAGAAGGTGTAGTAAGACATTTAGGCTAAACAACATATTTTCAAAGAAAAGAGTTATCCAGAAGAAATGGAATTACCCATGATGGCCCCTTGAGAGGACATATTGGGATGAAAGAGAAGGATGGACTCTAAAAAAAAGGGAAACTAAGAGATTAACCCATAAAATAGATAAATCCAGATAAGATAATGCTTCAATGCATGGTTACCATCAATGATAAAAATATAATTAGAGGTATAATGGGCCCCAAAGATGGGGGAATGGGAAGGATTCAATCCAAATATGTAAGGGACACATTTTTAACGCACCCAATTTGAGAGTGCAAGCTACGTGCTTATGACATTGATCAATCCTGAGACAAGCTGCAAACTAAAACATTGCCATTGTAGTAAAAAGTGTGGAGAGCTTAGAGTTAGAGGTAAAATAGAACATGGTCTCGATAAAGAGATAATAATAAGTGCCCCATTAGAGCTTATTTGATCATGATAAGATGGTTTTGCCCCATTAGAGTGAATTTTGATCATTGATAAAGAATAAATAATGGCCTACCCTATAGGGTTGATTTATATTTGTTAATGGGTTTGAATGTTATGACCTAGCACGGTAAAATTGTTAAGCAAATAATTCAAGGATATAACCTAAAACATAGATTAAATTGAATGGGCACAAACATAGATGTGATGGTGTAATGTCTAGAAAACCACAAAAACTAGGCATACAAGGATGCACAAAGTGATGAAAGAGATAAAAATAAGATTGAAGATGTTATATCTAACCTAAATAAAAATTGAGTACTAATTACATAGTCCATTGAGACCTCAAGCTAATGTAGTTCACCCAAAATTAGGAGAGAATGGAATGAGGGATGATGAAAATTGACCAAGAATTGATTAGACTCATGATGTATGCAAAGGGATGCACGTCTAAACATAGAGTCAGGTGTTAAACCTATTAAACCTAATTTATGCATAGTGATCTTGAGACCTATTCATCAGAGTTGTGTTTACGTTAAGACTTGAGACTAGAGCACAAAGTGCTTGCTATAGCAAAATAAATTACACATCATAAGTATGAAAAACTCATAATGACATTATATTTTAAGTGCATAGGGCTAGTTCAAATGTGAATACCTATAACTAAAGATAATGGTAGACCAAAACTAGAGTTATAACTATTTACATTTAAATAAAAAATCAAAGTCAAATAAAAAGATAAACATAAATGAACCTAGCTTAAAATCAAGATATGAATAATCAGGATTCAAGTTGGAATAAGAATTTTTATAATCAACATAAGAAGATATTTAAGAATGTTTAAAATCAAAACAAGAACAAATTTAATAACATGAGATCAAGATATAAATAATAAAGATCTATGTGGACCATCAAGATGTTCTTGAACACAAAAGAGAAAAGTAAAATCAAACAAGGAAACACAAGACCAAGGTGAGGCAAAAAGTAATAAAAGGAGAAAAGAAGAAGAAATAAATGAAAATACAAGAAAGCACAACAAAACACTAAGAAAACATAACAAAAAACCAATAAAACTCAAATAAACACACACAAATAAAAACTAAGTTAGTGTGGTTTAAAAATAATTGTTCATGCATGTGTAGTAGAGGTGTTAATTTCTACAATATCATAATAAGAATAAGGACACAAATTTGTTCTCTAATTAAAGAGGAACAATGTAGAAGAAATGGGGGAAGAGAAGAAAAGGAAGGGGTTGGTCAAGCTGAGTCTAGATGTACAAGACAAGTGGATACTGCCTACATAGTTCCATGGATGCATATTAACAACATGAACTTTAAGCCACATGTAGTTCTCCTAGAAAGTGGGATAAAACAAAAAGATGATGACCAGAACATATTATTAATGTTGTAGAATAAAAGGTAAGACTTGACAAATGAGATTGGTCTTATAAAATGGCAAGTTGGTGAGATGAGATGACTATCATGATGGAAATTTATTAGGATAAAAATGCTTACAAATTGGCAAGAGTGTGAGGATCAGAATGTACAAAAGTGTAAGACAATGCTTTTACTATTTTGGGACTCATTTTCTAGTGTTTTTGGTGTTTTTAAGATAAAAATATGTATAAAATGGGAGCCAACTAGTCAAGGATATGCTCATCCAAGAGTAGAAGCTCCAGTAAATAGCTAAGATGGATACAACAACCCATGGATATAAACAATGGAGTAGGGAACTAAATGAGAACTCTAATAATAACTTAAGTTGGCGATAATGGCACATGCTCATAAATCGATGAGAGTGAGGGTCCTAAAAATAAAATAATGTTTACTAAAGAGCAACAAATGTAATATATAATAGTGTGTATCATGAAATCAATCTAAAGAACCATCTGGAAGGCAAAGATCATGAGTTGAAAAGGTGATCTTATTCACTTATCTATAGAAGAAGCTATGAAATACTATCTTGGCTGAACTACTTTGTAGAAATGGCATTGAATGTGTTCATAATGTTGATGAGACATAATCATTATCATAATTGGTTAAGGGATAAAATATTTTAGGTTACAACAAGCCCAAGACATAATAAAGAATGTGGTTCTCAGATAGATTGGCCCAAAGAATAAGTTTTTCAAAGAGAATAACACTAAAATATGTTCAGAGTACCAATGGTCCAAAATATTTCATTATCTAGGGTCATGAAAGTAATAAGGAACATGTGATAATGGTCCAAAGTGGTATAAAATGGTGGGATAAAATTACCTCGGCACAAGTTACTCCCAAGTAAGGGATCTTGTAGAAAATGGTCGAAAGTTGTTCATGTGTAGAACCTCTTAAGGTGCACAATGTTCATGGGATCTAGAAGTTCCTCACCATTTGGTTTAGATAGTCAATATGCCCCTAATCCATAGTTTTTTCATGATAACAAATGGTCCCAACGAATTAGGTTGAAACTTACCTTTCTTCTTACATTCAACATTTATGTTCTTTTGGTTCTCTTTCAAGACCAAATCACCAATCTCAAACTCCTGAGGGAGAATGCACTTATTGTAGCTTCTCCACAATTTTTTTTGATAGGCTTGCAAGTTTTTTAGGGTAGTCAAATGCTTACCATCAAGAAGTTCTAGTTATTTCAACCTTGAGACTCTATAGTCATCATCTTCAATGTGCTCCAGTGATACTTGTAATGATGGTAGATCAATCTCAATTGGGATAATAGATTTAGTGTTATAAACAATGGAATATGGAGTGGCTCTTATTGGAGTTTTAAGTGCTAATTATGGCCAACATCATTGATAATCTTCTTTAAAAGGGCTACAATAGTCTTATTTGATGCCTCAGCTTATCTATTGCCTTGTGGGTTATATGAGTTGATTTCATATGCTTGATCTTGAATTTTGCACAAAGAGATTTTACATCTTGGTTTATAAAATATCCTCCATTATCAGATATAAGGTGAGTTGGGATGCCATATTGATAGATGATATGGTAATGGATGAATTTGGCTGTCTATTTCTTGGTGATATAAGTGAGAGGAATGGCCTCAATCCACTTACTAAAGTACTTGATAGCATTAAAAATGTGCTTATGGTCATCTAAAGATGTTGGGTTTATTTTATCGATAATATCAAAGTCCCATGTTGAAAATGGCCATGGTGTTGTGATCAGCTATAGTGGTAAGGAAGGTGCGTGTATCAAATTTCCATATTGCTGACAAGGAACAAACTTCCTTACATAATTACAAGCATCAGTCTCCATTTTCGACCAATAATAGCCTATTCTAAGGATATTCTTTGCTAAGATTAAACCATTGGTAGGGGTCCGACACATTCCTTCATGAACCTCCCTCAACATTTGCTTGGATTCTCCCAAAGATAAATAATGAAGAAGCATTCCATCATAGCCTTTATGATAAAACATGCTTCCAAGGAGGGTATAACATGATAAATGGTGATCAAATAATTTATGTTGGTTATTGGATAAGTTGGTTAGGAAAAGGTGATCCTGGAAGTAGTTATAAAAGTCTTGGACCATGGTAATTCAAGTGGGGGATTGGGACTAGTAATGGCGTATACCCTTTCTAAATCAAATATAATATGTGAAAGCTGAAGAAGATTTTCAATTAGAAATTTATACTCTTTATTACCACCATCAATATGTATCATTGAACCAATTATTTCCATTACATTAGTTGATCTGTTGTTGTCTCTTAGAACTTATTTAAACTACAGATATTTTAAATTACCTTTGAGATTATCAACAATTTACTTGTAAAGAATAAGCTTGTCATCTTTGGTTTGATACTAATTAATTTTCATTGATGATCAACTAGGAATCACCATAAACTTTTAATCTCTAAATATCCCACTGGATGACAAGGCGAAGCCCTGCAATCAAGGCCTCATACTTGGATATATTGTTTGTACAAATGAAATTGTATATGAAATGCTTTGGGAATCACATCCCCCTGGGGTGTAATCAATAATATGTTAATTATAGTTCCATGAGATGTAAAGGATCCATCAAAATATAGCTTCCATTATTCACATTCCCTTGGTTCTTGTTCTATCACCATAATAAAATCATCTAGAAAGTTGAATTTGAGAGGTTGAGTGTCTATGATAGGGGCTTATGCAAGTTGATTAGCAATAACTTTCCCCTTGATTGTTTTTTGATTATGATAATGTCAAATTCACTTAGGATCATAACCCACTTAGCCATGCATCCATGAAGAGATGTTTTGGATAGTAAGAACTTGAGAGGGTCCACCTTGGTGATGACAATAGTTTTGTTTTTAGATTAAGGTAAAAGTAGGTTTTGAAGGGACCTTGAAACCCTATGATAGAGAAAGAAAGATAAAGCAATAACGTCCACTAGGAAGATCATTCCTAAAACCTACTACAGAACAGCATCAAAATTAGGTTTTATAGGGACCTGAAACCACAATCGTAAACCATAAAAAAGAGCCCAGGTTCTACAGAGACCTGGAAACTCAAATAAGTTTTAAAACAAAGAACCAAATTTTAGAACTAGTTATAACATCCAGCAAAAGGGACCAGAACAAAAACTATATCAACAAAGATGACAATAGTTTTGTTGTTTAGCATATAATTTCACAATTTTTGGGTAGAAAACACCATAGCTAAACATGCCTTCTCAATAGGCATATAATTATGTTTTTAATCCACTAGAGTGTGGCTTAGATAATATACTTCATGTTATTTACTTTGATCATCATGTTGGGTCAAAATTGTCCCCAGTGCATGCTCTATTTATGATATGCAAAGGAGTAATGGAAATCCACGTGTTGGAGGTCTCAAGTCTGACAGATTATATAAATATATCTTGAGTTTTATAAATTCTAACTAATAATATTCATCCCATTAAAACATAACCCCCTTCTTCAAGAGGTGGGTAAATGGGTGGTACTTATCTAGCAGTTGAGAAATGAACCTTCATATAGATTAGATCTTTCCTTGTAGGCTTCACAACTATTTAATATTATTGGGTGGAGGAATTTCCATAATGGAATTGACCTTGATAGGGTCAACTTTGATCCCTCTTTGTGATACAATAAATCCTAGCACTTTTCCTGAAGTGACACCAAAAACATAGCTATTAGGATTTAGGTGGAATTTATATTCATAAAGCCTCTCAAAGATTCTTCCTAAAACATTAGGATGTCTAACTCTTGTTTTTGAGTTTGCTAGTATATCATCAACATAGTCCTCAACAATATCATGCATCATGTCATGTAAAATGATATTCATGGCATGCTGATATGTGACTCCATCATTCTTCAAGCCAAATGGCATGACTTGGTAATAGAATGTTTCCCATGGAATGGTGAATGCAGTCTTTTGTTGATATTCTTAGGCTATCTTGATTTGGTTGTATCTATAAAATCCATCCATTAAGGACAAAATCTCATACCCAGCAGTCAAATCAATAATCATGTTGATGTTAGGCAAAGGAAAATAATCTTTGAGACATGTTTTGTTGATATCTCTAAAATTAGTATAAATGCATATACCTTGGGTATTTTTACTCATTGGGACTATATTGGAAATCCATTCAGAGTAATCCAGTGGTCTAATGAAACTTGCTCCTAACAAATTTTCTAGTTCTATTTTAACCAATAGGGTGATGCGTGGATACATCTTCCTCAATTTTTTCTTGACTAGTTTGGCATCAGGATTGACAACAAAGTAATACATAACCAAGTTTGGGTCTAAGCCTAGCTTGTTAGAGTATGCCCATGCAAATATGTCAATATAATCCCTTCGGAGGGATATAATTTGTTCATGTTCTATGGTAGTAAGGGAAATTCCAAGATAAACAATTTTGTGGTCCTCATATGTCCCTAGGTTCACTTTTATTATATTCTCCACAAGGAGTGTGGATCCATCTTCTAGAATTTTAGGCAAGGTATGATCATGATCATGTTCTTATGTTACATCTTTTTGTTGTTCTTCCCAAAGTTCTAGATAGAGTGACAAATTGAAATCCACCATCTCAAGTAAAGGCAAATTACAAAAAACCTCTAGAAACTCAAGAGCAAGATAATAAAACATTTGTTGTTATTCTGAAGAGATGCTTGTACTAGCTATAGAATTTGGGCTAAATAGACCTTTTGCATCCTGACAGGATGAGCAAAATTTCCCACCTAAGAGTGCTTGAAATAGGTTTTCACTCAAAGGACTATCTTTTTATTTACTTTTTCCCCAATCAATGAATTCCTCAAAGAGGTTTTCACCTAAAGATCTTGATTTTTCATCTTTATTATAACCAAAAAAGTTTTCCTCCTTTCCAAAGTAGGTAGAAGGATCCAATGAAAAATTAAATCCTTGTTTTTGATCACCAATAGGCAATCCATTTTGTAGGCCCATGTATTCTATAATTGATTCCTCATTTTGAAACTCATCAAGCCATATGATCAAATTTTTCTAGTCCTAATCAATGAGTTCAAGGCAAATGCATAGGGAACAATGAGGGTTTGCTTTAGGATGGGAAGCTCTAATGGTAAAAATATGTTCAAATTTAGGAAAGGAAGCACCATTAGAATAGGTTCTTACTTCAAGATGGGAAGCTCCAATGGTAAAAATATGGTGTTCTACTTTAGGAAGGGAAGCACCACTAGAACAGGTTCTTGCTTAAGGATGGGAAGCTCTAATGGTTAGGGTTAAAATGGCATTTGAGTAAAATAGGTCCATGTCAGAAAGCTCATCAAAAAGGTTATAATGAGACATTATATCTCTACCATGAGTCTCATCACTAATAAATTTGGAAGAAAAACTATCAAAATTTATGAGGTCACCCTTAGGTGTTATAAATCTGAGACCATGATTTAAATTAGGTACTCCAGATGATAAGGGTTCTAGGATTCTTTGAGCTCATGGGCCAAGGCCTTTTCCTATATAATTAAGATGATCCATGATCTGATTATGGATTGGATACTTTGGATTCTAAAAGAAATCAAAAATACCTTCATAATATAACTAGTCTCCCTCGGTAAAAGTCTCATTATCTTTCTTTGCCACAATAGCAGGTACAAGAACCACAAGTGGTTTTCATTATTTCTTCTTTTTCTACCAAATAATTGTGGGTCCATTAGTATTCTTTAAAGGTTTAGGCTTACCAAATGTTTTTGGATTTTTAAGAAACTTTTTAACATGGAAGGCATCCTTAAGATTGTACGTGGAAATACCCATGTCTTTAATAACAACCTACTTTGCAAGAGTTATGGGAAATAGATCAGTCAAAGTGGAAGCGAGATCACTAGCACTGATATAATTAGATAGAGGTGGATGTGAAACTATATCCTTGTTTTTCTTCACATGAATTTAGAACCTAGACAATAGTTGTAATTATAGAACTGAGCCTCAAGATCTTTACAATACTCATAAGGTTGTTGATCGATGAGAATAGTAACCTTGATCCCATCATGGGAAAACTTAAGGCACTGATGTAGGGTAGATGGAATGGCATGTACTTCATGGATCCAATAATGACCAAGAAGTATGTTATAAGGCAATTAAATTTCCATGATATGAAACAATGCATGGTGTGAAATGGACCCAACAATGATTGGCAACCAAATAGTACCAATAGACTCCCTTTCAACATTATTGTAAGCCTTGATAGTGATTGTTAATGGTTGAATGTTTTTTGTAGTATAGCCCAATATTTATACCAGTTAAAGAGATATGATGTTCATCCCTGAACCATTTTCTACAAGAACCTACTTAATTTTATGATTTTCAATGATTACTTTAATGTACAATGGGTTGTTATGGATCAGTCTAAGTGTAAACATGTATTTTTGATCAAACATTACTTAACGAAATGAAGACAAATGTCCCAAAAATTTTGGAACTATTCAAGGTTTATATCATTAAGAATAGTGGATTGTTGTAAAATATTATTCAAAATAGTTATATGGACTTCAGATGTCTGTAAGAGATCCAAAATGGACATCTATGCAGGGGTTTTGCTTAGTTGGTCTGATAGACTATAAATCTTTTCAATATTAGGATGAGATGGCTTGGATTTGGTTGGCACATTAGTCAGATTTGGATTTGTTAGTTCCATGTTCATATTTTGATTTATGGAATAAGAGGGAAAAGGGCCCTGGAGAGTAACTCACGAGTGTCTAGTTATGACTGTGTAACCTAAAGGTGGTAAGGAGTCAATATAATTAGTAGATGAAGACAAAGGGCCTTGGAGGGTGACTTACGGGCATCTAGTTATATTTCTATAATTTTGAGTTGGCAAGGGGCCATTATAATTAGAGGAAGGGTGTTGTCTAAAAATAGTAACCCATACAAATAAAATTGCAACATAATTATGTAAACTTGATGTGGTATTACTAGAAAGGGAGGGTGTTAACCTTATAATGATGGGTCTCATACTATGAGGAACACGAGATGGTTCATTTGGTTTGATAGTAATAGTGGAAATATGGGTTGTAGAAATACATCCCATGGTGTTTTTATAGTCGTAGGGCATGTTGTTGTAACCCAATTTGTTAGTATAGGTATTATGATCATGATTATGCTCATGTTGATTATGATTTTGACCCTAATTTTGGTTCTAATTTTGCCTCTATCCTTGATTTTGATTGTTAGTTGGTGGTAGTAGATTATGTCAAGGAAAAGGGTCCTTGTAGATTCATATATCTTGATTTGTGTCATGATTAGGGGCTAGATTAATCTCAACTTCACCACTCTCAATGAGATCTTCAATAATATGTCGCAATTAGATACAACGATAAGCACCATGACCAACAACATGATGGAAGTTTCACAATTAATTATATTTGTACTAATCTAGTTTTGTTGATCTTGAGTAAATGGCCTTGGTATTGGCCATATAATCAGGTTAGCTAGTATGATATTTTAGAACACTATTTCAATTGGTTCTCCAAATTTTCTAAAGACCCTAAAACTACCATGATTTTTTATTTATGGAGGTTGTCTCTACAAATTCGGTGGTGGATTAGGATGAGCTAATTATACATTTGGGGTTGGAGGAGCCTACATCATTTGTACATGCCTTATTTCAATCACCCTATTTCCAACCATTTCTTATTCTTGTTAAACCCCTTTGGTTTATCTTGCACAACTATTTAGATAGAAGATAGGGTCTGATTTGACATTTGTCCCTAGACAAAAATCTTGGCAAGGCCCTTTGCAATAAGATCCTCCTCAATTTGTATACCCTTATCAATAATTTCCTTCAATGAGTTAGCACAAGATAGATGTAGATTATGCCCGACCTTATGATGTAAGTTCTATGTAAATATATTTTCCAACTATTTGTCTGGCAAGTTGTGTTGAAAGCATCCTGATAATGCTCTCCATCTCTATAGATATATGGAAAACATTTCTCCATCATGTTTTTTGGCATTGCACAAGTCAACAATGGTCAATTCATGCTCTATGTTATACGAGAAATGGTTGATGAACTTTTTAGATAAGTCATTCCAATCCATAACCAATCCTTTGGGTAACTTAAGTAGCCAATCTAAAGCTTGTCAAAATAAACTTTGTGAGAACAATTGAAGCAAGTACATGCTACTATAAGAAACCTCTTGGCATAAAAATATTTCTTGAATGTGTTCATGTGGATCCCTCTTTCCTTTATATTTATCAAACTTGGGGGCCTTAAAATGATACAAAAAGGGGACTTGTAAAATAGATAGATCAAATGGATATGGATATATCTCATCAAAAATATATTTCTTGACTCTATTATTCATCTCTAATCATGTCATAATTTCCTTCACAGATTTACACTCTTGTATGTTTGGTGCATTTATGGGTGGAATATAATATTATTTGGGTGGTATGTGCCCCTAGTGTTGCATGGATTTGGTAAGGATGTACACCTTATGATCCTCAACTTGGTTTTGGTTCACTCCTTGAGTTGAGTAGGTAAGCAGCCGATTCTTATGAATTTGTTTCCTTGAATCAACTATGTTCTACTGGTTTTGGGGAGTTATTTATCTATTTTCCATTATACATGTTGGTTTAGATGAACTAGCCAAATTATCTTGAGGTATCTTCTCAATTCAAACTAAATGTTTGGGTCTCTATGTTTGTAAAGTAACAAGAGGTTCTTGATGATTAAAGAATGTGTGTTTTATGTTTAGTGAAACATTTTACACAACATCTTGTGTCTTATTATGCTTATTTGAGACACCTTGATCAATTGTTAAGTTCTCAATCAATGTTTTTTGCATAGGTTCAATCACATTTCCTTGTTCTTTGGAAGCATCATTGTGGATTGAAGTAAAAACCAGAGAGTCGGTTAAGTTTGTGATAAGCTGATCAGCATATAGTTTACTTATTTTCTTAATATTGTTGACAAGATCTTAATCATTTGGCTGACTCTACAAGTATTTCCTTACCCTTGTTAGAGGAAGAAGGTATGTTTGTGTTTGCAATGTTTTGGAAAAATTTCTCTCATTATTATTCACCTTCCCTAACTAAGGTGTGTAATTGATCCATAGGAAAATCCATGGGTAGTCTAGCACCAAATTATATCAACCTAAGGAGTGTTTTGTCTTGGTTTTCTTGGTGTTCAATGTATTCTTCCTTAGATCCTACTATAGTAGGAATGTACTCAAAGATAACAAAATTGTCTTGACCATCATAAAAATGTGCGTCCTCATAGTTAGGGTTGTAAGGGACCCCACTACGAGTGAACCTTTGAGTCATATCTAGAAAGGGATGTTCTATATGTTTGACTAGATTTGAATAAATGTTTAGAAAATGTTTAAACAACGTATGGATTTTGATCTTTCTTCTAAATAAATGACTAAGGCACCAAAAATACTATAAAAGGAGGGTGGTTTGGAACCACACACAATTATAATAATGATGTTCATGAATTTACTCAACCTTTGGGTAAAGTTAAAATTATATAAATTGGAAGAGGGTATGATAACTCAAAAATCCAAGGTGAAAACTAGTACACCAAAGCCTAGATTTTTGTGATATGTCAATATTGTAAAATCTAGTTCAAATTCGATGAGTTGCTATTAGAAAACTAGAAGAAAGCCCTTTGTATTAGGAAGGAGATAATGCAAACCAAAAACCTTAAGATTTAAAAACATGCAATAATTCATAACTATAAAGCTAAATCCAAATGGGTAGCACATCTTTGCCACAAGGTACTAGGAATGGTAGTATAAAATGTGTTTGAAGACTCAAAGCATGAGTGATATTCAATATGACTTTAGTCCACCAAAGACAAGAATGTAATAATGAGTCTATAAATGGCCTCCAATCCAAAATGGAAATTGAACCCAAGTTTCCTCAAGTCAAGTGCAAATGGCAAACCCAATTTAACACATCAACCTTATGAACTTAGAAAAGTGAAATTTCAAATTCAAACTATCAATTAAGGATTCATAAAAATTTGGAAAATGGTCTAGACTCAAATGGGTAGCATATCTACACCAAAATAGATGATATGACATAGTGTTTTAGATGATAAATTTAAACAAAGAAAAGATTGATTTTCACTCGAACAGTGTAATACCTTGTTGCTCAAGAAATTGTGGATAATGTCTTTGGTTATGACCTTTGTTATCAATAAATTTTTGAATTAAATAAAGACCAAGTAATCTAAGACCAAAAAGACAAAAACAATTAAGTGATCATCCCAATCCTTCAACTAAGAAGGTTTCATGATATCATTGAAGTCCATATTTATATGTACACTTGAGAGGAAATTAAGTGTTCATCCAAAATAAAATCACATTATATAGTAGGTTTTTTATACCCCCTTCCCTTAAGTGACAATACAATGACATGGACCTTGGGGTGCACCTTGCATCAAAAACATTTCTACAATAAGTGGGGTTTATCTAAAACTTACAAATTTTTGACCATCTAGATGGATCCCATGTGTACCAACTTTCACATTAGTACACAAGGTAAGAAACACATCAATTGGGTCTACATCAAATAGATTATTATGATAAGGTCTAGTCCTTTTCACAAATACTACATCCATCACTTGCTCATTGTAGTGTGATGTCCAAAATTATCATACATCCTAGGCTTAGCCTCCTACTAATGGAGATAATTTAACTGCTCAAACCATCATCTCAGTGGGGTGATCCTAATTTATATACCCCCCATGAAGAGGGGTTGAATATGATGTTGGGAGATGAAGCCCCAAGTCAAATATTCCCTATAGAACTTATGGGAGGTGATCAAATCTCCCTCACAAGCCAAAATGCATAAAATAAAATAAAAACTAAGTAAAAAGGCTTTATGGTTATTTTTAGATCATCCAAGCCATATGGGTCTTGGGGAGAGCCTTGACAACATCATTTTTACATGTTTAGACTAAGGCATAATTTATAATGAAAATGGTACTTTTGATCCCACAAGCTCCCTATAGGGGGCAAAGGGAGAGCATACACACATAAATTCTTTTTTTATCAAACAAATATAACTAAACAATCAATGATAAATGACTTACTTAAAGCAAAACTTTGAAGTGAGTTTAGTTTTAAATCACCAAATTAAAGTGTTTGGTGATGTTCTTTGGCCCCTTTAGCTTAAGTTGCAAAAACTTTTAAAGAACAACTAATAAATATTTAACATAAACATTAAATTTTTTCCTTAATCACCACTTGCAAAGATTCCTAATTATTTTTAAGCACTAAAGGAAGTTAAAAAGACTAATTAAGCTCTAAATGATCCCTTTCCTTGCAGTCCCTGGATAAAAATTGTGAGAGTCTCATTTAGATTTGAAGCTCTTTTACAAATGAGACAAGGCACTTTGGTTTTAATACTCTTGGGTTTGTGTTTTAAAAAATATAGTAACCATTAGCAATCACCTCTAACCATAAACAATTCATTCAAGACCATCATTAGTCAAGTTTCAACCAGTCATGGCTAGTCTATACTTAACCATTGATGGTTACTTGTAGACTTGAAGGTATCAACATTTTTATCAAAAAGCACTTGTTAAACTGTTAGGACAAAAATCTCTCAAAGGAAAATATTCTAAATCATGAAATAAAACCAAACCAAATACTTAAATTTTTAGATTAGCAAATATAACCTTGAAAATAATCTCAAAACATTTAGGTAAGAAAGGAGTTTTATCAAAAACTTTACTTATCCTAAGATAGAATAAAAACTCCAAAAGTAAGCTCTTGGATCATGATTTGGTTCAGACTAGAGACTTAAAAAATCCAAAATGTTAGCAACAAGTTGAACAAAAGCTCAAAAATAAAGATTTTAAAACATATTTCCTTTACAACCCAACTGTGGGTGGTTAGCTCTAACCATTGACAATCAGTAATAACCATTGGCAGTCATTGTGTAACCTATAAGTGCATAAAAACATGGGAAAACAAGAATTAAAAAGTTGTTAAAGGACTTTTTAATGACTAAAATGAAAATTTAGAATGGTCATAGTGCCTTCTCTTATTGAAATGGACTCCATGTGTCCTACCAGGTGTGACAAGATGTAAGATGGATTTCAAAAAGGATCAATTCAAACATTAGTCATGAAAACTCACAAAAGAATGCATAAGAATTAACAATCTAAGCCAAACTATTCATGTGGAGTTTTCTAATTATAATGAAGGTCAATTTGAAAGAAAAAAATACTATTTACCTTCCCAAATCAATTCCACCACCCAAAAATGGCTCCAAGCATGTTCTCCCCTTAATCTAAAGCTCTAGTCTTTGTCAACAATGGCTTCTTTACTCCTTCATTACCTTAAAAACTCTATGCATAACCTAGACTAAATAGAATAAATCTTCAAATTGGTCTATCAAATTAATCTTACCCAAATGCAAATAACATAATAATCAAAACACAAATGACTTGTGAAGATATTTTGGCATTATGATTTTACAATAAAATAGCTTAAGAAATGGTGTTCTATGCCTTTCTAGTTATGGATTTTGGAAATGGTCTAAGATCAACCATGGCTGTCCATATTAAGATTGAGATGTGTGGTCATAGATTAATCTAATATTTGGAATTAAATCCATAAATAGCCTCATAATTATTTGGGAGGAAGGGGCATTAATTAGGCATGGATGCCCATAATTCAGATATTTTATGCATTTATAGCTTATGGATGTCATCCCATAGATGATGTCACTAGGTGATGTAGATATGGGAATCAATTTCTAATATTTAAATAATAAATAACCTCCATGGAAAATCCACTTAGGCTCTTTATTTGAATTAATTAGCCTTAAACAAGATTAATCAATTTGTGTGCAATTCTTTAGAAATTGGCGCTCAATTAATCAAAATGGTCAGAAAGTCATATTACTAGGTCGTAATTTGACTCGATAAGAATTAGAAGGTGATGTTAGATGCATTGGAACTGTATTCTTATTTAAGATATTTCTAACATAAAACAACAAAGGTACATAACATGTACTAATGAATTAGAAGAAAAAAGTGATCCAAAATACAAAAAGGTGAAATCATCATTTTGACTCGAAATGAAATGATCAAAATTAGGAATCACATAAAATACATTACCCCATTTAGGGATATAATGGCCCAAATTAGCACTTTTATAGGACAAGTTTGAACTATTTAGTAGGTTTTTATTGATTTTGACCTAAATTGGGCATTTGAGTGCAATTCAAGTAAGATTGAAAATTTCAACACAAATAGTGTTAGGAATTGGATTCTAGAATTAATATGCACCTATATTGAGGAAAACCTATATACAAAGTTATGATTGAAAATGACTCAAGTGATCATGTTTACATGATGTCATTTTTCCAATCTCTTGGATACATATGACATGATTTGGAAGATACAACAAAATTAGTAAAAGCATTCTATGGATAGAGATATAGTAGATTTGGACACATAATATAACCCCTTCCAATAAGATTAGATATATTAGATATGTCATTCCTATTATTAATAAGTAATGGGGTCTTTAATATGTTGTTAGTATTCACATGGATGTAGAGACTTTATGTAGTTCCATCTATAGTACACTGATGCCCAAAATACATATACTACAATAGAATGGTTACAATTCCATGACTACGGTATGAGTATTCCCTATAATCAGTGATATCTCCTCATCCACCCCCAACACCACCACAATCATATGACATATATTATGGATCATTATTTAGAGATGAATAATACACATATTCAAGATCAACATAAAGAGTTGATTATTACCCATATAGATTATCCTTATATACAGTGATCTATCCAACATAGAGTACATTAGATAATTACTTATAGACCATAAAGGGATCCATGTTATATATCACAAACTTATTTAGAAATAATAATAGTTCAACATGTTCCATAATGAACATAAGCAATAAGACACCCTCCTATTACATAATGAACATTATAGATTCATCATCCTTTTAGAGCCATTCATCATACCCTGCATTCCATGAGCATTGAGCATGATAGACAAGGTATACCACATGACTATATATCATATTTTGATCCATCCCTAGTTGATACATCCCATCCATGATAGAGTATCCCTCTATCACCTGATATAGGCACTTCACCTAGTCCTCCCCTTGAGTGCATCATTGGTTAGTTTTTTAAATTTTGAAATATCCCAACATTAATATATATATATATATATATATATAATACAAAAGCATTCAAATATTCAAAAAATCTAAAATCATGCCCTGAGCATGACATGATTGTTATATTAAACTATTTACATATGTTATTTATCACATGTTTGGTAGATGGCATATTCTTTACAAGCATACATGCATTTCACAATATTTGAGTATATGTAGCTTACACATAGACATATAAATTTTATTTTTCTCTATCAAGTGGCCATACTAGGCCCATTTTGTTCTACATATTCCATTATTATAGATTATATATTTCTATGACCTTTGTACCATGTTGAGCCACTAATATTTCTTATACATGCCTTACTAGTTATTCATTTCTTACATAGTGAAATTATTTTTCATTTTATTTTGATGTGACATTGATACATATGGATGGTATAGACTATTTCCTTCTATGCTCCATTGATTTTATTACTCTTTTACATGATATATTACTTTGTGTATGAATACTATGTGTGACCTTTAGCCTTGCTTGATGCAAAATCCATTGATATCCTTTTTTACAACATTTTGTATCTCCTCCTACATGTGGCCTTCAACCTTGTTTGTTTTGACATCTTATGTCCCATGTATGTGACAACTAACACTTGATTTTACTGAGCTTGTCTACATTGATGGGTGTTATGATCTATATCATGCATTATTACTGCATAGTATTATTCAAAGATACTTTTATTTCATGATTCATTGATATACCTATTTATACATCACACTTATATGGCTTACATTCCATATGTTACATATATGCCTTGATTGATACATTCATTACTATGATGACATATTCTCCACATGATCAAATGATATTACATGATATATATATATATATATATATATATATATATATATATATATATATATATATATATATACTTAACTTTTATTTAAGGATTAGTGACTGATAAGATACATCCATTATCTTAAAATGGGGGCATTACAGTTGGCTTGTCTTAGAGACATAAGCTTCCATGAGTAGAAAATCATAACATAGTACAAATTTCACATCTTTTAGAGATTTAGATGGTTTAGATATCAGATTGTTTCATGTACATGACATACATTTGGACATTGATACAAAGTATAGGGGCATATGCCATGCATATGCATTCACTTTATAGAAACTTGAGTATAGTCATATATGCTTAGATGCATATGAATGGGCATATGCATAATAATTTATAGGAACAAAATTTCATATTTTCAAATTGACATACATTTGAGATACATGTTCTCAAATTTAGCATATAGATACACAATATTATATCTCAATGGCATAGATTCAGGGGAAATGATACAAGTTCATGTACATATATAAACCAACAAAGTTATAGTTAAATTGAAAAAAAATTCATCCTACTTCACACTTATCAAACCTGCATACATGATGGGGGCATGAACATTGTTCATTCCTTTGCGATCATGCCTTATTTTTTTTACATGGATCTAACTTGATCAAACTATATTAAAACATAACATTTGAATAGATAATCCATCTATAATGGTTGCTTAATTTTTTTATCGAACCTAGCCTGATTAGTTCTTTCATTTTACTTTTGTAGTGATTTTATTTTGAGTCAAACCTAGTTGTATGGTTATCTATATCTATTTTATTTCATAGTTATTTGGTTTAGTACATTGTTTATTTTTCCCCACATTGATGAGGGTTGTGGCATGTTTCCTTCCCAGCTCAATATCTTGCATAGTTACACAAGTTTGGGACATGATCATTACAACATTTCCAATGATTTAACAAGTAAATATCATCTCCAATAAGTTTCAAGGGAAACATGACCCTCACCTATACACAACTATACTCTAATCCTTGATCTTTTTATTTTCAGTTTCATATTTAATATTTCACATATAGACATTAAATAAATTTTTCAATTATAGGTTTTCATGGAGTAAAGTTGTACAATTGGAGCCATCTCCTAAAAGGTAAAGAGTGTTGTACACATTTAGGTACATTTTATCATTTTACTCTAGAATTTTTATTACTAGAATAAAAGTAGGAAAATTTTAGATACTAAAATAAAGTTTTCATTATTTAACAATGGAAAACTTGGCACACATTTATCACACATGACCTGAGCACCTAAACAAGGTCCTAATTCACCATCCTTTCACAATTTCATTTTGTCTTATGATTCAACCTTTTCATTCTATTGGTATAAACCTACATGAACCTCACTAATTATTTCAAACCTATTAAGTATTCTATATATACATCTAAAGACTCTTATATTAATCCACCTATACACTAGTTAGTTATGATTATTACAGTTATTATTAGTAGTTGATAACGACCTACACTAGCCAAAACCTACCCACTCCAAAAAGTAACTATTTAATAAAATAAAACTCATCCTTAGGGTTGGCCTATAACCATATCATGCTAGTGGCATGAGGAATTACTCAAATGGATCAATATATAAACAAATCAAGGTTTCATTCAAAAGGGACATAGGAGTTATCTGTAATACATATATACACTATTGAATATTGAGAAAATCTACCATATTTTTTCTAATTTACATACCTATCACTAGGAGTAGTCACAAGAAAAGTCTAAAGCACTCAAAATCTAAATCAAAACAAGATTTTTCAAGTGCTAAAGTTAATCATTAGTTTCATGCATATAGAAAAGGAACATAATTACACAATCACACTAAGTGGGATAACTACATGTGGTTTGATTTCCCTCCTTAGAATATTAGATATGTATTCAGTCAAAAATCATTAGGTGAGGGTGATTAGGTTCATCACATCCTATTGCAATTCCCCCATTTTTGTAGGTTTTTAGCCCTTATAAGCACATCTAAGGTTTTAATGCAAAGGAGGCTAATTTATAGATATGTGTGATCACTAGGGTTTAGGATCACAAACAAAAAATAATAAAATATAGTTATATATGATAGTATATTCACTATGCTGCACTTGTACATAGGTCATACTAACTAAAAAGTTAGTATTGACCAATGATATTGACTTGATCCTATGGAACCAACCCATCACAGGTAGTAGATCAGTGCTTGAACTAAATGAAAAAGAGGCATGCTTATACCTAATGTCCACTTTTAGAATATAGTCACAATCAAATAATCAACTAAAAAAACTAAGTATCATGATATCTTTATTATTTTCCATATTTAGAATATCCCTTCTCAAATCAGAAGATTCAATTATCAATCATTTATATTTAGATGTATGTTTGAATACCAAATATGTGAATCTAAATTATATTTCAAAGTTTTATATTAATTACATTAGTATTTACCATTAATATAAATTATGTTTAAATAATATATAATGTGGATATGAATGGAATTATCATAATTATTTTCCTTGGATCAGGAAAAAATACTACATATTTTCATTTAGTGTAACATTATGTATGGTAACCTTAGAGTGTAAGCTATAATTTTTAAAATTAAACCACTTCTAATGATAAAAATTATATAGCATTATAATATCTCAAAGATGACACCACTATAAATGTGTTCACAATAACTACACAACTATCAACACCATAAAGTTTTAATCTCATATCGTAAGATATCAATATGTCTTAGTAGAGAAATAGGACACCACCATCACCCCAATATCAATCAGCTTGGACACTTACTTCTCCACAAAACTAGATAGGATGAGCACCATAATCATCTCAATATAAATTAGGTTGGGCACCACTTTAATCAAAAATATAATATGAGGGTTATCATAACCAATCATAAGGTTGTGGAACATCATAGAGGCAAGGTCGATAATAGGGGGTTACCAAGGTTTTAGAGAGGGAACTTAGTAACCAAGACAACCCATAAATTTCTACTTGCATGAGGAAATGAATCACATTACATATAATTATCCTATTAATACTTAGTGAAAAACCTATTTTGCATATTTCAAGATATCCAACCAACACAATAGTGAGGATTGTCCCACACTTGAGAAATAAAGGAAAAATAAAATAGTGCAAAATGTAAACATGGTGAACACCCTACCCAAGTAACTTGAATTAATACAAGTTGTAAAAGGATACAACATAAATAGCAAGGACATATACCCATGGATATGACAAAGGATAATATTATTCAAAAACTATGAAAAAACAAGTATCCAAACCTAATAAGAGAGAAACTACTCATGAATGAAGAAACCAACCTATTACAGTTAATAAGAATGCAAGATGGAAGCATCGTCAATGATGTGAACATGGAAGAACAAGTGTATGGTCAAATCACTTGCATTTTACAATAGGAATAAATTGTTAATATGCTCGTCAATATTTTTAAATTCATAAGTCTAATGTGAAATAAGGATACATCACAAAATATCATAAACTTGTTACCCATTTTTTGGATTCTAACATGCGGGTAAAAGAAAATAGAAAAAATAGTTTGATATTTAAAGGAAAATAAACCATAGTTATGGATTCTAGAATGGATGTTTAACTCTCAGGCTATGAGGTGTCAAATATTGTATTTGATTTTGGGAGTATTATCAATATGATACCAAGGTCCACATGAGAAGCTATTTGGAAACCTAAATTAAAACATATTGTAACTTCAATCTTGGTAGTGTAAGACCATGTCAAACCTATTTGGAAGTTTAATTATGTATAAATCAATGTGAAAGAGCTAATTTTGTGAGGGGGCTTTAATAAAATAGATATGAAGACATATGAGACACATTATCCTAAGTTAATTGGTGTAGACACTAAAATTTTGTATTAAATACTTGGAAATGTCAATCTTTACCTATTTCACCTTGCATGGCTTGTGTGAACACATAAGGCTCTTGCACACTCTTCTCTCCATTAGTTTAACCTTATATGATTTACTATCAGTCATCTATAAGAATTCCCTAATATGTGTCTCACATTATTTAAATCATACTTAGACTGTCTTTAGATCATCATTTCAATATTTTTACATTTTAGACAACTCTCTTAGATTCATATGCTTACATAATTCCAAATACATCTAAACTAGATGAACATGTCCCATGCTAAACAATGGTCATTTTTAAATTTTAAATTTTTTCCCATGGGTTGACCCATATGTTTCACTTGTTGGTAGCATGATAAAGTACCTAGATAGTCCCATAAAAATACATAGTAGGTCTAAACCTAGTTTATCATCAGTCACTCCTAAAAAAAAAACTATACACTTTTTTGCATTCAAAGGGACTGCCCTAAACATCCAAATTTAGAAATTAATAATAAGGAGCAAACCCTATCTAAATCTGAAGCACCAAAGTCAGGCCAAGTTTTCTAGTGTCAAGTGGTGAAACATATATTACAGGTTGTATTCATTAAATGAGCACCACTACACACATACACCTAATAGGGACAACTACATATGTTTCGATTTCCCTTTTTCGAATATTGGATACATAAGCAATGTTTATATATTCATTAAGGAGTAGTTGAAATCAGCTCAACCCAATTAATTCTCTTTTTATAATCCTAAACCTAGTGTAAAAAGTGGACCTAGGGTTTTAAAGAAAAGGAGGCATGTTTTTTTATATTATGCACACATCAATCCCCAAATATTGCACACAAATATGAATCCATAGCTTATGACAAATCAAAGAGGCATAGTCTACACAAAAGAGCCTGGAAGAGGATAGATGATATCATCTTGTGTATGCATCCATAGACTGATGGATTTATCTAGGTGGTTTCAGATACATAGATGTTGATCTAAACAACTCACAATATATTTTCAACCTTTTAATCACTTGCATTTATTCTCAAACCTGCACATAACAATAACACATTAAGTATCTAAATCCTTTACATCCTTTATATTTATAATAAGTGTAAGTATTCATATCATGTTATACTTTAGCATTCAGATCAATGTTTTATTGTAATTTATTTAATAATCTAAATAGGTCAAAGTTTTATACTTGTTAGATACACCAATATGAAATAAGGTAAAATGTGGGCTGATGATATCTAAATGATGATACATATTATGGATAACTAGTTGAAATCTCATTAAGATAATGTCATCATTGTCATTCCAATTAATAAATCAAAATACAATACATACATGAATAACAAATGAAACCAATTCTCCTCATGCTCACATATTATAAAGTTGGTATAATGTAAATGTCAAACCAAAGAAAGAAGTATCCTAAGATTTTTCATGCCCAAAATAACACACTAATAAAACTTGTAAAAAAATGAGCTATTTATTTTGAAAGGTTAAATTATAATGATGTTAGGTTTTACTTGCGCATGCACAAAATTCAACTTAAACCAAAGCAAAACTTTATGGGACAAGGAGGTGTTGGTTAAAGATTAGTTTTTGTATTAAAATGTTACTAAGATTAGATTAAATTAGTCATGGCCCTATACTTAGAATTTTATAAAGGCTAATTATTTTAATTAATAAAATATGACTAGAGTACTCTCTGTAATATAATATTTTTTTCAAATCCTTTTTATTAAATATTTTATAATGATAATACTATCTAAAATGGAGTATAAGCTACCCCTCACAAATAAGCCTAAGTAAAAAGGGAATAATTGTTACAAGTGTTTAATATGGTTATCTTCACAAAATTGCTTTAATAATTTCATAGACAATAAAATAAAATGATAGGTTCTTAGTTATTAAGGTAATAGTATAATCCAAAAAAAAAAAAAAAAAATCCTTTGCCACAAGTTATGGTGGGTTAAATCTTTACAATTAAATTAGTTATTAATGTAGGTTTCCCAAAACAATTCTTTAATATCATTACGGATGAGTATAAAAATATATTCTTACTCTTGGATTGTATTTTGGTCTTTTGTTTTTCACATTGAGGTTACATAAGAATTGAAGAAGACATTTAAAAATTTTAAGGACACCTTTTTTTTCATGTATATCTATTTTTTTTTCCTTTTTTGTTTGTAATATGCATATTGTATCTACGTTAAGTGTATATAAATTTATATATCTCTCTATATAAATATTTATATAAAATAAATATGTATTTTATATATGTGTGTATATATGTATTTAAGCTTAAAAGTATACACACATACATATTGAAATGATTTATAATCTATAATATACAAAAACATTTTTAATTGTTTTATTGTGTGTCTGTGTCTGTGTGTACATATATACATGTGTGTGTGTGTGTGTGTGTATTAAATAAACAAGCTTGGGAAGGGGAAGTTATAATCCCAGTCAGTCTAAAACATAGGTAAGCAATGAGCTATTTAGTCGTGACCCATTTTAAGGGGTGGTCAGATTCATAGTCAGCACCCCTCTTAAAAAAAGGATGGAGGAGCAGTAGCCAACATTGTTGACCCCTACTTACAACAGGTGGTGATATAACACTATTTGCTCCTCCTATCCCATTTAAATATGGAATGTGGTTGGCCTTTTGGATGACGATCAAATATATTTATATATTAAAAATTTAATAAATAATATTTTTTTACTTATATTATTATTATATAGTATAAATAAATAAAATAATATATATATATATATATATATATATATATATATATATAATTTCTATTTACATTATATGAATTTTAAATTAAATAATTCTCACATTTTCATTTTCTATCTTAATTTCTAAGTTGATGTTAGGAATGAGAAATAAGACCATTCCAAGCCCATGAATCTAAAGCATTCACAACAAAGACATCACAAGAAGGCTACAAATATGATATGCAAACAAAAGGTAAATCATATATTATTCAGATTAAGACATGCAAGTACAAGGGAGAACCCTTACATAATTAGGCAAGTCAAAATAAAAAACTAGCCTAACTAATCAATGTGGGATAAATCCTCACATAGGAAAAAACTAGGAAAAGATAATAGAAGTTATCTTGTGTGTGTGTGTGTGTGTGTGTGTGTGTGTGTGTGTGTGTGTGTGTGTGTGTGTGTGTACACACACACACACACACACACACACACACATACATATATGTATATATACATACATATATGTATATATACATATATGTATGTATATATACATATACATATACATATACATATATATATATATATAGACACACACACACACACACACACACACACACACACACACACACACATATATATGTATATATGTGTATATATAGATATATGTATGTATGTATGTATTAAATAAACAAGCTTGGGAAGGGGAAGTTATAATCCCAGTCAGTCTAAAACATAGGTAAGCAATGAGCTATGTAGTCATGACCCATTTTAAGGGGTGGTCAGATTCATAGTCAGCACCCCTCTTAAAAAAAGGATGGAGGGGTAGTAGCCAACATTGTTGACCCCCACTTACAATAGGTGGTGATATAACACTATTTGCTCCTCCTGTCCCATTTAAATATGGAATGTGGTCGGCCTTTTGGATGACAACCAAATATATTTATGTATTAAAATTTTAATAAATATATTTTTTTACTTATATTATTATTATATAATATAAATAAATAAAATTATATATATATATATATATATATATATAATTTCTATTTACATTATATGAATTTTAAATTAAATAATTCTCACATTTTCATTTTCTATCTTAATTTCTAAGTTGATGTTAGGAATGAGAAATAAGACCATTCCAAGCCCATGAATCTAAAGCATTCACAACAAAGACATCACAAGAAGGCTACAAATATGATATGCAAACAAAAGGTAAATCATATATTATTCAGATTAAGACATGCAAGTACAAGGGAGAACCCTTACATAATTAGGCAAGGCAAAATAAAAAACTAGCCTAACTAATCAATGTGGGATAAATCCTCACATAGGAAAAAACTAGGAAAAGATAATAGAAGTTATCTAGAACCTAGTAAATATGATAAATATACTCTAACACCTCCTTCAAGTAAAGTTAGGGGTTAATAATAGCCAAAAAAAATATAGTGGCATATCTACAGTATGAGTCTCAGCAACTAGGCTTGATAAGATACTCATGTATAATATATATCTATGAAATGAAGAAGGAAGATGTCCTCACAAACACCCCCCAATGACAACTTATGAAACCCCAAGAATGAAACATAACTCAAGGAAATGAGGCAATGTAAAAAGATCCATGAAGATGTCAAAAACCTATTATTGAGTTGAAATGTACTTTAAGCTAAGAAATCCATTCTAAATGTACTGACGAATCAAATGCATATGTACCTAAATGTGTTTGTTCCACTAGTGCTCAACTAGGTTGTGGGATATGTCAAGTGCACTCTGGTTGTCATACCAAAGTATAGTGGGTAAATCCTGTATGAAGCCAAACTCTATCAATAATTGATGAAGCTAAAGAACCTCTTGACTCACTGTAACTACTACCTTGTAGTCAACCTCTGTAGATGAAAATATAATAGCATGTTGCTTTTTGCATGCCCAAATAATAGGTGAAGAACCAAGATAAAATATGTACCTAGAAGTGGAACATTTATCATCAAGAGAACCTACCCAATCTGAATTAGTATACCCAACCAATTGAGTATAACCCCTAGTGTAGTGTAATCCAAAATGGCTAGTGCCTTGCAGATATCATAAAATCCTCTTGGCATCCTGCCAATGACTATCATGAGGAGAACATGCAAACCTAGATATAATCCTAACTGTAAATGAAATGTTGGGGTGAGTATAGGTCAAATACATAATACTATCAACCATCTACCTATACAATGTAGGATCATAAAGAGGAGTAGTATATGTGGTAGTGAGAGTGAATCCAAACTGAAAAAGAGGACTTGGATTGCAATCAACCATGTCAAAATGCTAAAGAAGATCAAGGGTGTACTTCTGATGACTTAAATTAATCTTTGAATCTAACTGTGAAATATGCAAACCAAGGAATAAGTACAAAAGATTGAGATATATCATATCAAATTGCACTAAAAGTACCTAATGAATAGCCTAAGTCTAAGAAGATGAGTTATCTATGAGAAATAGATCATCAACATACAAGACTGGTATAACAATATTCTCCTTAATATGTTGGATTAAACTATGGGATCAAAGTGGCAGCTAACAAAGCTAATAGAGCAAAGAAATGAATCCATCTTCTCATACCAAGTTTGAAGGGCCTATTTGAGACCGTAAAAATACTTCCTAAGTCTACAAATAAGAGAAGAATCATGAACAAACCTAGTAGGTTGATCCATATAGACTTCTTCCTACAAATCTCCATGCAAGAAGGCACTCTTAACATTCATTTGATACACTAACCAATCTTGTGATGTAGTAAGAGAAAATGTAGGGTGTATAGAATCCATCTTATAAATAGGTGCAAAAGTCTCAAACTAGTCAATACCTTCAACTTGTGAGAAACCCTTTATAACAAGATGTGCCTTATACTTGTCAATAGACCCATTAACTGCATACTTGGTGCAATATATCCACTTTCACTTAACCAACTTTCTTCCCTTAGGAAGAGAGACCAAATCCCAGTATGATTCTTAATAAAAGAAGAATACTCATCTATCATCACATCATCCCATGCTTGTATCCCATAAGTCTATAAAAAAACTATAGATCTTGAGAGAATGCCTGACACAAAATTCTAATACCTATAGAATATGTATGATGATGTCGAGTGGGTGGAAGATCTTGTATGAGAGGTGTTACCTTATAAACTATATTATGAGCCTACATAGGCATAGTGATAGCATCAGTAGGGATAAGATCCTCAACTTCCATAACGTCCTTAGGGGCCTCCTAAACTAGCTCCTCAAAAAATGAATCCTCAAGAGGAGGTGAGGAATCAATAAAATAATAACAAAAAGGTATGGAAGAAGATGAATAATTATGAGATGTGAATCACTCATCAAATCATACATATGTTTAAAAATAACATCATGAGTATCAGGATCCAAAAGATTATAATTTCACATGTCCTCATAATACCCTAAAATAATCAAGGGTTTTCTCTTTTTATCCAAGGTTTTCCTTTTCTTATTTGGTACAAGCACCCAAGCATGGCTCCCAAATACTTTTAAAAATGAGACATCAGGCTTGGTTCTAGACCAAGCCTCCTCTAAATTCAAATTCTCAAGTGCTTTGTCTAGTGTGTGATTCTATATATAATTTTCACAATTAATTGCTTATGCCCAATAGATAAAAGGTAAATCCCATGAATACATCATGCAGTTAGCCATCTCCTTTAAAGTTCAACTTTTTCACTTTGTTAAGCCATTATATTGTGGATTATGTGAAATATAATGTTGGCGAATAATACCATGAGCTACCAAAAAATTAGAGAACTCTCGACTGAAGTACTCCCCCCATTATTAGTATGAAGCTTCTTGATACAACTAGAAGACTATTACTCAACCAAAGCCTTAAAGATTTTGAAGTGATAAAATACATCACTCTTGTACTTGATAAAATAAACTCAATTACACCTCGATAAATTATCAATAAATATAAGTACATACTTAGCTCCATTGAAAGGAGTAGGAAGACCATCAAATCATTGTGCACAAGCTCAAGTGGTGAAAAAAATCTCTTGGACATACCTTTAGGAAATAGATCTTGGTATTGTTTCCCTAATGCACAACTAGAGAAAAATCTATCAAAACATGAAACTCTAAGAATACCATCTATCATACCATGAGTGCTCAACTCTTTCAAATATCTATAATTGAGATGTCCAAACATCTCATGCCAAAGCTTACTCTTAAAATATGCATAAAAAACCAAATATGTCCCAAGAGGAGGAGTATCATCAAAACCCTCAAAGTAATATAGTTGAAAACTATGATCAACAACACCATATGAAATAAATGTATGAGGCTCAAACAAAGCTTGAACTTCATCCCCATGTGGTGTGAAAGTCATTGTCTTGCCCTGACAAGATTGGCAAATATGATAAATTGAAAGTAGATTAGTGGTGATGATAGGAATATATATGGTATCATTAATGCAGCCACCATCAATTTGTATGTCACCCTTTCCTTAATATAAATAAAGGAAGAATCTATAACCTCAATGTTGGAAGTAGAACTTAAACCAAGAGATACAAATGACTCCTTAGAATAAGTCATATGGCAAGAAGCACTAGAATATATAACCCAACTATATAAAACATGTGATTGACATCTCCAAACAAAATTAAGTGTTTTTCCATGATCATGAGATGGAGATGGACTGGAGATAAAAATCTTATGTTTTTTTATGACATCTTCTAGGTATTACATTCTCTTAAAACACCTAGATTATTCATGACCATTATCTCACAGTAGGAACATGAAAGGCTAGAATTATTCTTGGATTTGGAAGATGATTTAGGTTTAGATGTGTTGTTGTTGGGCTTAGGGACACATTGATATGGAGGAGTGTTCTTGGACTTACTCTTTGATTTTTCCTAACTCTTAGGATGTAATGCTATTAATACATTTTGAGAGGTGAAAGACTCAAGGTGAGATAATTTGGATTCCTCCCTAGTAAGTCTTTCACAAAATAACTCTAAATTAGGCATTTTGAATGTGGCATCTAAGACATCCATGCTAGTAAAAAAGGTAGAAGCAAATATTAAGAATGAACCCTTCAACTTGGATAGAATCAGATACACACACTCTTCATCTTTCTTATTTATTTCACTCCCCTTCAATTGTGTTAATAAGTGCTTAAATTTAGTGAGATAGTCTAAAATAGAGGGGAGATATGTAGGATTGATTGAATTAAGTTCCACTTCAACTTGTATGGATCTCATGTGATCTACTTTCTCAAATAAACCTTTTAGTTTAGTCCATGTTTTGAATGGAGTGTCACACCCATCCAAATGAAACAACATACTATCACTCACATAAGTCCTTATCAAACCCATACATCCATCAAATGTACATTGGTGCTGAATTTTTTCATATTATTTTGTAAATTGTGGTTGAGTTTCATTCATTAGGGATCATAATTCTTTGCATTTAATGATTATTTCCTTTCTAGGTCTCCATGTATGATAATTATACATAGTCAAAGGTTCACATTTATCTAAACCAAGAGAAGAATCTATGATAGCAAATCACTAAAGAGTAGAAAGAATATAAAAGAGTGCACAAATTGACACCGAGACAACCCCCCAAAATATTTGTATTGAGCCCCCACAAATTTGGCACTTTATAAAAATAGTGCATTTTTATAAATAGATGACACCAATTTATAGAAAATTAACAACTATACACTTTTTAAAAAAATAAAACCCAATTCTAAGTTACAGTTCAAAAGATATAAGCTTTACGAATTTTTGTAAATGAGTCAAAAGTAACAAAAATTATAGTACAAGTCGATGTTTGTGATCAAATTATGAAATAAACCTAGCCTTCCAACCACTCTTTGGAATTAGAATTTCATCATGAATGTTTTTATGCCCATCAAAGTGAAAAAATAATCCATCGGTAACCCTTATATGTGTACAAGTGAAACTAACTTCCTCTTAAAGAAAAAAAAATCAACCATTTACAACAAATAATGAATGAATATGTGTCTTTGAGAGGAGAAGAAGTGCATTACTATTGTCACATGTCTTAATCTAAGAGAGGCACTTCTAAAGAACCTCTAATGCATCTTTACTCAAACCCAATGCTAGAAACAAGTCTTTTTGAGGATCCACTAAGGCAAAGAAAGGTGCCAAGGTTCAATTACAACTCAGACCCTATTGGTTGCTTGGATGTAATGGTGACCTTAAGAAAGATAGTACAACATCAAAATAACACCAAATAATACCATCCAATAGCTTACCAGATCTACAGACAAAACAAAGACAACATAGGTCTTTAAAAACTCCAACATAGTAGTAGATCACTCCAAAAAGAAGGACAAAGTCAGAAAAGACCAAATAATGAAGTAGATGATGCCTCCTTCCAACATAGATCTATACTTTAAAAGCTGCCTACACATCCAACATTGGTCTCAAACTTCTCTAAAAGGAGGATGTGGTCAAAAAAGTCCATAAAATAATAATGCAATGTTTAAGAAGGTAGGATGGAATCTTGACATATCTATAGCAAACAAACAAAAATAAAAAACACACTATTTTCCTATTGGTGCTTGGATTTGATGGTGAATTTCACGTTGACTTCTAAACAAGCAGAAAAAGAAGGTGCAAAACTGAATTATGCAGGCCAAAATGAACATAGAGATCGAAAAGAAAGGAGGATTCCATAGTTCTTTCAATGCTAAGCAAAGACCAAAAGTGGAATCCAATGCACTTATGTTGGTTTGTAATTCTCCAAAAATAACACAATAATATATTTATATCCTCAAATAAGCCGAAGACAAGGAGCTGATAGAAATCTTACAAATTTAGAGATCCGTAGTGTAGTCGATAAATAGAATTATCTGAAAACTTACAACCAGATGGTTGAAATCGTTCAAGGATCTAATAACATGTTATAAATGATAAATAATATCATTTTAAGCCCATAAATTTGAAGCACTCACAATAAAAACATCACAAGAAGTTTGCAAATATGATATGCAATCAAAAAACAAATCATATATTATTCATAAAAATACATGCAAGTACAAAGGAGAACCCTTGCATAAGTAGGTAAGCCAAAATAAGAAACTAGCCTAACTAATCAATGTGGGATAAATCCTCACATAATACAAAACTAAGAAAAGATAAAAGAAGTTATCTATAACCTAGTAAACATGAGAAATATACTCTAACACATGAGACATAAAAACAAGGTATTATACTAAATATGTGAGTTTATTTTCTAATATTCCAAAAATATGTATTGTTTGAATTTAATATAACATTTATATATATTTTTAAAAGTAATCTAAATTAAGAGGAAGTAATATGGTTTCACTATGTTGTAATTATCCTTTATATGTGTATCTATTATGTGAGATAAGGGAGAGAGATTTGTAATAATTAATAGAATTTGAAAAAACGAGAAATTGATTCTTATACTAAAACATTCATCATCTAATATCCATTTCATTTGTCATTCTATAATCAATCCAAGTATCATTAAACCAATATTTTTAACAACTCTTATTGAAATAGATAGCAAACATTTACAACTTTTCAATAGAAATCTATTTCAACAATACAAATAAAAGCATATAAGTGTAAGAAGTTATTTGAGGATAAATAAATATAGGTATCTTACTACATCCCATTCAATTATTCACCCTCTTATTTGAATACAAATGTTCAACACTCCTTCAAAAAATGATTTTAAGCCCAATATAAAACTATTAAAGCTACTTCCATTTCTCAAAGATAACCCAAGAATTATTTTTTAAATCACATAGTTACAAGATTTTACATGTCCATAATCACAAGATCATTCTCAAAGAGTTAGTCACATATAAATTTAGGATATTACAAGAAGTAAAGATGCTTAACAACTCAAATACATAGGCAAGTAGAATCAACCAATTTGGCATAGCCTCATAAGCTCCAAGTTTCAAATGTAAAGGACATACAACACAAATAGAACAAGTTTAAAAATACTCCAAGTATGGCCAAATGAGAGAGAGTTTGACCTTCCATCTAATTATCATCATCACACAAAATCTCACTAAGTGAAGCCATGCATAGCCCCCACAAGTCCCAAGGAAAAAAAACATTTCACTACACATATGCACTTGGTTCAAGCCTATTGAAATGTATGTTAGATCATTTAATTCTAAGTGGGAATTGACCCTTCACCTTGCTATTAATTAAATAAATAATAATATATTATTTATTACCAAGAGATGAAAACTTCATGATAATAAATAGAGTTATAATTATTTAATTATTACCAAATTTTAATTAAATTGTTTTATCAGGATGGATGGATCCATTATTTTTACAATGATCACCTCCCTTGGTATTTCACTATAAATAAGGTTTTACTTCTATTGTGAAATTATTTGAATATGAAATTATTTTAGCATATTCAACCTGTAAAACCTATGAAGGATATTTGACAAAAGAAGTGAGAAGAGGAAGAATATGTTGTATTGAGTCTTGGTTTCTCAATAGTTTGAATAATCATCATTGGTGGGTTTTTTTTACCTTTTTGAGTTTTTTCCATGGAAAATAACTACATACTGTGTCAATTGGTTTGTTTTTGTTATATGCTTTGTTTATCAATTATACTCTAGATCCTATCTTGTGTGCATTTCTATATATATTGTCTATCAATTTTATCATGGTTTCAAAGCCTAACGGATGTATATGATCGGCAAGCATATTACATTGAATTAAATATAAATAATTAATATTTTAATTTATTCAAAAGTTTTATTATTCAAATTTGAGCATTTGTATGGCCATTTCATTTGAAGAGATCTAAGGAAAAAATTCAAGGTTTCTAAGGCCAGTTATGTGTCATTAATGCCTTGATCTCCAATCACATTGTCAGATAAATTCTATATAGAGCTTGAAGATTTCATTTTGCCCCTAAAAATTTATCTGGGCACTCCAACACACTTGTATGACCTAGGTGCATGAGGAACTTTCACAATTAATTATTTTTAGTTTTTTTTAGCCTGATTGTTGTTGGAAGAGGTTATATTTTATATATAAGCCTCCTGGAAACATCTATAGAGCCTCTAAATGCTTCTTCAAGGGAAAATAAAAAAAATTATGCTTGGGGTGTCATAATTTAGCTTGAAAAATTCAAAATAGTGAATTCTTTGTCAAAAAACTTTTTTTCGAGGGTTCAATCTGCTTCATCTAAAGTTTTTAAGAGGATTGGTAAAGTTTTATGCCTTCTAATGGTTTGAAAAAACTTCTATGAATTCACTATTATTGCTACAATGTCATACTTCTATCTAGAGCATGCTACAGGTATGCAAATATTTTTTATATAGTTGTATTAATTATATAAAAATAATTTATTTATTAAAAGTAAAATTTGCATACAACTTGAATAGGGATCCACCTCTAAATTAGCTTTTAAATTTAAATGTTAAGAACTTTAATTTATTTTACTTTTTGAAAATTACATACACGTATTAATTTATATTTATATATATTTTTTAATTTAAAAAGTCAGATAAAAAAATAAATATAATAATGTGCATATAAGTTTTTAAAAAAAGATTTTTAAAAGGGTTGGTGGTAGTAGTTTTGCTAAAAACTTACAAGTAGGTCTCAAGTTCACAACCCCCTAAAATTAATATTTTTTAACTTGGTCAAACTTTTTTTTAATTTTGATTTAAATTGAATTCAATTTGTCGGTTTGCATGCCAATATTTTACATGTCTAAAATCCTATTTAACCTATCAAACTTGTTTCAACTTTTGATCAAGTGAATATTTTATCAAATATAGTCATGTAACCAAATGATCCCTAAGTTTTGACACCTTTCAGATGCATTTATATAGTTTATTTTGTATTTTTAAACCTTCTACTATTAATTTTATATTTTTTTTAATAATAGTTTTTAGATGGTTATTTTGAATACGACTCTTTTCACCCCTAATTTTATGCAATTCTAAATTAGATTTTTGTATTATTTGATATATAAATTATGTAATTAAGTATAGTTGAACTTGTTATTTACTTAATTTTATAATCAATGTATAAAAAATCATTATAAAGGTTTTTTAAATAATTCTTACATTAGTATATTTTTGTAACACTTGTGACACCTTATTTTATCATAATCTTTCATGATTTTTTACTTTGTCTAGCATTAAATTGAATAATTATTATGTGTTTACACTTTAATTTTTTTTAAATATCAATTTAAGTTAAAATTCACATCAAAAAAATTATTTTTAAGCATGTATTTGTTGTTCTATTTAAAGGGAAGCTATGGCTTCTTTTTTTTTCTTTAGATAAATCTCAAATGCTTAATGAAAATAACTATAATATACATAAAATTCATGTTAAATTTGAATTTATGACCCATAAATTGTGTAATATTATTTTTGAGACTAAAAAAGTCCCTTTTGAATGCCATGTGACCCCTAAGCTTACCAATGCTTTCAATAAAAATTATATGAATCTATATCCATTATCTTCCAGAGTGTTAAGGATGAATTCTTTTTCTACATTGGTAATCAAGAGTCTCAGAGAGATGCTTGAAAACTACTTGAATCCTTGCACAATGGCACTAATCTCTCAAAATTTATTAGGTTAATCCTTAAATTATTAACTACACCTATGAAAAGTGATGAGAAAGTTATAAATTTTCTTGTTAAAATTAAAAACATTAAAGCTCAGTTAGATGGATGTAATTTTAATTTAATTCAAGATCAACTACTTTATTTATCATTCATTTAAATATCTATGAAAAGTTTAGAAATTTTATTTCAATTTTGAATTCTAGTTTAGAAATTTTATTTCAATTTTGAATTCTAAGTATCAAACTGAACAAGATATCCTTGACCTTATCACCTTGTCTGCTCTCCTAATTTAACAAGATTAAGTTATGAAAAAAATTATTCTAAAGAGATTGCTTCTCAGACACTTATCACCTTAAATATTATTTTTGATTATAATAAGAACCAAAAATATAACTCTAATTCTAACTCAAATAGGAATAAGAAATTTAGTAATAAGAATCATACACTTAAATTTAATAGAAATTGTAATCTATGTGGTAAATTTGATCATAAAAAGAAATATATTATAAAAATATGGATAGAATTAACAATCAATTTTACAAAAATAACAAAAATAAGAAATTTAATCAAAATAAGTAAAAGAATTAAAATCATAATCATAATAACAATCAAGATTAAAATATTATTGCTTTATATACTTATTTATTTATTTTAAATTAAAATGAGTGGATTTTAGATAGCGGTGCATCGCACCATATAATATAATTATCTAATATTATGTGTGATTCTAGAGATATCTCTAAAATAATTTACTTAAGAGATAATTCATTTTTAGAAACAACTAACCAAAGAAAAACAAAATTTTCAAATGTTGTTACTATAAAAATTGTTTTCTATGTACCTAAACTTTTAAAAAAATTGTTATATTATTCTCAAATTATAAATAATAATTTTATTGTAACATTACTTAAAGATAGGTGGTCCATTAGAAATCAATCTAGCTCTTTGATTGTTGAAGGTATTCAAAAGAATGGTTTATATATCTTCTCTCCTTCTATATGTTTTCTTTAATCACATAGTAAGAATGTATCTCAATTATAAAATGAAAGATTAGGACATGTTAATTTTAGAATTTTACATGGTATATCTACAAATAATATTGTTGTTGTACTTTCTTCTATCTCCTTTCATTATGAAATTTGTGTAATTTGCTTACATGGTTAGCAATATACTAACCCCTTTCACAATAATCATGATGCAAATTTCTCTCATCCTTTAAAATTGATTCATAGTGATATTGTAATATCTCTTGAAGTTGTATCTTTTAATGGTTTTCTGTATTCTATTATTTTTATTGATGATTGCATTATAATGATCGATTTTTTTTAATTAAAAAAATCTAATGTGTTATCTAAATTCAAAAAACTTAAAGCTAGTGTTAAAAATACATCTAATTTTTTTATTAAGAGATTAAGAACTGATAATGATGGTGAATCTGTTAGTAAAGAGTTTGATTCTTTTTACATTAATTTTGATATTAAAAAAACTAATAACTCCATGTTTCCCTTCGTAAAATAGTATTGCTGAAAGGAAAAACTACATCATAAAAATGGATACATGTTGCAATCTATAAATGTTCTTAAAAATTTTATGGGTTGAAGTCATGAATACTACTGTGCATATTCTGAATAAAATCCTTGCTTAATCTTTTCATTTTTCTCCATAAAAAATACATGTATGCACATAGCATTTTATTTATTTTAATAAAATTATTGTGTTGTTACTTTAGATATATTAATTATGTTGATAACATCTCATTTACATTATATTTGTTAGTAAAATGATTTAGTATTGATTTTTGAAAATAACATATTACAATTATATTTCAATAGTTATATTTATCTTAGATGATAAATCAAATAAAATATCTAGATATTATGATTATTTTCAATTCAGTTAGTATTGAAATACATTATATGCATAACATCATGCTTAATTTGAAAAAATGATCATGTTTAGTTATTACATTGGTAAAAAGATCATGCTCAGTAAGTTTGGATCTTTTATATTTCAATTGATTAAATACTATCATTTGATTATTTATGCTAACATCCTTATATGTTTTGTTTGATAATAAGATATGCTATGAAATGCAAAGTGTAAATAGAGTTTGTATTATTGGCTTTTTATCATTTACTTTACTAAGCATTCTATTCATACATATCTAAACTTATTTGTTTCAGTCTCATATCTATTTTATTATATGATGGCATTTCATGATAAAATTATTTATATTTGATATATAAAAGGTTATACCTCAATCTTTTGTTGAAGCATATTAAAATTATTTTTTTTTTTGATAAAACTTGAATGATAAAATGAGTTATTTCTAATAAGATATCTAATGTTTGTATAAATTTAGTATCATATTATTAGTAAATTATTATATGTGTATTGCATGATAGTTGGGGAAACTCATCATGTCAATATTGGAGACGTCGAATATTGAATTGCACATAATAATTTATGTTTTTCTAATAGCTTTATAATCAAAGTAGTGAACTTGTTTGCCTAAAATATGACATGATTATTTTAAAATATTTTTTTACCATAGAAAAATATATGCCATATTTTTATGTATGTGGTTATTGTGATGTTAACCATATTATGCTATCATGAATCTATTTTTGAATATGTATTTAAGTTTTGTGTATGTGCACAACACCAATAATTTAAGTATATTGAAGTTCATGTGTATTTTATTTGAGAGAAAGTCTTCAATAGTGATATTAATCTAAAAAAAAATTCTAGGATGAACAAGTGATAGATATCTTCACAAAACTATATGTTGCTACCAAGTTTTATCATTTTCATGCAATGTTAGGCCTCTTGGAATTGCCATTGAGAGGGAATGTGCATGACAATGACACTTTGTAATGGCCATGTGTTTCTTCTTTTTCTCTATACTTCTCAATTTTAAAGTATTGTGAACTTCGTGTGAAAGTTATATTATTATAAATTTTGTGTGGAAGTTTTACTTTTGTACCCAATACAAAAAAACATACTTTTTAATGGAGGTCTTTGTATTATAAAAGGCTCCAAATATATTTAGATGATTATTCAAGAGAAATTGTGAGATGTAGTCTCACGATCATGTTATCCTAGACTTATTTTTGAGTAATTTATGGATTATAATTTATTTTATTTCAAAATGTGATGTTTCGCATGATGAAAGCTTTTAAATCCTTCAATTGTGTACATAGTATAATTTCTTTTTTTAAGGTGACTATCACATTTATCTCCACTTAGCATTATGGGGGAGTGTTAGAATATTTAATTATAAGTGGCCTTAACTGATCCTTAGTCTTTGTATTAATTAAATAAATAATAAAATATTATTTATTATCATGAGGTAGAAATCTTATGATAATAAATAATAAAGTTATAATTCTTTAATTACTACTAAATTTTAATTAAATTATTTTATCAAGATGGATGGACCCATTATTTTTACAACGATCACCTCCCTTGATATTTCACTATAAATAGAATTTTACCCCTATTATGAAATTATTCGAATATGAAATTATTTTATCATATTCAACCTATAAAACTTGTGAAGGATATTTGACAAAAAAAGTGAGAAGAGGAAGAATATGTTGTATTGAATCTTGGTTTCTCAATAAGGTAAAGGATATGTCAAGAAAGAGAAAAAATGATAGTTTCCAAAGTCTACAATTTTCACAATAGACACAAATAGAAGCACATAAGCACAAGGAAAGTCACAATGACAAATACTAAAAAGGGAGGGATAGAGGGACACCTTGATTTTATAGAAAGAATTATTTAAATGACAAGTGGGTTTTTTAAGCCATATAAATAGATATTTTATAATCATGATATCATCCTTATACCTATCATAAATCATCCTTAGATATCCCAAATAAATATCCCTCCTTATACCTCCCAAAATCTTCCTTATACCTCCCATAATTCAAGAAAAATAGTGGATTGTTAACCTTTTATAGAGTTCCACTACTTTTGAGTGAGTTATTGCCCATTAAGATCACAAGTAAAAAAGAGGACTTGTTCCACAAGCCATGATCAAGTGCTCACAAGTCCCTCACTCCTCAAGTTACAAGCACATATACCAACCTTAAATGGGTGGAATAGTGGTACTCAAACAACCCGTAAAACCCAATAACTCAATCAACAAAATAAATTCAAAATACTTACAAGAAATAATGAATGAAACATAAGGAATCAACATAAGAATCCTAGAAAAAACCATCTAAATAAATTTTATTCATTGCAAAACATACAAATAAGAAAGGTTTGATTTTATTCTTAATAAAATAATAACTACAACAAAAAACCAAAAAATTTGGAAGCATCTGAAGATAAAAAATCAAAAATAATAAAACCTACTCAAATTTCAAGTGTTTTATTGCAACCTTATTTCCAAATATCTTCCAAGCACAAGCTTTCCCCAAGCGATCTAAATTGTATAACCCCCCAAAAAACTAAAATAATATCTATATAAATAAAAAAACCATGTTCAAACATCAATGAGAAGGTGACATGTGTCCATCCTCATCTCAATGATGCAACCACACTTATTAAATTTTTATCCAACATCTAAGAAAACTATTCAATATTTTTAGCATGCCTACATGAGTGTTTCTTATACAAGTATGTCATATACATCATTTCATATAAAAAGATAAATTTACTTATGGTAATAATTTTTAGGCCATAAATGAGGGTCTTATATGACCAAAAATTGGTAAAAATATCTCAAAACCCACTTATCCAATGGATATACATATGAGCTCAAAAACAATTATTAGGAGAAGGTTTACTTGTCTAATACACTAAGTAAAAAGTGGGTGGAAGATAAATTCATGATTTTTACTTTAGAAATAGGTTTGTGGGTCAACCCAAACCTCACACATTAGTTAATTAACTTACATTAATTAATTTATAAGATGATTAATCCAAAACACCATAGATTATATATATATATATATATATATAGTTGAAAGGAATATAAAACTATAAAATTTACAAATTGTAAATAATAAAAACATAAAGGTAAAGTTTTAAGAGAGGTTTGGGTGTGCATATGATTGGTAGAGGAATGTCATAATCCCTTGTGCTCCCACATGTGGCCCCCTATATACTGCACACTTATTGCACATATTAAAAATGTCCATGCAAAATAACCAATATCTATAAAAGGAATAATATGAAGCATATATATAATAACAACATTTCAAAAATTAGCACAAGATGAAAGCACATATGCTATATTGATTAGTTAAAATATAATCATCTATAAAATCCTTAAAACAAGATCACCATACTATTCAATATGAATAAAGAGATAAACATGATATATCTACTCAAAATAACATTTAAGTAACCATACACATATATAAATAAAAACTATTGAAATGATTGATAAATATACATAATGATAATCAAAATATACATTAAGGGCACTCCATGCCTCTTAAATAGTCTAAAATGTCTAATAATTACTCCAAAAATTAGAAAAAATTATAATGGAAAGTGTTATAAAAATGAGGTCTCACATCCCTCTCCCTTTAAAATATACTTCCTCTTAGAAATCAATGAAAGAGGTGGAGGTACCAGGCCCATAGTGGTTTTGCATCCTCCCAAGTAGATGGTAGCTCATTGTATTTTTCCCACTAAACCCTAATTTTATCCAAATCACAACCTCAAAGGCCCAAAATTTGATGCAAAAAAATATGTACAAGCTCTAAGAGCAATTGCTTGTTACCTTAGACTTACAAGTCTATCCAATCCAAAACATAAGTAACATTTGGAACATATCTCCTCAAAATTAAAACATGAAAAACATTGTGGGTTGAAGATAGGTTAAGTGGAAAGTTTAATCAATAATCAATTGTTCTTACTATCTCAAATATATGAAAGAGACCCACAAAACAAAGTGCAATCTTAAAGTCTTTTCCATAATGGATCATGTTATGATCTTAATGGGCAAATTTCACTTACACCTCAAGGTTTTGGTGTAATGGTTCATTACATTTGGTATCAAATCCTCCACCCAGGTTCAAGTCACATAATAGGTGGCTAAGTTAGCATAGAAATGTTTATTCAAGGCTCGTACATGTGGGGTATCCTGGTATACGGGCACATATGCAGCCTAGAGTCTGGGCTTTAGAAGTTTAGTGGGATGTTATGATCTTGATGAGTAGATTTCACTAATGCATTAAGGTTTTGGTGTAATGGTTCATAATATTTGGTATCAGAGCCTCCACCTAGGTTCAATTCATACATTAGGTGGCTATACCAGCATGTCAATGTTCATCTGGGGCTCATACATGTAGGGGATCCTAGTGTACAGGTGTAAATCTAGCCCAGAGTTTCAGTTTTGAAAGTAGGTGTGATGTTATGATCCTTATGAGTGGATTTAACTAATTTCTCAAGGTTTGTTACATTTGGTATCCTAGGTACATAGTAGATCAGTCTATTATTTGGTCACACTCATAAAAATACTTTGTCCCCAACACAAAAATTTTAGTATGTCCTCTTTACATAAACATACTTTTTTTATCTATCATGCAACTCCTACAAGCATTTTTGAATGAAGACAATTTTTTGCTCTGTGTATTTTAACATAATCAAACCAATCACAACACTATCCTCAATCCTATCCTAGTTTATGGGAATCCTACATGATCAAACATAGAGTCTCATATGAAACCATCTTAAGGGAATTGTGATAGTTGTCATTGTAGGAGAACTCAAACAATTATAATAAATCCTCCTAATGTGATTTTTGATCCATCACGCACATGCATAACATGTCTTATAATGCTTGATTAACTCATTATGTCTACCCATATGTCTCTAGATGATATGATGTGCTAAGATTGAGCTAAGTGCCCAACTTCCTTTGAAGTATGGTCTAGAATATATGAGTATATACAAGGTCTTTATCTAACATATTATTTCATAGAATCCCATGTAGTTGAACAGTGTCATCCAAGAAGACTTTTGCCATAATTGTTGAATTATAAGTGGTCTTTGTTAGTGAGAAATGGGCCAACTTGGTGAGTTTGTCCACTGTCACCATGATCACGTTATGATAGGAAGAGAGAGGTAAACCAATGATAAAATACATATAAAGAGTGTCCCATTTCCACTTTAAAATGTCATGTCAGTATAAAATCATGTGGGATGATAATGCTCTATCTTGACGTACTGGTACTCAAAGCATCGTACCAAAAAAATTATAATATCACATTGTAATTTGGGCCAATCATACAACTAATTAATCTATGAGTCCATACTCCTTACCATAAGGTGTGTTAAATGGGGATGGATGAGCTTCTAACAATATCAAGTCTTAAAAAATACCAATATTAAGACCATAAATGCACCCTTTATATCTCAAAATACCATCAAACTCTAAAGAGCAACCCTTTAACTTGTACTTTAGGGCCCTCTATGACTCTATCATGTGTAAAATATCCTAATAAAGACTATCCTTAAAAAGTTGCTCAAGGATCCTGCCTCACAAATTAATGCAAAACGTCATCACTATTAGCTCATGGCATATCTCATCCAATGTATCTTATATAATCATTATTGCAATCTCATGTTACTTCTTGCTTAGTGTATCTACAAAACCATTCTCCTTCCCTTTGATATATTCAATATCAAAGTGGTACTCACAAAGAAACTCCATCCAACATCATTTATAGGTGTTGAGATTAGGTTTTATGAATATATGTTGAAGACTCATGTAAATAATCCTCAATACGAACTTACTAAATGTCACCATCTCAAAAATGCATGCACCACTATTGCCAACTCAAGGTCATGAGTTGGTTAATTCAACTCATAATCCTTGAGTTTTGGGGACTCAAAAGTAATAACCCAATTGTATTTCATGATAGCAACTCCCAATCCCCATTTAGAAGCATTAGTACACATCAATAATTTACCCTCTAGAATGGGTACTTATAAAATTAGTGCACTAGTCAAACATTATTTCAATGTTTAGAAGGCCTACTCACTTTTCTAACCAAAAAAAATATTCCCTTTTTTCTTAAGGTAAGTGATGGGGTGTGTTATCTAATAAAATTTCTGATCAAAATAATTATAATATCCTACCAATCCCATGAAACTATGCACCTATATTACATGAGTGGTTATTGGCCACTCTAAGATATATCAAATCTTCAAAGGTCTATTAAGATCCCCTCATCAAAAATTATATGCCCCATGTACTGAACCTCTAATTGAAATAAGGAACACTTTCGTAGGTTCCCATTTAATTTGTTCTCATGCAAAACTTGCAATACCTGACATTGTGATCCACATGTTCCTCCTCACTAAGAATAAATCAATATGTCATCAATAAATACCAACTAAAATTTATCCAAAAATATCCTTAAGACACCATTCATTAGACTCATGAATAATTTAGGTGCATTAGTCAGTCTGAATGACACCATTGTGAACTCATAATGCCCATAATGCATCCATAAAGTGGTCTTGTGAATATTTGCTTCAATTATCCTTAATTGGTGATACCTTGATTTAAGATCAATTTTGGAGAACACTCTGGCCCATCGCATTGGGTCAAAGAGATCATCGATCTTCACAAGGGGATAATGATTCTTGATCATTACTTTCTTCATCTATCAACAGTCAATGAATAAATGAAGGGAATTATCCTTGTTTAATAATATCACTGGTGCTCCCCATGGAGAAACACTCAAACATATAAGTCCTTTCTCTAAATGTTCCTTTAGTTGTATCTTGAGCTCATAAATTTTAGGTGTATTCATGATATAATGATCCATAGATATATGTTATAACCCAATCACAAGATCAATCTTGAATTATATCTCTTATGAAAGGGTATCTTAGGAATCTCATTAGGAAACATCTCTAAAAAATCTTAGAGTAACATGATCCTCAAATGTTACCCTTGAGCTCTCCTCAAATTTGTCATTAATGGTGATGGCATATGTTTGACACCCATTGTGTTCACTCTACATAAGCTAAATGGCATAAATCATGCAAATGGAAATGGGCCTCTAAAACCTTGTAATAATAGCCTCACTCCTAAGGTCATTTTGGCACTTAATAACCAAACTAGGACAATCTACCCTAGCTTGGTAGGATCCAAACCAATCCATACCAAAAATAAGATCATATGAACCTAAATGTATGATATGAAAGTAAAGAGTAGTAATGAAGATGCCTAGGTCAAGAACACACCCACTAATAAAGGAATCTAATACTATCTTAGTCCCAGTAGTCAAATCAACCTCCCAATAGTCACATTGCCTAGATGCCACCAGCCTACATCGATCTACAAGGGAGGGTGCAATAAAATATTTAAAGCTCTATAATTAAATAATATTGATACTAAAATCCCCTAAATAATACCAGTGGTATCAATGACTATATATTGGTGTTCTTTCTACTAATTATCTACAGTTACATATATATGGTGTACATAACCTATGTTTCCAACACTCTACTCTAACATAGGTGTCTTTTATCGATCAATGATTGAGAGTTTGAGTGGACAACCTCATACATAGTTATCTAAGGCCCCACATAATAAAAAAATATTCTCTAGTATTCTACCTGCTCATATGTGCCCCACCAGTCCCGTGATACCCTAATCCTAAAGAACTAATGAACCCATGTCAATGGGACTACAAAGTTTCTACTAGCTCTAATTATTATCTAGTTTGTCTTTGATCCCTATTTTATCTCTCACCACCATGCCCTTTATCTCTATGTGAATATTGTGTATGGAAGTGTTGATGTTGTTATGAATGCTTTCAAAAATAGTGATGTGAGTATTGTGGATGCCTAGATGTAAACTAAGTGTGTCAATGACCACTCCTAGGTGGAGGCTAGGTGCCTTAGGACCTAAAGTCCTTATATGATTTAAAATTATTTCATAGTCAATCTCTATCCTCCTAAAGTTTGCCTCAATTATTTTCTCCCAAATATGTCTTCTCCATAATAACCTCAAGGGTCAAAAGAGAGAGAAGATGAAGTGTCCTAGTTATATTAGCATTAAGGCCTTTGATGAACAAGCTTACTTGAATTTTATTGTTATCAATTAGATTTTACACCCATTTTATTTTATAAGAGTTTTAGTACATGGGAATATAATGACACAATGGTATCACCTCCAAGCTATGGGACCTTTTCAAATTGAGATGAAGCTTAGGATAAGGTTGGCTTTCTTTCACTAAGCTTATTGCAACTGATATATGATCAGTTCACTTCTAACTGCACCTTCTTAGTGATGTTGCTCCTAGCTAGGGTTTTAAATTGTGAGGAAAAGAGTTTAGGAGTTTTGAAACTAGAAAAATGGTGATGCACCAAAGGATTATAGTGGAAATTATTGCTTACTTTGATTGAACATAGTTGAATAATAATATAATGAAATCTCTTTAAGCACAATCTTACATGAGTATGAAATCAAAGGTAATATTGGGTATTTTATCAAGCAAGGAACAAAGTTCAAAAAATTTCCTCAAAAAAAAATCAAAAGGGAAAAATAAATCCCACAGATGATCTTCTATGACTGGAACAGAGACTTATATTATTCACAAATGTAATAAAATCTGTACATACACAAAGATAACACAAGATAAGGAAGACAAAACTTCAGTCTATTAATATTCTCTAAGTTATAGCATGTAGATAAATTTCTCAAGAGAAGACAAATTTGTCTATCAGTAAAAAGATCATTGGGATATGTAAGAAACACATATTTATAAAAGATAAATTACTTTCTTGAAAGAGAAGAAGTCAAAAATCTTATACTCAGTTCTAAAGCAAAACATCAGGGAGTCTCCATACAAATGTCATCACTCCTAGATTGAAAAGGCATCTTTGGTGGAGTATAAGGAAGAAGAAGACTCTATAATGGCTAGGTGCTTTGCCAAGTGTTGAAAATATTTTTGGGGTCTTCCAGTTGAACCATATCTCCTAGATTTCAGTTAAAGAAACACCTCCACTAGGAATGGGGCACTAAAATGAACTCTATAACTTGGTCAATCTTTTATTGAAGTTGAATGCTTTTCAATATTTGAACATTTTAAAACATAACTTGTAAAACCTAACTTTTAATTTGCAATTGATAATTTTACAACTTATAAGTCACTTGAAAAAAAGGGATTTGCAAATTACAATATGAGTTTTTAAAACTTAAGTCATTCAACTTGTCAAAAATAAAAGTGCAAAAAATAAGTTGAACTTTTTTAACTAAAGTTTGACAAAGTGATAATTAAAAATTACAAGTAGATATTTTTCAACTTCAAGTTAAGTGTTGTCAAAATGATAGTTACAATTTGTAACTTGTAACTTTACAATATATCTTACAAAAATTTTAGTTTTAAATAATGAAATTTCACAAATAATTAAAAAATCAATCAACAATAGTAACATCTAAGGATTCCATGTCCTTTTTCACTTGTATCTTCTTGCTATAAGCATTGAAACTACTGAATATTTCTTGTAGGCACTCTTCGTTAGGACCAACTATGTAAATATTGTTGATGTCACATTTTGCTATTATCTTAGATAGTTCTCTAGAAAAATCTCTATAGACTTGGATGTCCTTTCCCATCTGATCAAATGTATTATGGTACTTGATGAATCAGTGGATGAAATCCAAGTTGAAACTTGTGTTTTGTATTGATTCCTTCTTAATCACCTCTTTAAATTTATCCTAGACCTTTTGAACAGGAAGAGTTTTACCTTGGTAATCCACTGCCTCACATGATAATTTACAGATTGAATCTTCATGTCATACATCACATTTGTAACCTTGTCACTTGTGCTCTTCCCCTTATAAATATTTTCACTGAGTGTTTTTATTCTAAATTTGGTTTCCCTCTCTATCTCATCATACTCCAAAGGGTTTTTTATTATCTTTTTAGACATGAGGGTATCACTCTCTATCAGGTCAATAGCCTATAATTTGGGGAAGTAGACTTTTAGCCTTTCAACCTCCTCCTCATGTTTATTAATTTTTACCTTTAGAGATGCCAAGTCATATTTTGATGTCTTGTAATAGTACATGGCCAACCCTATCACCATGTTCCCTTTTGTGATTAGTTCTTCAGCTTAGTCTTTTGTAGCTCTACCCATTATAACAATCTTTTTCATTGCATCAAATATTTATTTATCAAGGAACTAAGAGAGAGATTGAGTTGGTTAAGCTGATTCAAGTTGATTGTTTGGGTTTATAACTTTCCTTAAGGTAGCCATAAACTATTCAACCTTATTATTTAGCTCATGTTTAGTGACTCATTCACTGTCCATTTTCTCAAAGAGATAAATTATGTTTATCTAAACATCATATTTTAGTCCCTCTCTTTTTGGATGACCAAGGTGTACCTTGGATAGCTGATAATCCCCCACAAATAAATTTTCTTTTTGTTTGTCAAGTGGGGTAACTTATATCTCCACATAATTTTACCCTATTGTATCATCTAAGATTTTGAAGATGGTCTTGGGACCTCTCTTAGGTCATTTAGATGTTTCCAATAGACCAAAATCTAAGGTATTGGGAGATATCATCTATTTCCTTTTATTTGACACTAATTATGTTAGCAACTTGGAGTGGCTACTAGTGAATCCTATGTTGTTTTAATGGACACTATTACCTTTGAATCTATAATCAAAGCTACCACACTAGTAGTTATTATAACAATTGTCATATCTGCCACTAACATTATCGCTAAGTCTTCGACTAATGATTTGGTTGTCTCTACCCCACTTTGGGTTGACTAGCCATAGTTGTGCCAGTGTGCTTATTTATTTCCACCTCCTTGGTGGGGATTTAGATTAAGGTGAGAGTGGGAAAATTTAAGGATACTTGTATGGGTGGAGTGGATGTGCTTACAATGGGTGCAGAGGCTAGAAGTGACACAAGTAGAGAAGTAGGCATGTGTGGTTAGAACAAGGGAATTTGTGAAAGGGTGGTGTCCAAGGTAACAAAGGAATCTATCAATGTAGTGGGAACATCAAGAGTGGAAGTGATTATAAGCATGATTGAAGATGAATATGGAGTTATTATTGACATAGTGGTTATTATGGGTAATTAATGGTAAGTAATGGGTCAACATCCATGTACTATTGGGTGGTCTTGGTGATTAATGGGGAGGTAGTACATATAAGGTATGAGGTAGAAGTGATTATAAAAGAGGGAGGTGAAGGTAGAGTTGGAATAAGAACCTATGTTGATTGGATTATTGTTAAGGGAGTCACTCTCACTAGTGGTCTGGGATAAATAGGAGAAATAATTACTTATGTTGGTTGGAAAGTAGAGACAGGATAAGGGGTTACAATAGTTGTGTCCCCTATGGAAACTAGTATTGATTAGTCTATTGGCTAGGTTATTGGCACTTGAGTGCTAGAAGAATCCCTTCTTTCCTTCTAATTTTTATTTCTTTTATGTGAGATAACTAGCCCCATTGCATGGTCTACTTGAGTAACATTTCTAGAACCTTCTACTTTTGTTGCTTCTACACTCTTATCTTTTACTTTTTTGAGTTTGTTGATGATATTCAGGGTTTCTTTAGTTATTTTAACCTCCTTTCTTATTAACCAATTTAAAGTTATGTTAATAACTAGGGTGGTCTTGTCTAATAATGAGAAGGATTCAGGTGTAGACTACCTAACTTGAGGAAGAGGTTGGAGATAGATTTGATAATCATAATACACCCTAATGACTAGTTGTTACTCATTTTTCAAATCTTTTGGAACTAGCGCTATATCATAGTTATTAATTTGTTTGAGGGTTATTTTAGAATAATATATCAACCTAACTTCTTTCCCATCTTGCATATCCTCCCAATAATATTAATAAAAGGGAATGTGGGAATATGAGGAACCTAATAAACTAATAACATAACCAGTCACATCATAGAAGGTCCTAGTGTCAAGAGATCCTAAAGTCATCTAAGTCATCTCTTCATTTTCACATTTAGCCTTAGATAAATAAGGGAAAGTGTATATCCCTATACTGATATGGAAGTATATGCCTATCTTGTGCCTTCTTGATAAGAACTTGTGGGTTTCCACTAGTCTTACAATCTCCATTAAGACCCATTTGTCACTTGCATATCTAGGAAGGGTGTAAGGAGATCAACTAAAACCACAAACTCTGATATAAGAATATGTAGGGAATTGGATAAAGTATGACCCCCAATTTTTTTTTCTATAGTTGTAGCATCAAAAAACCTTATTTTTCTTAATTCTTGTTCAAACATGATTATGATGCAGTAGATGAAGGCATCATTAACTCTCTTGAATTATTGTTTACTACCTTAAAAATTGAGATCAAGATAGTAGTTATAAACTTTATTGATTTGATCTAGCACTGTATTTAATACTGAGAATGCCCTCCCTCTTGTTAAAATATAGACGAGGTAGGAGGTCATGTAGAATTTTCTAGTGGTTTGAACCTCCATCAACTATCTATGAATAGAATCACTGATCAATTGGGCCCAATGAATGTATTGCTTATTATGTTGGATTACCTAGATATATTGGTCCATCCAATCTTGGAAGTTATGTGCATTAAGGCTCCCTATAACTCTATGTAATATTATAATGACTTTTCCTACCTCATATTTGAAGTCTATCCTAACTAGGGTCTTAGGCATTCTTGGGGATGAATACTTAGGGGTATTCAACCACTATTTGTTTATAACCTGTAAACAAGCTGAGGTATTATCTTGGTAGAACTTCTTGGATGAATTAGGAGTAATGTCTATGTAGATTTAAAATTATGGGATCAAGAACACAATATCAATGAAATTTGGATCTAGTCTCAGAACTTTCTCTCCCTTATCATGTACTAATTCTCTCTTCTTTGATACATAATACTTAGCCATAGTGAGCACAAACTTGGGGCTTTATATTGAGAGTGGGAAGGATACATCTTGACGTAAACCATTGTCATAAATGATTTGAATCTAATCAATCTTTAATTTTGCATTGACTCTAGTCCAGAAGTCTGCTAGGTTTGTGTGACCTAGATTTGGATCAGTTGTCTCATTGATGTTGGAATCTAAGTTCAAAGGGACACCAAGTCCCTTTAACTTGAACTTCATATATTTTATAGACATATGCACTAGGAAAATAGGTCTAAGAAACCAATTACAAAGCTGGTCAAGATTTGGGCATGTAATTACAAGTTATTTTTCCATTTTGAACATGGTAGGGTTTAGTTATGCTTCTACAGGGTTTAGTCCCATCGAGAATATAGTGTGAAATATTATCTATAAAGTCTGACAAAATGGTTTGACATGGTTTTAATTTGAAATTACTCTTGTAAATTCTAACCAAAGGTTTGGTAGGGTTTTGGTTTATAATTTTAAGTCAAATCTCTGATGGTAACTCAAGGTGATAAAATCAGTGGGGATCTCTACCTAGATTTGAGCAGGGATTTTAGGTGTAATACTCAGTTGAAAATTATGATAGAGGTTCAAGGTCTGGAGTATTCCTAAGTTTAAAAAACTCAATGAAACCCCTAGATTTTATGAAAAAATCTAAATAAATTACAAAAATCTTAGATAAGTCACAGTAATATTTTTAACACATGAATGCAAAAATGGAAAATTATGAGCAATATTAGGTCACAACAATGATTCTAAGAATTTTAGAGAAAACCCTAATTATGGAAAGAAACCCTAAGCTTTATAGGAAATAATAATGGCATGGACTGAAGTAAAATATAGGTGACCTAGAAGAATATCATGTATGCATGTGCAAGTCTTGGCAATACATAGATTTGGTGTTTGCATTACTCGATAATGAAGGTCTGGTTCATGGCATGGTGTTTTTTGGCTTCAAGCTCTGTTTCATAATATCACTTTGAGGAGTTTTGAATTTTTTTTACAATGTTAATAATGATGGAAAACCTAATTATATACCAAAACATGTAATATTTGACAAGCATGTTGATCAATGGTGGTATATGGATGAATAGGTGGGAAAGCAGGTCCACATAGTCAATTTACAAATTTACAAGTTTGTAATTTTGTAATATGTTTTCCATTCTCCATTTTTCACTAAGGGTTTTTAGAGGTGAAAATTGTTTAGGAGGTAGGTAATGGAATCCTAATTACATTTTACAATTATACAAAGTTACAAAGTGTATCGAAAATTTTGGTCTTCGCTTAGTCTTGGTGAAAGGAGGGAAGCAAAGTCTATGTTGCACTTTGTATCTTTGAAAAGTTACAAATTATAATGTGAGTTCTAATTCCTATAAGGTCTTAATTAAAATCAAAATGCATAGTCTAGATTATAATTTTAAACTTTTCAAAGTTATAAATTGTAATGTGAGTTCTAATTCCCATAGGTCTTAGGTAAGTGAAAAAGTGGAGGTTGGGTGCACTTTGTAACTTTGCAAAGTTACAAAATGCAAAAAATATTTGTTTTATTCTTGGGTATTTAAAAAGGGTATATATGCCATTTTAAATCTTTTTCTCATAATAATTTATAGGTCTACTCTAAGACACAAGGTGTTTTGAGGTTTTTGGCACAAAAATATCAATATTTTTGGCGACCTTTATGGGGTGATTGCCTACTAATAAATTCTTTCCCAATAGCCTTCTAGTTCATTGGGCATGGAGTATTTTTTAATATTAGCACATCCTAACTAGAGAAAAAAAGGAATTGGGAATTTCCCTAAACAAAAAATAAAACAAGAAAAACAAAACAAAAATAAACTAAGGAAGCAAAACTCTTAATAAGTTGCAAAGTGTGCAAAAGGCACTTATTTTCAATAAACCAACTAATCCTAATATGTACAAAGTTTTTAAAATAATTCTAACCTCAGAAGCATGCTTTGAGATATATCCCGTTGATTGGGATGGGTAGATCTGATCCATCAATCATGGATAGTTAAAATGCATTAGCTCCTTTGCATTGGGTTATGATGTATGGACCAATTCATATTGCATCAAACTTTATACTCTTATCTAGCTTGGCCCTTTCAGAATCCCATTTTAGAACCAAGTCTCCATTGAATATCCTATTAGATGATTCTTGTTAAAAGTCCTCTTTACTTGAGCCTAATTTGCTTCTAGAATTTTCATTGACTGGTTCATGACCTCTTCCATCTCCATGAGTTCTACCAATCACATGATCATTGCATCATCTTCAATTAATTCTAATTTTTAATTGAGGTCCAAAGATGGTAACTCTATTGACATCAAAAGTCTAGCTTCCCTTTCATAAACCAACATGAATGGATAATTGAAAATGGCTCTTTTGGGAGTGATCATATTAGCCCAAAGTGTTGATTTCAACTTAGTGTGTTAGGTATTCTGATTATCCTCTATTATCCTTTTAATAATCCTTATGATATTTTTATTGGTGGATTCCTCCAATCCATTACCTTATGAGTAATAATTAGATGAGGTCTTTAAGAAGACATTATGTTTCAATGCCCATTTACTCACCTGAGTTCCCATAAAAGCTTTGGCATTGTCTGAGATAATGGTGTAAGGGACACCAAATCTAGTGACAATATTGTACATGAATTTCAAAATAGAATTTTCTATGGCATCCTTTAATGCAACCGCTTTAGTCCACCTATAGAAATAATCAGTCATTGTAAAGACCCATTTATGGCCAACACTTGATGGTGGATTGATCATGTCAATAAAATCCAACCCCCATTGAGAAAATGGTTGGTCAATTTGGATTGGTTGGAAAGGGAGAGTTGATAATCTTTGTTTACCTACAAAGAAGGCACATTTATCAAAACTTTGCACCCATCTATGTACATCTTTGAATAGGTTATGTCAATAATAACTCACCCTCATTATTTATATGGTAGTGGTCCTTACATAGAAATGGCCACCTGATGAGCCATCATGAAACTCTTCAAGCACTTTAGGAATTTGATCATGCTCAATGCACCTCAACATAACTCCATTAATATCTTTCTTAAACAATATACCATCAAAAAGATCATAAGGGATAGGTTGGATCCTAAAGTACCTCTTTTAAGATTATTGGAACTCATGTGGGTATTCATCAATTTGGAAGAAGGTAGTCATATCATTAATCCAACTATCGAGCAGATGAGAATTGGTTGGTTGGAATGCTTGTTGAATGTATACTACATTAGCATCCTTAATATCATAATCAAGTTTCTCACATAATCCTTTTTTTCTAACAAGCTTAGTTATCTTAATGATCACATCATATTCTATGGCTTTCATGATCTATCTTGCTCTCTTCTCATTTGTTTCCTAGCTCAGTAAGAACTCCTTTATGCTCAAGTGACTAACCATCAGATGAATCTTATTATTTGAGAGCATGTGTCTGAACATTTTGAGAGCTTTTATTACTACATACACTTGCTTCTCAACAAAATTGTACCTTTCTTCATAGTCCTTTAAGGAGTGAATAAAAAAGGCTATGGGTTATTCTAACTAATATTTGTTCTATTAGGTTAGAATAACTGATAAACTTCCCTCTCCTCTAAAATAATAGAAAATGAAATCATTCTCATAGTTGTGATTTACAAGGGTCAAATCTTGAGAAACAACTTGCTTAATGGCTTCAAAGTTATCCTTTCCTTCCCTTGTCTAGCTGAAATTTACCCCTTTTTTAAGCATAGAAGTAAGGGGTTTGGCCATGGCAGAAAAATTTGGAATGAACCTCCTTATAAATTAGATCTTCCCCAAGAAACTCTATAACCCTTTTTTGTGTCTTGGAATTCATAATGAAGAGATAACACTTACTCTCTCTAGGTCTATTGTAAGACCTTTTGAGACTATGTGTCCTAGTGGTTTCCCTTCATGAATTGAAAATACACACTTCTTTAGATTGAGGGAAACTCTAAACTCCCTACACCTTTCAAAAACTTTCCTAAGGTGATCTAGGTGATCACCAACTTGTTTTGAATAAATTGTGATGTTATCTAGATACACCAAGATCATTTCATTGATCAAACCCTTGAAATCCATATCCATGGCCCTTTGTAAGGTAGAACGAGTTTGGTCAAAGTAAAAGCCATTTTATTGTAGGTGTGTGTGCCCCATTTGGTAGTGAAAGTGGTCTTGAACTGGTTAGATTCCTGAACTAGGATTTGGTTATATCCAGAATAACCATCTAGAAGGGAAAACCTCTTGGCTCTAGCTATTGTTTAGATAATTTTATCCATGAGTGGAAGAGGATTTTTATCCTTCAAGGATGCTTTATTTAGGTCACAAAAATATACACAAAGCCTGATTTCACCAGTCTTTTTCCTAACAGGGACCAAGTTAGCAACCTAGGATGAGTGTTTTATAGGAAAAATGATATTAACTTCTATAAACTTAGACATCTCACTCTTCATCAGAGGCTCTTTTTTTTTTTATTGGCCTCTATATTTGCCTAATAGGCATACTATTTGGTTCAATCTCTATTATGATTTGGGCTAGGCTAGGTGAAAACCCCTTAGATCTTTGTAACTCCATGTAAATTTATCATCAAATTCTTGACACAATTCAATAAAATCTTGATTTTTAGAGGTGTTACAACCTTTTCGATTTTCAAATATTTGCCTTCTGAGATGACTATTGGCTCGTAGTCTTCTTCTTTGATTATGAGATTTTTATTCTCACCCTAAATTGCTCATCATAATTGAAAATACTTTCTAAAGTAAAAATACCCATGCGCAACTTGTTAGTCTTCAACAGAATTATTTACTCCCCATATTGTTCTTGGAGCATTGACTAATTTTTATTAGAGAATTCAACCTCATCTCATATAAAGTTAACAATTTTCTCATCATTGTCAAAAACTTGTTAGTTGGTTGCATTGTCAAGGATAGATGGTCTCACTATCATATTTACATGTTGGTTGTTGTCCTACTTAATCTCTTCAAGTAGATTATATTGAGAACCCACTGAGGCCATGGGATCAGCATCCTCATTTTTCACTCTTGGTATTACTTGAATGTTCAAAGTAATAAAATTTTAAAATAAGTCCTAAACCTTATGTTTATAAGATCTCAACAAGTTATTCTTGGATGTTCTTTTTTATCTTACTAGATGAATTATTAGTTCACTGTCACCGAACACTTGTAGTAGCTAAATTCTCCTTTCCTTGTCCAATTGGAGACCTTGAATCAATGCTTCATACTCCACCACATCGTTAGTGCAGTTGAACTAAAATCTAAATGAATACAAATAGATCTCCTTTTGGGGGGAGACTAGAACAATACCAACACCTACACCATTCCCACTTCTTGAGTTGTCAAATTATATTTACAACATTCCCTTGTGATCTTCAATTGGTTTCACAAGATTTGGGATTATTTCATCATCTTTGTGGATTCAATATATACCCAACCCTATTTCCTTAGCATAATCATAAGGATCAAATTAGAGAGTTGATCCCCATTCATCAAGGTTAGTGTCTATGATTTCTTCCATGGGTGTTACAACTTCATAGTCAAGCTCCTCTTCTTGGTCTTGAAAAGTGCAATTCATATCCATAAGGATAGGATTGTATGGTTCAATATGGTATTTATAAATTGGCTCAGCCTTTATAGTCACTCTAGTCCCATATCTTGTCTTGAGCAACATATGTGACCAATCGTTAGATAGGTATCCTCTCATTTTTTCACTGAAGTCTTGGGAAAGATAGATAGAAAAGTAGGGGGAAGGTCAATAACTAAGATTTATTGGGATATGGATAATCTTGGACATGAATGGATGGTAAGGTTTAGACCTTTTATAACCCCAAATATTTGGACAATAGTTCTTGAGATTAAATACACACTTGTCACAAAAGGTATGGTTTTCACTTCTAACTGCAGCTTCTTAGGGATTTTGCTCCTAACTAAGGTTTTAACTTGTAAGTAAAAGAGTTTAGAAGGAGTTTAAAACTAGAAAATTGTGATGCACTAATGGGTTCTATTGTAAATCAATGCTTGATTTGATTGAACATGGTTGAACAATTAATATGCTAAAATTTCTTGAAGCACAATCTTACACAAGTATAACATCAAAGACAATATTGGGCATTTTATCAAATAAGGAATAAAGTTTTTGATTTTTTTGTCAATTATATTTTAAAAGAGAAAGATAAATACCAAAAATGATTCTTATATAATAGAAATAAGACTTAGATCATTCAAAAATTTAATAAAATCCGTAGATACACAAAGATAACATAAGACAAGGAAAGCAAAACTTTAGTCTATTAATATTCTTCAGGTTATAGCATGTAGACAAATTTCTCAAAAGCAAAAAAAAGTGTCTACATGTTATAACCTGGAGAATATTAATAGACTGAAGTTTTGTCTTCCTTATTTTGTGTTATCTTTGTATATGTACAGATTTTATTACATTTTTGAATGATATAAGTATCTTTTCTAGTCATATAAGATCATCTGTGGTATTTATTTTACCCGTTTGAAATTTTATTGAGGAAAAATTGAGAACTTTGTTTCTTGTTTGATAAAATACCCAATATTACCTTTGATTTCATACTCATGTAAGATTGTGCTTAAAGAGATTTTAATATAATATTATTCACCTATGTTTAATTAAAGCAGACAATAACTTCCACTAGAATCCTTTGGTGAATCACCATGTTTCTAGTTTTAGAACTTTTTTTAAACTCTTTTTCTCACAAGTTAAAACCCTAATTAGGAGTAAGATCATTAAGAAGCTGCAGTTAGAAGTGAACTAGTCAAATATCAATTGCACTAAGCTTAGTGAAATGAAGTTGGCCTTCTTTGGAGGTTCATCTCAATTTTCTAAGGTCCCATAGCTTGGAGGTGATCCCATTGTGTCATTAGATTCTCATGTACTACAACTCTTACAAAATAAAATGGGTGCAAATTCTCACCTAAAGGAAGTATTCATACTGTATAAAGTCCAAAAATTAGCTCTCATACTAAGCCACAATACCAGTACCTTATTGTAAATTATAGAAGTCCTTAAGCTGATTATTAGTGAAATGTTATGACAGGTAATTTGCTCGAAACCACTCCTCAAAGATATCCCAAGTGACAAAATCTCTAGCTAGATGGATATTTCTCTCTCCATTCCTCCACCAAATTCTCATTGTATCTCTTAGAAGTAGGATGGAAAAGTGCACCTTGACATTGGTCTCATATGCCGATATGCTTAAACAACTATCCAAACTCAAAATCCAAGTCTCTACAGTAAAATCATCCCCTTATCCATAAAAATAGGCTAAATTATCAACAAATCATAAATAATACCTCTTATGTGACCTCTTGGTGGATGACACTCTTCCTACCTCTCACTATGCATGATGAAGGGACTCTCTATGCTTACTGCTATGAAGGACTACATGACATCTCTCTATGTTGATAAGTTTCTTATTATGGGGATGTGGAGCATCTTTATGACTCCTCCCTAGATACTAATAGCATATCATGTAGTACCCCCATAATCTATGTAAGGCTTATAAAATCAAGGGCCTAAAGTCTATTGGAGTGATCAGTTGTTCTAGTGGTGGGGCTTCTACACCCATTGTTTGAGATACATGTGTTTCCTTTCTAAGTTTTATCCTTCATGAGCACAGGATGGGCATCACAATGTTTTGGAAGGATGGTTCAAATAAATTTTATACCTAGAGTTCCCAATGTTGAACCTAAGATATGATACCAAAATGTCATGCCTAAAATAACACGCCAATAAAACTAGTAAAAATGAGCTATTTTTTTAAGGTTAAATTGTAATGATGGTAAATTTTACCTATAGGTACAAAAACTTCTACTTGCACCCAAAAAATAATTTAGAGGACAAGGAGGTTGTTGGTTAAGGGTTAAGTTTAGTATTAAAAACATTATTAAGTTTATATTAAATTAGTCTTGGCCCTATACTTAAATTTTCATTAAGGCTGATTATTTTATTTAATAAAACATGACTAATTTTCTCCCCTTATTGTAAAATATTTTCTCTCGTCTTTTTAATTAAGTACTTTATAATCATAATATTATCTTTAAAAGATTCTAAAATACCCCTTAAAATAGGCCTAGGTAAAAAATAAATATTTTTTAAAAATGTTTAATAAGATTGTCTTCACAAAGTTTCATAAATAATTTCATAGGAAATAAAAGGAAAGGTTAGGTGCTTAAGAAAATTTATTAAAGTAATAACATTAATCCAAAAAAAAATAGTTTCCACAAATTTTGGGGGGTTTAATCTCAACTACTAGATTAGAAGGATCTCCACCTTAGGATCTAGATTTCCCAAAAAATTGTCATAGATTTCTCATGGATGAGTATAAAAACATTTTCTAACTCTTGGATTTCATTTTGGTCTTTTGTTTTACAAGTTGAGGCTACACAAGGATTGGAGGAAACATATATATACATGTACACATTGTCTATGAGTAAGTGTATGTATATGTTTATATTTTTACATATAAATATATATTTTATTCTATAATACACACACTTTTAGGTGTATATACACCCAAAAGTGTGTGTCTATATATATATATATATATATATATATATATATATATATATATATATATATATATATATATACACACACACTTTTGGGTGTATATATTAAAACATATATCTCTTCTTCTTTTAAATAAAAGCAAGGGTGGGGGAAGTTGCATCCTCACCCAACCCAAAACATAGTTGGATGGTTGTCTATGAAATCATTATCCCTTCTATAAAGAGGATGGAAAGGAGAACAACTAATGCCATCAACCCCAACCTACAAGTGCAATGGAACCATTGTTCGCCCCTCCTTTCCCATTTAAATATCAGATGTGTTGGCCACCATATATATATACAAATTTAAAAATGATTTTTTTTTCTAGTTTATATTATTTTTATTTATATATATCATAATGTATATATAATTTATTTTATTTTATTTTATATAATAATTATTATTTTATTATTTATATATAAATAAATAATAATTGTATTCCTATATGTATGTATGTATGTATGCATGCATGTATACTTCCATAGTTATACAAAATGTTTCTATTTACATTATATGAATTTAAAAATAAGCAATTCTTCCATTTTCATTTTTGTTTTAATTTCTAAGGTGAAACATAAAAACAAGGTATTTTATCAAATGTGTGAATTTATTCTCTAAGTTTCCAAAATCATGGATTGTATGAAGTTAATATTTTTAGGAATAAAGTCATGATACTACATGTTAGATCAATGAACTATATCCTACAATGCAAGGAAATAAATGTGGAATATAAGCTACAAAAAATAAAGACAAGAAAGAGAACACATTACATAGAGATTATGTTAAACCCTTGCAATGTGCAAGGAAAAACCATGGGCAAAATGATAGATCTAGACTTCATATTAAACTTAGCATCAATCTCTCTTCTACAATAGCTCCTCCATAGCAACTCCTTTAGTGCTTCCATATAAAGCACTCGATTCTTCCACCTGAAGCATTCAAGTTGTGAACCAAGTTAAACCAGCTTACAAGATCCAACCTCCAAGCATGTAAGCCCAGATCTTGCATAGATCCTCTAACATTATAAAATTTTAAAGGAGAGATCATGCTATTAAATAGCATTTACAACATAGAGAGAAAATAGAGAGAGAGGAGAAAATTGTGTCATACTCCATGTGGAAGCATTATTCATGAATATGGAATCATGTCCCCCCATGTGCAAAGTCAAGCCTTTGAATGACATCTCATCATGCCCACTTGACCACTCCATATGCACACCCATGTGCTCATCCATGTGATACACCCCACTCCATATGTGACCTCAATCAAGCATAGTGATCCTTATCTCCCACTTTCCCATGTGCACACATGTGTGAGTCAAAATATTCCCACTTTTGACCTCACCAACTAGGTTCCCATAGAAAACTGCACCCTATGAGTGCATGCCTAAGTAGAAACATGTGATCCACCATCATTATGTCCTCACATACTTTTCACAAGCCAACCCATGTGACTTAGTGGAGAAAGGCACCCTATTTCTCTCTCCTCCTCTTTTTACCTTCAAAGATGCTCTATGGGCCATACCACCCACCATGGGTCATGTCAAGTCATCACCTAGCCATATCACTAACCATCCACATCACCACCAGGCCACATCACAATGAATAATGACCATGAATAGTGATTCATGAATAGTGACTATGATAATTGACTTCACATCCTAACATTCTCTCACTTGAAGTTAATGTACATAGGCTTTTACCACACCTAAGTATTATGCAACTAGATAATCATCCATGCCATCTGCTACCCTAACACAAAATCAATAAAAGTTTTCTTACACTAATAAAACTTATATCATAACTGACTTTGTCAACATCTGCTCCTTCATATAAGATTGTAACACTGAAGTGACCAATCACTTCTCCACACCATAGACCAATCCTCTAGTGGGATTCTACCATGAACCGCTCACAACTCCCACTGTTTGGAAATACCTAGTTTAGTGTTCACCATGGCATTATAAGGCTTTCTACTCCTGATGATTCCAATACATAAGACACAATAACATGCCTTCTCCACCTTTTTAACACTCTTGGGAAGAGAACTCAAAAAATTCCATAAGTGGGGTACTTCCTTGATTTCATGTCCTTGTACATATCCATCTTTGGTTTGATCCTCCTTATCACCTTCATTTCATGTGTTGAAATTGATCCATCAAAATAGTGATCATGTTGGAGACTACATCCAACATGTCAACAAAACACTTTGGCTCTACATGAAGGTACAAAAAATCTTGTACTACATGTACGATGTTTGCACCAACCCATACAATGATTTTATTACAAACTAACTACTTTCTACCTCAACGTTTTTTATCTATCTCTCCCTAAGAGAGATCACCATGTAGGAATCACACTGCTCCAACTCCTTGATTAGAAACTAGTGCACATAGAACTCTTGATAGTAGTGAGGAGAGAAGATCTCATAGAAGTCAAAACCAAAGTTCTCATTATAGTCCCTATCTATCATCATGATATAAGTGGACTAATCACAACTCTAGGGAAGTCATCATGCTACTCAATGCATCACTACACCTACTAAGTTTTTAAGCCTTAAAAATGCATCCAAAATACATCATGCTCTACCAAATGTTACTAAAACACTAACTCATGTGCCTATAGTGTTAGTCCATGCATTGGTTTACTTGACCAATGCCACAACCATATACACAACACTCCAGCACCCTAAGTCCTATGGTCAACACTAGCCTTCTCCTTATAAAAACACCATGTCTCACTTGCTCATTTGCATCTTTATCTTCATCTTCCTTAGCTACGTCAAAATAAGTATAGCTTCAGGTTTGTTTGTACCTCCTTCCTTTGCATGGATTTTTCTTTAGTATCTTAGATAAAAACATGTGGTTAGTAGGATACCACATAACACCACTTACGTTTATTGCCAAGAACCGTAACAAGGTCATGAATTTTCCTCCACCCCCTCTAGAGGAGTCTAGTTTGCTCCTCAAGCTGTAGAGTTGCTTCTTCATCTTTAATGAGAATAATGTGTAGGTTGTTGACTTTTTTGATAAATATTTTTAATCTTTCTCTTCTAACTATCTAGAGGGTTTCTCCTCCTCAACATGAAGAGATCAGTATCTTCACCAAGAGATATTCCACCATGATCTAGAGAGAGATACCTACCAAAATAAAACTTTTTTTATTCTTTAATCTCCAAGTCTCTCCTTCTATCATAGTAGCTTCACCTTGAATACAAATAGCTAACAACCATGGCTCTAATACCATATGTTAGGAATAAAATCCTGATACTACATGTTAGATCAATGAATTATATCTTAAAATTAAAGGAAATAAATGTGGAATACAAGCTACACAAAATAAAAACAAGTAAGAGAACACATTACATAGAGATTACGTGGAAACCTTGCAATGTACAAGGAAAACCCATGGGAAAAATGGTAGCACCAAAACTCATATTAAACTTAGCATAAATCTCTCTTCTACAACATCTCCTCCATATCAACTCCTTCAATGATTTCATACAAAGCACTCAATGCTTCCACCTAGAGCATTTAGGTTGTAAACCAAGCTAAACTAGCCTACAAGATCTAACCTTTAAGAATACAAGCCCAAGTCTTACATGGATCCTCAAATAAGATAAATTTATGAAAGAGAGCTTGTGCTATTAAATAAAATTTATAGCATAGAGATAAAATAGAGAGAGAGGATAAAATTGTGCCATACTGCATGTGAAAGCATTATTCATGAATAGGGAATCATGTGCAAAGTCAAGCCTTTTAATGACATCTCATTATAACCACTTGACCACTCCATGTGCACATCCATGTGTTATGCCCCACTCCACATATAACCTCAATCAAGCATAGTGATCCTTGTCTCCTAGTTTTTTATGTGTACACATGTGTGAGTCAAAATATTCCCACTTCTAATTACACCAACCAGGATCCCATAGACAATTGCATGCTACAATTACATTCCTAAGTAGAAACATGTGATTCATGATCATTATGTCCTCACATGATTTTCACAAACCAACCCATGTGAGTTAGTGGATAAATGCACCTTATTTCTCTTTCTCTTTTGACCTTTAAACATGCTCCGTGGGCCATACCACCCTCCATGGGTCATGTCAAGTCATCACCTAGCCACATCACTAACCATTCACATCACCACCATGCCACATAACCATGAATAGTGATTCATGAATAGTGACTTCACATCCTAACAAATATAACATTTATATTTGAAAAGAAGAGTAACCTAAATTTAGAAGAAGTAATATGGTTTCACTCAGTTTTAATTATCTTTCATGTGAGTATCTATTATGTGAGAATAGGGAGAGAGATTTATAATTCTTCATAGATATTGAAGAAATAAAAAATTGATTATTATACTAAAACATTCATCACCAAATATCCAATTTATTTATCATTCCATAAGCAATCCTATCCCATTTAAATATGGGATGACACTATATATATTATTATTATGAAAATTTACAACTCTTAACGAAAAGGATAGAAAAAAATTCAAAATTTCAATAGCAAT
>JARHVA010000052.1:5200000-5317500 GCA_037957365.1 Torreya grandis | reverse complement strand
GAGGGATAAGTCTCTCCTATGTCAAGCTCACAACAAGTAGGTATTTAGACCATAACATCCTGACATATATACATTATAAAATATAGTTAAACTAACAAATCAACATGATCATAATGTAAGAATACACACTACAACTAACTAATATCAATTTAATCATGTAATCTAAGCAATATTCAACTATCCCATAATAACATATGACTCATAGCTTAGCTAAAAATAAGTAAATAAAATTGCTAACTATAAATATCCATGAATAATCAAGTAAGTTTGCTTAGTGAAGAATTAGGAGGTAACAATATGTATACATATAATGTTTTTCACTTTTATCATTTACTGATGATTTCTCTTGCAAAAAATTGTTGAGATTCAATCTCTCAAAGTGAACACATTAAAGGGTGAATTGAGAGAAGGGTGGGAAGGCCTTGGTGATTTTCAAGATATGTTTTCCATGTCATGATTTTATCATTCCCATATCCATTTTAACTTCCCTAGATTTGATCGCCTAAGCTACTCCTTCCATATATTATCCTATAAATATGTCAAGACCTATATTTTCTAACTATGTCAACCTATTTTATTTATTTTAAGCCATTATCTATCCCATCCCAACCAAAACAATGAGATTGATGTAGTCACAAATGTTTAGGTACATGTTTTACAACTAAGTTAGTTGTGGTTGATCTAGTTCGAGGCTAGTCTGCCCATTTAAGACTAAATCAAGCTAGTCAATATTGTCCACTAAATATATGGGAAGGATTTAGGTTAATCATCACTAAAAATACAAGTCACCCTTTCATTTCAATACATCATTTACACTCATTTTACTATGATTTTACTCACACTTCTACCCCAATCCACATTTGTAGGAGTTATTGATTGGAGTCTTGTCTTGAAGGAATCTTTTCTTATGTAAGTCTTGGATTTTTTATAATAGTTAATTATTTAGATTAAGATTATTATCCATAATTTTGAGTTTTCAAAACCAAAACAATCTATTTAAAAGTATCATTGGCTAAGGAGGTAATTGAGGCTCAATGGGTTCTTCATCAAGGGAAGTATATTATAAAATTAACTCTTTCATTTAGTAAGTAAAAGTTAATTATTGCTTAGTAAATTAATGTTTATATCCTTGATTGATATTTATATACATTTATACTTAGTGTGGCTATAGGATTTCTTGAACTTTCCATATTTTTATCTTAGGTAGCCTAAGCCTCAATTTATCTACCATGGCTCCTTACCCATTTTGATATATTTCTAACCTTTCCCCTTACATTTATTATTTGTAATATTAGACTAATTATAATGAAGATATAGTTATAGATACTTCATTAGGTTAGAGGCCTAAAGGCCTTGAAAAACGTTCTTTTTACATTGGTGTTGTAGGTGATCTTCTTTCTAGGTTTTTGGATCCATTAGTCACAACTTGAATCATTAAGTATCATTAGGTTCTATTTTCTTCACATTTTCTAAGTACAGATCTTTAAAGATATGATAGTTTTAAGTTGATCCTAACTCATTGCATATATAATGTATCATATCAGTATTAGGTGGAAGCTATGAATACAAGTATGTACACTCTCAATCAAAGTCCAACATAAGCCTTGTAAAAATGTAATATCAAAAGAAACATGGTCTGGGAAAACACCTGATGTAACTATATTTTGTATTTATGGATCCACTACCTCTATATTTGGAAAAGTATACATGTTTTTTGGTTATTATGATCAAAATGATGCATCCATATTATTTGATGTCTCCACATACAAAATTATGGTTAATAAATATGTTGATGCAAAAGAAAAAGTGCCATTCTTTCCTGATAATGGTCACTCTATTAATAGTAATGTATTTTTATCTGTTGATGATGTTTTTGGAATAAATTTTGGTGCTAAAATTGAATAGGGTTAAAAAATGGAAAAACCAAAAGAGTCAAGTTTCAGTGGTGAAGAGAGTATTTCTCACTTTTCCTAATTAAATTAATAAGACAACACAAAAGGCCTAACTGGTACCATACCATGATAAATATGTAATGAAAAATGACTTACCTTACTTGTTATAAGGTAAGTCTACAAGGTTAGGTAATCAAAAGGTGTAAGGTGAAAAGTAGTTTAATTTTATTCTTACAACTATTTCTTAGGTATTGAAATTAAGCACAAGTTACAAGACCAGATTCAAACCTAAATGGAACATTTCCATGAATATTGATGAAAGAGGAAGAGGCATACAACAAAATCACAAGAGTGTTGTGAAAAGTAAATGCCCCAAAATTATTCAATAATGTAAAGTAGTAGGAGTTGGATTTTCAATAACTCGACATAGGAATTTTCCTCAGAGGATATGTTATGTTTTTTAGTCTTAATGTATATTCTTATTTTTTTGTTGGACATTATCACTCTAAAATAAATTTAAAACATGACACATTGAAGACATGACAAAAATTCATAGAATAACAAACTCTAGTGAACCCAATATTCAACACCATTTCCTATTCTATTTGGTAGTTATGGTGGCTTTTTACCCATGTACTGAGATAATAGGGATTGGTGACAATTGGTGAGAATAAGAAGAATATATTATATTAGGATGGTTAATTAGTTTGTTTAAACCTTTATCTATTCCCTTAGATATTATTATTTCACCTGAATTCTTAATTAAGTTTATGGGTTGTTAAGTAGTTTACTATGCTAAACTAATTCACCTATTTCTTATCTAGTTCTGAACTATTTATTTGGCTCAATTTTTAAATAAATTTCATGGCTTGTTGATATCAATAAAAAAATTTAAGATTAACCTAGTAAAACATGCCCAATGGTTTGTTAGAGTAGTGTTTGTACCCTTTCAACATGCTTTATATATGAATGCATTCATTAAACTAAGACAAACACTAGATGTAAAAATAAGAGCTGAACCTTCTAGAAGCACATACATGTTAATAAATCCATTCATGGAGGTGTATATTACATAAATGGCATCATAGTTATAGAAGATGGCAACCAAAAACACACATTATACTCACAGTGGAATTTGGTGCATAGATAATGAGATGGAAGGGCATAAAAACATAATATCTCAAGGCATAGTGTGTATTCCTTATTGAACTCATGTGATGTTTTTTGTGAGGGCCATGACATGCACAACTTCCCTCTTATATAACATGAAACATAGACCAAGGTGTCCATGTAATTTAAACTTTAGGATGCCTCTACCCACTAAGCTGAGGATTGTTGGGTGATTGATGAACTCCACAAGGCATGAAATGGGCCACTATAGGACCATCCAACCAAGTAACATAAAACTAAGGTTATGAAGGGCCACCTAACCAAGGCTATGGTGATTATGTGAAATAATGTGGTTATAGAGGACATGTTAGAATATGCAGAGGTAGAAGGTTCCCCTAATACTCTTGTTTTAAGTGTGGGTCACTTGGTAACTACTATTGTGATCACCTTAAATATCCTACTTGTAGGTATTTCTATGGAACATGCAAGGTTGAAGAGTGATCAAACCTATATGTAAATATCACATACAAGTCCAAGCCTAAGAAAGGTGAAAGAATGATTAGATGTACATGTAATTTAGACTGATTGAGTTTGAAGGCCAAATATAGTAAGAATACAAGTTCAAAGGTGCATATGATGACTCATAATGGCCTATATATGGATCCTAAAAAGGATACAAAATATATGGTTTAAGAGATTCAAAACTTGTAGGGAGAGATTCAACTTGTTTAATAATTAGAGGAGAAAACTCAAAGAGAACTCTAAACATATGAAGAGTAGGTTAATGATATTTATGACATATTATCTCTCCTATGCTACAAAGGAAGGATTCCCATACTCAATAATTCATTGGCTAATTATGAGGAAAATAAGTTGACTGATGTACCTACATGATAACTAGCATGAAGCCATGAGAGGAAAGTAACCCAGAACATAAGTTATGACCAAGTACTGATCATCAATGTATACATCAATGACTAGTTAGTCTATGACATACTAGTGGATATAAGCACATAGGTTAATATCCTTACCAGATATGGTTGGCTTAAAATGGGTATATCTATGATACAATACTCACCTCATGTGTTTTTCATCATAAATAAAACATTAACATAACCCATGGGGATTATACCCAAATCTAGCATTGAGATAATTAACGTAAATTTATACATGGACTTTGAGGTGATTGATCTTGTTGAATCTAAAAATTACCCATCATTACTAAAAAAACCCTAGTTTTATGCCAATAATGAGATATGTAATTCAAGAAACACTATGTGATTTTTGAGAATAGAAGCGACCATGTAGTGATTCCACTAAAAATTGATCAAAACCCCCTTATGCTAAAAGTGTTGAATTGGTTGACAAGTTTAATAATATCTACAATATACCGGTATAAGTAGGGATAACTTAGAACCAAGTGGGGAAAACATTATTAATAGGGATGTCACCTAGTGCACCTTTGGCACCATGAGTATTTCCTACAATCAATGGGTGTAGGAATCATATGAGGTCATTGGAATAAGGTGTAGTGCAGTGCACTTGAAACCCATATTTAAAATTACATGCAAGGCCAAATACACTAATGATAAGCCATAATACAAAGTGACCGACATAAGATGTGGCATGTTATGATCAATTCCCTAGATCCAAAACACATAAAAGGCCCCACACATCAGAACCAAGCCTTCCATAAAGGTCAAGGTCTAGATACCTTGTGCCATACCAAGTACAAAACTTATGAAACTCTTCATTCCATTAATATGGGTTATGCACATTGGTTAAATCATTCCCACATGTGCCAATGTTACAAACCCATAAATTACACATATATGACATCCAAAGTGAAGAGAGTAGGCCACATCATTAGGGAAAAACATGCTACACCACTTAGGTATAATAAATCCATAGATGTTGTATGTTTTAAAATGAACATAATAGCCATCACCAAGGACTATTAGGATATGAATTGTGCACTTGCACTAGCAAAAATATCCATGGGCATTTCAAGGGTTATCATCTCAAACTATCTCTAGCCTAATGGCATTTGAGACATAATGTAAGAATGTTTTAACCTTTTTCTTTGTGTACTTTAATTTTGACAGTGTAGGGTAGGTTAGTTCTTAAACATGGTAGATGCCATAAAACTCAATGTAATAATACATGCATGCCTCATAAGTCTAATTGAGAGAGTTAAGAGAGGTATTTTTTTGAAATCCTTATGCTATAAATCTAAGTTTCTAGGTGAATATTGTTGTGCCTTTTATAAAAATTCCCCTTAGATATGGTGAAAAGGTGCTTTATGCTGAAAAAAATATTGATCTTCGTGTAAGCATGACCTTAGGTACCAAGGAAAAAGTTCACTACACTTAAGGATGAGGCATAAAATTTAGTTTGGGATGGTGGTGTCTAGAATATAGGAATAAGGATACGCACATATCACACATAACACTAAAGGAAAAATGGTGTGCAAAATAATCCAAAAAAGAGATTCACATAGGAAGAGGAAAGTAAAATAATTCTAGGATGCATGGATAAGAATAATCATGCAAAATAAGATAAGAAACATGAAAACCAAAGGTATAATATAAAGTGATAAGCATGGGGCCCTAGGATAAAAAATAACAAAACGATGAACTTACTAGCTATCAATTTGAAAACTAGCAAAGGTTAATGAAGAAAACAAATCTATAAGGATTCAAATTGACTACTAATAAATTTTAAGGGATCGAGGTATGACTAAACTAAACTACCTATAATATTTTAAGGACTTGAGTTATGCCTTAATTATGATACCCTAGAACATGTGTTTGAAATGGGTAGGAAAACTACTAGAAGGACAACTGCCAACTTACAAATTGAACTAATTGGTAACCAACCTCCACAAATATAAATATGGGAATTTGACCCAAGTCAAGTGTTATTAATGAAGGGGGTTGATAAATGAGGTCAATAGACCTATGATTCAACCATTATATGGAATAAATGAGAGGCTTAAAGATAAGGTAGATATATAAGATTCAAACCCTGTAGGATGCAAGAAGAAAGAGAGAGTGAGACATTAAGCTGAGAGATCTATAAGGGAATTGAGGAACCCCTATTACATATCCAAAGTGATGAAAACCCCATGTAATATTTACTTTCTTACTCTATGTGTGTGCGTGTGTGTTAGGAACAAAGGATGTGAACTTTGGCCTATGAGAAATGAAGCGGAGAGTGATATAGCAAGAAAAATAATATTTATTGAGAAGTAAAAAGTTGATACGAGTGTCAACCAATGGATAAGTCACATGTAGAGTGACTTCCAACTAAACTATTGGAAAAAAGATGTTGAAAGGTGATCTCCATGAAATTCATATGGGTAGAGAGTGGATAGAGAAGGAGATGACTCGACTATGAATCAATGTCCTCCATCAATCATAGATGGGAAGAGGATGGAAAGTGAAAGGAGTAGACCTAAAGTTGGATAAAAAATGGGTTAAAGATGTAGACCATGATTTTGTGATAAAGAATCTTGGGAACCCTATAGTCAAAGAGAACACATGATGGAAAATGTGGAGTAGTACACCTGGGAAATGGTGAGACTTCAAGTAAAGGAAGAGGTGTAAAGATGAGGAATAAGGAGCAATGGTATTCATGATACTATACCACATAGTTCATGCATAGATATACTTTGAAATAAAAGGAGGTCTTAAAGGCAAGTGACCAACTAAATATTCTAGATAACCATTCTTGATTAGATGGCTCAATCCCTCTTAGAGTCGGGTACTAAAGGCATGAGGTGCACATGAAAGAGTTACATGAGGAGAGTACACAAGTAAAAGTGGAGGATATTTTTTCCTACTATTTTTTTGCTTTATTTTAGAAAAGGGGAAGAAACTAGAGATTAAAAGTATGTACCTAGTAAACTTTGTGCTTGTTGATGACCAAATGAAGTGAGAACTCCTTTTTTGGTGAGGAAAGAATACCTGTAATAAGACCATACTAAATAGACTTATTTATTAGATGGATATGAAGGGTGGACTACCTAGAAATGCTAAATCTAAGAAGCAAAAAATACTTTAAATGGTTGTCAATCCACTCTCCTACTGATAGAAAGGTTTTGGAAATAAAATTGGAAGATAATAAATTGATAAGAACATAAATGTGTGTACAAGGAAAGTAAATGATATGCTTTTTCAATAGAAAACATAGAAATGACAGGTCAGAACCATGCAAAAATGCATGCAATATAGATTTAGAGGGTCAAGACAGAGTCTATAAATAGGTTAGGATCCAAAATAAGGTTTGATAGGGTTTGGAGAAGGTCAAAATAACAAACTATTATTTTTTTTCTTACAATGATCAATGATGATTAGGATGATCGGTGATGGTTGTCTTGACTAGCGATGGTTGGTTGACTGGTGATGTTTTATATAACTAGTGATGGTTATATTAACTGACTATAATTACCTATGGGTAAATGGGTAAGAGGTTGAAATGGAAATAAAGGGGTGTGGTTGATTGATAGAGGGTGAGGTAGGGTTTGTGAGGGTAAGGACTGATGTGCAGGTGAATAGGCTAAAATAGAGGATCTAAATAAAGGACAAAAACACTAAAACAAAGGCAAGATACTTTTTAGATGTTAAAGTTATTGATAGTTGAAACTTAGAGAAATTTGGGTAGCATATCAACACTCCTACTTTCAAAAGTCATGTGGACAAAGCTTTGCGGTCTCAGATACCTACACATATAAAACAAGAGGGCCTGGATGCAATTTTTTTTTGGATCCATAACTCTCCCAAAAACCCTATATTTATAGCATGAAAATACTTAGTCAGAAGAAGGAAAATTAAGGGAAAGTTTCTAAGCTAGGAGGGGATGAAGTTCCCTATATTTGTTAGTCTCTCAAAGCTAGTGTTAAAGTAATTTTCCATTTTAAAGGATTTTGATCTCAAATAAAGCTAGAGTTGCTTTAAAAACTTAAGGCAAGTTAAGTGACCCCAACCATTGATGGTTACCATAATTGATGATAGTCGATGGGTTACGAGTGGAAAGGTTATGGAAAGATGTGTTTTAGGGAGGGGTGGTATGACAAGTGCCTAGTAGGCTAGGTGGTCTACTAAGCAATGAGTCAATCAAGGGTTCATTGACCTAGACATAATTGAAAACTATTATTTTAGGTGTCTACATTTTCCCCCTTTTTGTTATGTATTTTTAATCAAAATGGATAACAAAAATAGATGGTTGGCCAAGGTTTAGGTCTGGTTGCCCTAAGTATAGGAGGGAGGTGGTGTTCCCCCTCAAATCAAGAGCTGATAAGAAAAGATGGAATTTGGGTCAGGGTTTGATTAAAAAAAGAGTGGTTGTGGGTAATTAAAGATTAAATAAGCATAATAAGTGATGAAATGCAAGGGCCAAAAGGATGCCATGACTAATAGTGACAATATTGAAAATAAGGTCAAGTTCTAAGAGGAGTGATTAGGGTAACTAGTCCCCACCATTAGTCATGGTTGATCAGCTCACACATATCAAGTTACCTAGATAGGTTAGCTGTGTACTTAGGAATCCAAGATAGGAAGTACTCTCAATAAGACACCAAGGTTTGGGTTATACACAAGGTGGTGAATAATGAAAAAAGGCAACATGGAAAAAATAGGTCAAGGCATGAAAAATAACCAAAGTAGGTTGTCACAAGGTACATGAATTGGTTAGTTCAAACAAAAGCCAAACATTGAGGTAGATGTGGGAGAATGGGTGGTTGGTTGGGTAAGGGGTGGCCGAGCTGACTCCTAATATGCTAGGCAAGAGGATGATGCCTACATAGTCCCATTGCTAATAGATCCAACATGGACTTTAGGCCAAATGTAGTTCTTGAGAGGTTGAGGGAGAGGGTGACTCCTAAATAGGTCATGGTGTGGTATGTATGGGGTGACCCTAGGTAGAGGTGTTGTTAAGTTGTTAATAAGGAAAAGAAAGATAGGGTTGAAAAGAAAGGGATCCCTAAATAGTGACGGTTGGGGTAAAAGGTTAGGGGTATCGACTGGTGATGGTTAGGGTTAACCATTAACAGTTAGGCAACCATCGATGGTTAGGTAAAATACATTAAAAAATAAAAAAAGGCAAAAGGAAAAACATTTGTCCTTATTGACAACTTAGTGTGTAATGATTGGCATTGTTTGAGTAAATAATATGAGCTGGTGCTTGGAAGTGGTGAGGTGTTGAGGTATCCTAACTAGATTAGGTGATTGTGATTGAGTGAAGCCAAGATGGATGAGGTAGATGCACATGGGCAAGTGGTGGGGCATGGACTAAGATGACACCATCGATCATGAAATGAGGTAGGTTCTATTATTTAATTAATAGGAATAGTAATTAGTATTAAAATAAAAGTGATGAAAATAAGTGAAATGCATAAAGGGGTAGATGTGGGTGGTAGCATATGACCTAGGGTTTGGTTTTGGGATAATAGTAAAGGGTAAGTAGAGTTTTTTAGAATGTGGGATCTTGTGAAAAGGTGTAATGGGTGATTAGGATATGCAAAAATAAGGGGAAAAGAGATATTATAGAAATTGGGGTATGGGGGAGGAGGTCAAGGGGTTGAGGCTCACCATCATTGATCACCAATAGTGACCAACAATGGTTGACCTGATCGATGATGATCAACCCAAGGGAAAGAAAATGCCCCTAAGGATACCTTTGATGGTTGAGGGATCCATCGACAGTCGAGAAGGGGTTAGTTGTGTGAGTGTGTAGGTGGTGTTATAATAATAATAATGATGATGATAATAATAATAATAACAACAACAACAACAACAACAACAATAATAATAATAATAATAATAATAATAATAATAATAATAATAATAATAATAATAATAATAATAATAATAATAATAATAATAATAACACAATATGGTTTTCATATTATGGTATAATAATAATTGATAAAACCATAATATTAATTAATTATATTAAGGTATATGATGGGTGGGTGGGTGTGTGGTTGTTCTCATATTATGGTTTCCTATAGTGCTTACTTATTTTTGTTTCACACACCCTCTCCCTCATATATTTTTGTTTCAGCCGATTGTTCTTATATATAATAGAAAAATAATAATAATTGACTCATATGGTGAATGTACACACATAATATTAATAGATGATAGGTATATTTTATAATTGTAGAAGACAAGTGTAAGAGATAGTGGTTAGGAAGGAAGCTAGGGTGTAGTTTAATCAATAGATAGGTATAGAAGTTGGTGAAGAATGGGTGATGGTTTGTTATAGGGTTTGAGTTAATAGGTTTGAGATAATAGTTTGAGTAATATAGGGTTTAGTTGGTGATGCTAGGTTGTGTGTTGTGAAGAAAATTTTGAGTGTTTATAGGAGAAAAGTTTGTGTGTTTGTGTAGGTAGTTAGGTTTGTGTGTTTATAAGTCATTACCTAGTATGTGGGATTATTATTGTGCAAGCTTGAGAGCAGATCCAATTATGTGATCAGGTCCCAACGAGGTTCTTAAAGGTGCAAGATGCAATGACTATAGAGGATTGATGTCACATGGAGGTAGTGGGGTTTGGGGTGATGCATCATTATCAACATCTATTGAGAGATGTGGCCATGATAGTTACCCTCATTGAGAGATGGGATTTGAGAAACAACACATTTTGGTTACTGACTGGAGAGATGAGTATCCTACTAGATGATGTCCATAGGATCACCTAGTTGTTGATTCGAGGGGATCTAATTTATCACATAGAGGGTGATGAGATAGATTATCTGATGGGTTTATGATATGGAGCTAATAGGACTCATGCACAATTCCATGCCTCTAGTTTTAGCATCAAAAATTTATATGAGATAGTTCTAGAAGAGAGGTAGCCTCTAATGATGATGTAGTTAGTAGTGACTTGTTTTGCTTTGCCAAATTTAGTAGGAGGGAGGTTCCCCTATGTGTTGCTAGGTGTACTAGTAGAGCTGATGTTTGGGGAGATGGTATTTAGATGGGGATAGGTGTTATTAGTCTATATGTATAAGGAGATATGGGGATTTAGATTTCATAGACACTATGACATTAGCATTGGATTTGTTCTACACTATTGGGCATATGAGCATATTCATGTGTTGAGACCTTTGGGTCTACTTGTGGATGGATATCTATCGATAGACTATAGGGTTAAATTTTTAATATGGAGGAGAGGAGCCATGATTATAGGAGTTAGTGGTGGCCTGAGAGATATAGAGTGGTTTTGAGGTGCTCTAGAGAGTTTATCTCCAAGTGATATAGTATGGAGACCTTACATGACTTGGCCTATGTAGGATGGCTACCTGAGGCATACCTATGAACTACAGAGTTGGAGATGGGTTTATGGTAGATGAGATCATGAGATGGATCTTATCCCTATGGAGAGAGTACAATGTCAATTTAGTCTCTAGCAGGGTATTCCACTAGATTTTCCCCACTACAGGAGATAGGATGCCAAGTTTTTGTTGTTAGAGCCATAGCCTCAAGAGGAGGTACTAGACTATGAGGAGATATCAGATAGAGTTAGAGATGATGCAGGTGTGATGGTAGATTATATAGCATGGTTCTAGGGTTGATATGCTATAACAAACTTTGGTTGGGGGGATGGAGATTAAGGCCCTATGGTTGTGGACCTAGCATAGGGATCAACTCAAGGAAACCCATAGATGGTGGTGGCACTAGCTGTGGGATAATCCCAAATTACCACATTATAGGGGTAGATTGTGACACTCTAGGGTCAGCTGGGAGGAGTGACAATATAGAGAGATTAAGCCTAAACACATGTTACCACCGTATAGAGTTAGGTGGCTATTTTATAGGGGAAGGTTATTAAAGTGACAAGAGAGCAAGATCAAGTGAGGACCTTGGATGGCTTGGTGACATAGGAGAGAGACCCTCTATGGAGGGAAGTTGGAGTAGTAATGGCACATTTAGGTTTTATTACATAGGCTAGATATCTAACAACCATACAGGAGTTATGCTACTATGAGGGCATTGTGCTAGTAAAATGTCCTAATGAATTGAGGTGGGGAGAGTATCAAGTTAAATTGGCTAGAAGAGCAGCAATTACAACCCTAGATTAGTGGGATTTGGTAGTAGGTTAGCTGATAGAGCCTCCTCTTGGGACAAGTATATGCATAGGGCCAAGGACCGGTGTAGATGGGGCTAGTGGCAGTGGTGCTCCATGATTGAGATACACATGGTTGAGATATTTTGATCATGATTTCGATATTGGCCTATGAGACAAAGATGCAAGTTGTATATGAGAGAGATTTTTACATTTCTAAATAATCAGTGATATATATATATATATATATATATATATATATATATATATATATATATATATATATATATATATATATATATATATATATATATATATATATGCATTTTTATATGGTTGAGATGGTTTTATGTGTTTATTTGTGTATATTTACTTTGATGTTATCGGTATATTGATCATGATGTTATGGTCATGGATTATTGATTGTGATGATGCTTGTAAGATGATGTTTATGATTTGATTACATGTTGATGGATGTTGGTATTATGATTATGGATTAGGGTTATATATGTGGTAATGTTATGGTTATGGATGTGATTACCATGTTTATGTTTTGTTATGATGTTGTTAATTGTAATGGTTACGCATAATGGTGTTTGTGAGATATTTTGAATGTGATTGTTAAAAATGTGTTGTTTATTTTGGTATAGGTAAGGGAAATGTTCACATGTACATGTTTGGATGAAAAAATAACATGGTACCTTGATGACATGGATTGAACAATAATCACCCATAAATGGAATGACCTAGTGAACATAAACCCTATCAAATGCATCGTAAGAGTGTGATGTATTGAGAAAACTGATATCTTGACCACTTTATGCCAAGTAAGTTTATAGTCCCTTAGGGTAAATTTGGATGTAGGTGATAATTTTAGGGGCTATGTATATATTCCTTGGCTTTTTCTTAGGCAACCAAAGAACCTTAGTAGACAAGTCCATGTCTTTTGTATGTCTGATTATAATGGGTAGACTAGTTTAATGTGGGAAGTCTACTCATGCCATGTAAAAGAGATGATTATGATAGGTAGACTCATCGACATGGGAAGTCTACAAATGGTAGATATAAGAGCTGATTGTAGCTTAATTATTTTTGCTTTATTACTTTTGCTTTGTTTTTGAGTTACTGAAGCTAATCGATGTGGGAAGCTTCTAATGAATTTTTTTTTACCATCCTTCGAGGAGTGATCTAAGATTTGATTTTGCATAGATTTCTTTCAAGGGAGTAGTCTATTTTAAGCAACTTTTGATTTAGTAAGGCAATTTTCCTTTGAGAGAGTAGTCTACTATATTCTAAACTACTAATATGTTTCAAGATTAGGCATGGACAAGCCTGTTTAGGTTCCCACAGTATACCCATGTAGAAACAAGAATTGGGTACCAAAGATTTTTTAAATGAAGGGTTTTGAGAATCAATTAACCATGGGATTCCATCTAATAAAAGATGAAAAGTATCCATGAGAAATGTGATATGGGTAGAGCTGGGGTACCCATACTTAGGATTAGGTTATTATTGTGACAGATGAATCACATGATTCTGTGTAATCAATCAATCTCAAAAATGGGGAAGAATGGAAATGTGATGGAATAGGGGTAGTGAACTAATGGGATGAGCTTAAGTTAGACATGAAAGGGGGTTGATCCTTACTTTAACAATGAAAGAGGCATAAAGGTGAGGCATTGATGGGTTCAGGTTCTAGCTTGCCTTTAAGAGATGATAAATGATAGGCACCTAATCCATACTTATGGGTTATAATGTAAGGTCCTAACTAGTTAAAGGCAAATTTACCATTCTTAGTCTTCTCCATGTTAGTGACATGTTGATTTTCCTTGCGAACAAGGTATTCGATGTTTAACTCTCCTATTTTCAAATGTTTATTAGATGTTCACTTGATACGATCTTGATAGATACAAAGGTGATTGAGGGCTGCAAGGTGATGTTCATCAAGGAGTTCTAAGCATGTAAGGTGTTCCTTTTGATAATCATTTTTAGAAATAATATCATGTAAGGATATGTAAAGAGATGGAATTTAGACTTTAAGAGGCAAAACTACCTCAACTCCAAAGACAAGAGAAAAAGGTGTAGCCCCTGTAGCAATTTGGATAGTAGTGTGATAAGCCCATAAATCAAATGGGATATGGAGATGCCAATCCTTTCCTAAAGTATTGACTACTTTGGTGAGTATTTTGATGATAATTTTGTTAGAAGCTTTAGCTTACCCATTAGCTTGTGTATAATAGGAGGAGGAGAAACTTAAGTTAATACCAAAATCATCACAAAGCTCTTGGACTTTTTTTGTTTTCAAAATATTTTCCATTGTTAGTGATGATTTTATGAGGAACACCGAAGTGATAAATAATGTGGTGGTTGATAAAGTCAATTATTTTTTCAACTCTAATTGAGATTAATGAGATGGCCTCTACCCATTTGGTGAAATATTCTATGGTGGTAATGATATATTGATGTCATTATGAGGAATGTGGATTGATCTCTCTGATAAGATCAAGACCCCATTATGAGAAGGGCCAATAATCAATTGATAACTGAAGACCATGAGGAGGCACATGATGAAGGTTAGCATCTTGTTGACATTTGACGTATTTCTTAACATAGTCACAACAATCCTAATTGAGTGTGGGCCAATAGTAACCTAGGTGAAGGATACATTTAGAAATGGCTAGACCACTGAATTGCCCCAATAGATGCCATCATGCACTTCTTTAATAGCGTGATAAGCCTCATTTCTAGGAAGGTAATGAAGGAGCAGATTGTTAAAGCCTCATTTATAAAAAATGCCCCCTAATATTAAGTAATGAGAGGTGCTTTGAATGAATTCTCTATGAGCATTTTAAAAAAGATATGAAGGGAGGATATTGATGTTAAGATAATCAAAGATTTAATTGTACCAAATATCTAAAGATGATGCTTCAATTCGGTAAATGGTAGGAGGAGCTAGACTGAGGTAAGACGGTGTGACAAAGTGGTGAATGGTGATAAATAGTTTAGAGTCAGTAGGTTGAGATGGAATTTGGGATGCAAGGGAAACCATTATGTCTAAAAATTTATTGGTAAAATGAGGGATAGATTGGATGATATAATGTTTAAATGATGCTAATGGTTTGTCAACAAGTTGTTTATATTTTAGAAGAACATTATTTTTACATTGATAGGCTCCTGTGACTTGGTTAATGATGAGTTGAGAGTCTCTAAAGATGCTAATGGTTTTGATTACCAAAGCTAGAGCAGTTTGGAGATCTATGACCAAAACCTCACATTTAGCTATATTATTGGTGCATTCAAAATTAAGCTTGAAAGAAAGAGGAAGAGGCTCCTTGTTAAGGGGAATGAGGATTATGCAAGCACCCCCACCATTTTGACGTTTAGAGATATCAAAATACATAGTCATTTGGTAGGTGGGATTTTCCAAAGAAAGGGTAGATATAGACTCATCTTAAAAGGTAAGAGAGGGAGTTTGATTATCAGGGAGTGAAGCTTTAGCTAGTTGGTCTATAGTCACCTATTCCTTAATGGACTTTTGTGAAAGAAACTTGAGATCAAACTTAGCTAAAACCATGAGCCACTTAGCCATATGTTGGTTTTGATATGGCTTGGAGAACATGTATTTGAAGGGGTCAGTATTAGTGATGATGTAAATTTTGTGGTTGATAAGGTAGTGACAAAGTTTAGAGGCAACAAAAACTAAGGCAAGGTAAAGTTTTTTAGGATGTGTGTATCAGGTTTCATAGTCAATGCGGGTAAGAATGATATAATAGATGACTTGCTCCTTATGTTGGTCATCACGATGAGAAAACATGGCTCCCAAAGAATGATTAGTGGTAGATATATATAAATAAAAGGGCTGATTTTCCTTTGGGGGGATAAGGATTGGTATGTTTAAGGCACATGACAAGAGACACGAGCAAGTTCATAACTTTGAAGAAGATCAATGGTGGCATAGTGAAATTAAGAGATAAAACTACTACCAAAATTATTGGAAAAAGTACACTAAGTTTAGATAATGGTAGAACTAAAACTAAAAATGTTTTGTATGTAGAAGGTCTTAAGCATAATCTTTTGATTGTAAGTCAAATGTGTGATCAGGGGCACACACTAAAGTTTTATTTAGAGGGTTATGAAATTAGGAGAAAATATTTAGATGTGTTGGTTGAAGATGCTCAAAGAATAGGCAATAATTTGTATATGTTATCAGACATCAAAGGCCAAATATGTTATTTGAGTTAGATTGAATAAAGTTGGCTATGGCACAAGAGAATGGGACACATAAATTTTGACAATTTTGTCAACATCAAAAAGAAGCAAGCTGTCAAAAATCTTTCAAAGATTGTAAAGCCATCCAACACACTTTGTGAACCTTGTCAGCATGGGAAGTAGGCCAGAAGGTGGTTCAACACAAAATAATACTCAACCACTCAGATGTTAGAGCTTGTTCACACTAATTTATGTGGACTTATGAGAAATCAAAGCACTCAAGGTGAGAATTATTTCATGTTGCTTATTGATGATTTTTCATGTATGACTTGGGTAATAGTTTTAAATAAAAAATTAGAAGATTTTAGATATTTCAAATCATTAGTTGAGAATGAAACTAGTTTGAAGATTAAGTGCCTAAGATCAAATCAAGGAGGAGAATTCATGTCAGATCAGTTTATTGAGTATTGTGAAGACCATGGAATAAAGAGACATTATTCAGTAGCCAGAACTCCACAACAAAATAGAGTAGATGAATAAAGAAATAAAACAATTAAATGGTGAGCATAATGCTAAATGAACACAAGATATCAAATAAATATTATAGAGAGATAGTTGGTATAGCAGTGCATATCTAAAATAGAGTTTTATTAAGAGTCAACAGTGACAAGACTCCTTATGAGATATGGAAAGACAAACCAACTACAGTTGATTATTTTAGAGTTTTTGGCAGTAGATGCTTCATAAAGAGAAGTGATGAAAAATTGGGTAAGTTTGAATCTAGAGCAGATGAAGGTATATTTCTTGGTTATTCTTGAAAAATTAAAGCTTATAAATGTTATAACAAAAGAACCAAGAAAATAGTTGAAAGCGCAAGTGTCAAGATAGAAGATGGAGCACAAAGGATTAGTGATCTAGTAGACATTCCTAAAATAATTGAAGAGTAAGATTTTGAAGAATCAAATGAAGATGAGAAGAAACAGAAAAAGGACACCAAAACCCCATCCAAATATGTCTAAAGAAATCATAATGAAAGTGACATTAGTGGGGACAGAAATGCAGGAATTTGCACTAGAAGAATGATGGTAAGTGAATCTAAGCAAGTTAATTTCTCTTTATTATCCAAAATTTAGCCTAGAACATTTTTAGAAGCTAGACATGATAAGCATTGGGTTAAGGCAATGGATGAAGAATTAAATTAGATAGAAAAGAATGATACTTGGGAATTAGTGATTAGACTAAAAGATCACAATGTGATAGGAACAAATTGGGTTTATAAAAATAAGTTGGATGAAAATGGAGAAGTGACCAGGAATAAAGCAAGACTAGTATGTAAAGGATATGCTCAAATTGAGAGAATAGCTTTTGAAAAAACTTTTGCACCAATGGAAAGGCTAGAGGCTATTAGAATGTTTTTTGCATATGCAGTGTTTAAAATTTTCAAAGTGTTTTAGATGGATGTCAAATCTACCTTTTTGAATGGGAATCTAGAAGAGGAGGTCTATATTGAGCAACCTGAGGGATTTATTCTCTCAAATGATAGTATCCATGTATGCAGATTGAAGAAAGCACTATATGGATTGACAAAGGCTCCCAAAGCTAGGTATGCAAGACTTAATAAATACCTATAGGATCAAGGTTTCAAGAGAGGATTTGTTGACAAAAATCTCTACATCAAAATAGAGGTGAGCATTAATTGATTGGTGTGGTATATGTTGATGACATAATATTTAGAGGTAACATTAAAAAGATGACAAAATAATTTTTTGACAATATGAAAAAATAATTTGAGATGTCTATGCTTGGAGAATTGTCATTTTTTTAGGATTGTAAATTTTTTAGTTAGATAAAACAATTTTCATATCTCAAAGTAAATATGCCAAAAAAATGTTGAAATTTTTTGGTTTTGAGGATTGTGCACCAATTGGTACACTGATGGGTACAGGGAACAAGGTGAGTAAGGATGAAGATTCACCCGTTATAGATCAATATTTGTATAGATTTATGATTGGTAGTCTTTTATATTTGACAACATCAAGGCCAAACATTATGCATGCAGCAAGCATGGTTGCAAGATATCAGGGAACCCCAAAGGAGAGTCATGTTTAGTTGGTAAAGAGAATATTTAGATATATCAAGGGGAAATTGGATTATGGATTGTGGTATCCCACAGGTAGATATTTCACTTTGGTTGCTTATACAAATTTAGATTAGGTAGGTTATTCGATAATAGGAAGAGTACCGGTGGAAGAGCTTTCTTCCTCGGTGATATCTTAATATTATGGCTAAGTAAAAGGCAAAATTTAGTATCACTTTCTATAGCTGAAGTAGAAATATTGTAGTAGTATTGTGTTGTACTCAAGTGTTTTGGATGAAGAAAACTTTGGAAGATACCAAGGTAAAATATGATGAACCTATTTATATTTTTTATGACAAGTGTTATTAATATTTCTAAGAATCCAGTGATGCATTCAAGAACAAAACATATTCCTATTAGATATCACTTCTTAAAAGAGTAGGTTGTATATCAATAGTTTAAGATGGAATATATCAGTACTAAAAATTAGATTGTAGATATTTTCACAAAGGCACTACCAAAAGACACATTTGAGTATCTACAGGAGAAGTTGGGAGTAATTTATTTTACTTCCTACCATTGAGGATCAGCATCAATTGAGGGGGAGCTAAATTTTAGCTCCAGGATAAGCCCTTTGACATTAATGTTAAAGGGGGAGAAGAATAGGAATAGGTACATGTACATAAATAGGTGTAGAAATAGGTACAGGGAATAGGTACAAGTTGCTATAGTAAAGGGGAGTTACTATATGTTTTTCAGATGGTAGTATGTGTAGGTTGGCATGTGTAGTGTAGGTTTAGGATGTGGTAGTTTCAATTTGAGGTTGCCATCAATGACAAAGGGGGAGATTATTGGAAATATTATCATTGATGTCAAAGGTCTAAAATTATTGGTGATAAAGGCCTCATAGCATTTAATGGTGTTTTTAATATTCATATCTTGGCTAATGTGTGTTAATATTTATTTAATATTAACGAATATATTTTTGGTTGCATAAAAGTCAAAAGAGGGCCCATGGAGAAGTCAAAGAGTCATGGGGTGAAGACAAAAGAGGAATGGGATGCATTTTCCCATGAAAATTTATCTTGAGGAATTCCAAGAGTCACCAAGTGAAGACAAAAGAGGGTATGGCACATTTTTTCATGAAGAGTCACCTTAAGGAATTTGAAAGGTCACCAAGATAAAGACAAAAGAGGAAAAGATGCATTTGCTTATGAAGGGTCACCATGTGACTTTTCAAATGCAAGGATATAAAGGGTCATACAAGTTTGGCGCCATTTTCTATGAGGATTGAAGTGTCACAAAGGGTGAATGCCAAAGGTCATTTGGAAAGATATAAATAAAGGCTTGAGAATCCATTTGTAATATGGAAGTGAGTGCATGGTTTTTTAATTGTTTTATATAATAAAAGAGGAGAGAAAAGTAGGAAATATTTTAGAGTTCTATCATTTGTTGAGTAAGCAACATTGAGAGATAGTTGTGTTTTATACACAAGAGGGGTTGGTGCTCACAAATCTTTGCAAGGGGTTGGTGCTCCTATGGGTTGGTGCTCACAAATAGTTATTGTGTTGGTGATTAGCAAAGGGTTGGTGTTCTTACAAGTTGGTGCTTGCAAACTTTATAATTTGAGTTGGTGCTCATTCATATACTTGAGATTGTTCTCCATGGTTTTTTCCACTTTGGGTTTCCACGTAAAAATTTGGTCTCTCTCTCTCTCTCTCTCTCTCTCTCTCTCTCTCTCTCTCTCTCGTGTGTTGCATGTTATTGTTTCAATTTTATTGCATATCTTGAATGTGCGATTAAGTGGTTAAAGAAAATAAATCAGATTAAGTAAAAGATATATAATATAATGATTCACCCCCCTTCCCCCCTCCCCCCCCTCTTAGTATATTTTGTGCTTAACAGAAGTGGGTTGGAATGAAGTATGGAATAAGTTGTTTGATGTACCATGTAGTGATGAATTTTATTAGCTATGAAATAGATAGAGAGGCAATCACATTCTAATTTGGTATAACATTTTTGTAATCAATGAGGCCTTGACTAATATAGTAAATAACATACTCTCTTCTAGTATAATTTTATTGGGAAAGCGTTGCCCCAACTGATACAGGTGTAGAAGAAGTGTATAAAATTAAGGGATGGTCATTAGAAGGTGGATAAATGGTAGGCATATGAAGCAATGATTATTTCATGCTATCAAATGCATTTTGACCAGGATTAGTCCATTATAAAGCATTACCTTTTTTAATAGGGGAATTAATAGAATAAATGTGATAAGCCATTCTACTAATAGGGGAATTAATAGAATAAATGTGATAATCCATTTTAGGTAAGTATGAATGTTTGGAATAAAATGAGGAATAGGCATGTTGAATATAACATTTATTTTATTGGTTTCAACATAAATACCATGAATAGAGACAAATACTCTTAGTAATTTACTAGATTTATGCCAAAAACACATTTTTAGGGGTTGAATCTAACTTTGTACTTGATGAGTCGATCAAAGATGATGGCTAGATCATAAAGATGGGTTTTATGACTTTTTGATTTGGCAATGAGATCATCCATAGAGGTTTACACAATCTTATGGATAAAGTCATGAAAAATATGATTTGTATCCTATTGATATGTAGCTCTGACATTTTTAAGGCTAAAGGGCATCTTAACATAGCAGTAGGTACCCCATTATGTGGTGAATGTTATATTGTGTTGGCCTTCAAGGGTAATATAAATTTAATTGTGTCCCAAAAAACCATCCATGAGGGATAACATTTTATATCTGGTAGTGGAATCTATGATGACATCTATCAAAGGTAATCAAATGTTGTCCTTGGGACAAGTGAGGTTGAGATTGTGGAAGTTGATACATATGTGAATAACCATGGTAAACTTTTTATGAATAGGAAAAATGTTGGATACCCATTTGAAATATTCTCTATTTTTAATAAACTGGGCATCTAATATTTTGGTAATTTCTTTATGGTATAAGGTAGAAACATCATAGGGAAATTTCCACTATTTTTGTTAAATGGGTTTGTCATCAGGGTATGTGATTATGTTGTGCGCCACCATACTAATATAGATTTCAATCATGTCTTCATATGACCAAAAAAAAGTATCATGATATTTATCGAAGAATAGGCTAAGTTATCATGCTCAGTTGGTGTGAGTTCTCTAAAAACATTGATAGGTCAAGTACATGAGGGTGCACCATATTCTATTCTCATGGTTTCCTCGATAAGCATAGAATTTTCATATTGAAAATGATATGGTGCATTAGGAAGAGAGGAAATTGGATTGGTTTTGGGATTGATGCTAGCAATGAATTTGTTAAAATTATGGGCCTTTTACTTAAAATTCCCAAGTTTGTGATGATGCTAAGGAATTTAAGGTTCTCAGTCATGGAGCAATTCAAGGATGGCTTCATTGCTAGGTAATATAGGTATAGGTCCATAATATTCCACATATAATTTAAGATCAATAATTTTGTTACCATGGAAATCATGTTCAAAATGTATCTAGTGTACATCTATGTCCTTGACATTGAGAGTGATCTCAGGATTAGGTGGAACAATAGAGGAAGGTTGATTAGATTCAATTGGTGGGAAAATAGCTGTATCTTTAGAATAAATTATCGATAGAGGAAATGGTATAATAAATAGTGTTATAGGAGGTGTATAAGGTTTTAAAAGTTTATAAGGTGCAAGAGGTAAGCTTTATTCAACCACCCAAGGAGTATCGAGAAGTGGATAATTACTTGGAGGTACATGACCTATAAGTTCTAACTCAATATCCATGGAAATGGTATGAGCATCATGATTAAAAGCATGTATTTTAGCTAAGGTTTTTTAATAGTGTTGAACATCAAAATATCTTTATTGATATTGGGACATAATGTATTTATCATCATAGGTGGGAGAGATAGCACATGTTTGTGTCTCGAAGGAACTTCGAAAGGGAAGAGGCCTAGATCATTAAATTTATAGGGTGACATGGTTAAAGGGTATTGAAATAAATTGACCACTCTATAATCATTACAATTTAAATTATATTATTTGTAAGATGTTTCATGTGTATCACATGGAGGAAGGAAATTGGTGATCTCATCAATAAGAGGGATGGTACGATCATGAGTTAACAAGGAAGGAGGAAGCCATTCTAAAATGTAAAGAGGTATCTTGGTATTATTACATGTGTTTTAAAAATAATTTGTCTCATTATCATCATAATCAACAAGAGTGACTCATCAATATGGATTCATATTGATGAATTTAGTTAAAGCTACACTATTAATTTTTGGAATAGTGGTAATCTGATATTGAGATTTAAGATTGGGATGTTGAATACTCTATTGGTTAGGATTAGCCTCATGTTTATACCATTTACCATTATTAATAAACTTGATGCATTGGCTATCAGAAGAGGCAATAGCTCTCAAACGATGAGTCCATGGATGTCCTAGTAGTATATTATAAGATAATGGTAAATCAATGACCATAAGTTTAGTACATATAATTTTGGGTCCAATAGTAAGAGGGAGCCAAATATAACCAAGTGACTTTTGATTGGTCTTTTTGAGTCCACAATAGGTTAAATAAGTTTACTTGAGATGATCTTTTTTATATGTGAATCATTGAATAATCCAAAGAGATGTGACATTAATTTTTGACCCTTCATCTACTAATACTTTAAAAATAAGTGTGGTATTAATGGATATTATGATAAAGAGAGATGGATCATCAGCTCAAAAGAGAATTTGATCATTGATCATGTCTTATTCAAGGAACTTTATGGAAAGTTTTGAAGAAGGAAAAATAGTTTCAATATTATGAACTTATGTTGGTTGAGGCTCGTGAAAAGGTTATTCCTCTTCTAAGGAATATGATTCTTTGATTTCTTGGATTTATTGTATTAAGAATTTACAATGATATGGAGAAGTGTGAACTAACTCCATGAGATGATTTTTTCAAGGCATAGAATTTAGTTCCTATAAGAAGTTCTAATGAGCTTTGAAAAAGGAAGAACAAGCACAATGATTGGAAGGTAAAATATGTTTAGGAGGAAGAGAAGTAGTTGGAGGTTCAAATTGAGGAAGTGGTTCCTCATTAGTTTTTGAAGGTAATTTAGTTGTAGTAGTATCTTTGAGAAGTTTCTCTTTTAGTGATGGTTTCTTTAGTTTGGTAACATGATCTTTATGGGATGGTTTGTGTTGATAATTAACCTTAGTTGTATTCATGTATTAGGAATTGGTATAATATTGACCATAATCAACATCAATCACATAAATAGCCCTATTTTATTGTTGAGGGTTGGATGTGAAGATTTTTTTTGGATTTTTAGAGTAAGAAGATTTGGAAGCTTATTTATTTTGAAAAGCATTAACATAAGCTTGATGATGGATTTTTATCATGGAATCATTATTGAATTAATCTCCAAGCATAGAATAAATGGAAAATTTTATAATCCCCCAACATGTTTCATGGGAAATAGCATGAAACTGACAAAATTTATTAGGATCATACCATTTTGGGGGGTATTAAGATATGTGAATGGTTTAGAAGGTGCTAAAAGTTGTTTCATTTGTTGCATGGTTAATAGCATATGGGAAATTTAGGGATTTTTTACTTTGGATACTCCTAGTTTGGGTTGAGGAAGATTGTCATATATCACATTGGTTGAATGTTGTAAATATCCCTTGATGATTTTAGTGTTAGGTTCAAACTATTTCATTATGAAGTATTGACACTTAGTTTAGTCAAGAGCATCATTTAAAGTTTGGGGAGTGAAAGTTCAAACCTTGTATTGGAGTGAAGGTGTTAAGTCCATTATGAAACATTTAAAAAATTTGTCACTAGTCATGTTGTGATTGACTTTATGATCTAAATATTTCCATCATTTGATAAAATCATGAACTGATTCAATAAGAGATTGCTTAGCATGGATGAAATGACTAAGACAATTTCTAGGAAGATCATTATGTTGGAATTATTTAATGAAAGGATTGACTAAATCCTCAAGTTTCCATATGGAATTTTGGGGAAGTTGGTTATACCATTCTAATATATCACTAGTGAAGGTTTTAACTAAAATTTTAGTTGTGGTGAAGGTATTAGTTTGGATTCACTCTTTATAAATATTACTGAATGCATTATAAAAAAATGCAAGGTCTTTAGTCCTGTCATATTCAATAGTTGGAGATATATTAAAAATATCAATAGAGATAATGAAAGGGGATAAAGGATCATTTTGAATCTGTTGAAGCATATTATTGTGAATGAGAGGTTAGGGAATAACATTTCTCATAGAATATTTAAGAGGTGGAGGAATAAGATTTTAATTATTTTGAGGAAGAAGAATGGGAAGATGATTAGCCATGTTGATCAAATGATGTTGTAGTTGCATCATTTGAGACATGTTATATATTTTCACGATGTTCATTTGTTGCACTATTTTTTCAAGAATTTGAATTGTATCAATTTGAGGGTTGGTGTTGTTTGGAGGATTCCCCAAATTGGTATTAGGGGGAGGATTTCTAGGTGGTATATTTCCCATGGGGTTATTTTATTAGGTTTATATCAATGGCCCCCACATTATGGTAATATGTTTAAAGGTGGCAATTATCTTGATAAGTATGAAAAGGATCTGATCCACCAATCTCATTTATTGGAGTGATATAAAACATGTTATAATCGAAAGATGAGGGAGGAGAATAGGTGCTCCAAAAGTGAGGATCCTATTGGGTAGTGAAGGTAGGAAGAAAATAACAGCCCATATAGTGTCTAAATGGATTCAAGTTGTCCAAAAAGATTATGATAGGGAATTTCATGATGCTTGAATAAAAAATTTGATATCAAGAAACAAAAAGGAAAAATAGGGATAGAGTTGGCCGCACACAAAAAATTATCGACCAACAAGTACAGAGTCAACTGGATCAATGGAGTTTGTGAGAAAGGGTCAACATAATAGGAGGTAAAAGATACAATCAAATTAGTTAACTATGTGTTGTAAAGGATAAAACTAAAATAGGCTAGAAGGATACATAGTTGTATGGGTTTATTGTGTAATGTAGACGAAGAAACAAAATAGAATTAAAAATAGAACACAATCAGATAGATTGATTATATATTATAATATAGGAAATATAATAGGCTAAGAAGATACATAGTCGGATATGTTAATTGTGTACTGAAGTGAAATAAGATGAACAGTCTATAAGATATTGTGTCAAGATAAATGATAGTGTCCTTAAAATATAAAAAAATGAAATATAACATCTAAACAAATGAATTGAAGCACATAATCAATCACATTAATGTGATTGATCCAATTAGAATACACAACATAACATTGCACTAATGTTGGCTAATGTAAGTTTAGCAATACAAAATACAATGATCAAAGAGCAAGCAACAACTTGAATGTAAATGCTAACTAATTGTTCATTCCTAAATTTTTTAATTTATGATAAAAGTGAAATTAATGTGACAGAGAGTTCTGTAAGAAGGAACTAGAAAGCAATTTATGGATAGTTTTAGGAAGTTTAGGTTGAAATGGATCTATATTAGTGATGGTATTGGCTTGGTATTAGGACCTATCCCCTCACTTCTCAATCTCATAATGATAAGGGTGTTGGGAGATTTTCTAATATCTATCATCAACTACATGTTTATACTTGGCCAAAAAACTAAGTCAGTTTCCCCACTAGTGATGGATGAAATCCAAGTAGGTAGGCCTTGGGAAGAAAAATGTTTAATATTTTTTTTATAAAGTGATTTGGAAGTGTGTGAAAAATAGAAAAATAGTGTGATTGAATTTGTAAATTGAAAAACCACCTATTTAATCTATATTTGTTACTCTAGGCATGCAAGAAACTGAAATGAAAAGTGAACTAATTACTAGGAAAAAAAGGTTGATTTCTTTGATTATGAAGAGTATAGAGTCAATTAAAGCAACACTGTATGAAAATAATATAGAATAGAGTTGATAGAGTCACTACTATTCTATGGAATCAAGATCTAGAAGAACATAGTCAAACAGGTCGACTATGCCTTCTAGATAGAAGATAGGATACAAAACTATGTCGAGGAAGTCGACCTAGTTTGTTTTATGGCTATAGTTTTATAGACTGTAAACTTGTGAAAAATAGTACTATGAATGAAAAATTGAAATGATAGAGAAGGTAATAATGAACCTGAGTGGTTTTGAATATGCTTAGTTTGAAAAACTTTATGCTATGGTGCTCAAGTGTTGATTTAAATATCATTTTAATAGATTCAACTGGCTTGATAGAGTTTGTAGAACCTGTGAGCTGAGAAAGAATATGTGAACAAAATCAAATAGATCAACTATTTCTATAGACTTGTATGATAAAAAATAATAAATGCAAATAGAGTCAATTGGATCAATTATGTATGCAATCCTATAACTAAAGAATACGATTATGCCAAGCTAATTGATCTAGTCACTTGTATTTAGAGAAGGCTTGCACATATAAAATATAGTCAATTTGAAGTGACTATGTGTTAAACCTATGTATATACTATTAAAACTATATTGACAAGTTGATACAGTACTGTAAAAATAAAAATATATAATATGATGATAAAATGAATGCGTGAAATAAAACCTATAAGGGTTTGGTTCACGTTGGGTTCACCATAATGTAAATAAAGTAAAATGAAGTTGGCCTATTAATTAATATTATCTAGGGAAAGATAAATCTTACTTACACTTCCATCTATTGATACATTAGATATTACATAAAATTAGTTAATAGTACAACTCAATACGCTACATATTACTCAACTATCACATCTAAACTTGTATGTTTGATCAAAGAAGGGACTAAGTGAAATTCATTATAGCATACTATGTGTGTTTATTATGCATGTTCCCTAAGGTATAACTACATATGATCTAAGATCCCTAGCATTGGGGTTAAGTAGGTAGCAGTTAGGACAACATGGGTTTTGCTCTGTGTGCTCATAATATCCTACAACCCAATTTTTTCATTTATTTTCATTTGATATAATTATTTTTTTCATGTGTGTAGGTATTCATTAGGGTTTTAGAAGATATTCAGGTAAAATAGTGACATAGGCAAGCCTCTAGAAGTCATAAAATCACCTATAGATCCCTCAAACTCTCCTGTAGCTTCCCTACAAAATTTAGATAGCTCCTCCAATAAGGACACTAGTACCATAATTCGATATGAGTGCCACATGGCACTACTATCCTCATAAAGATGTTACTATTTGAAGTCTAATTTCAATTACACTCATAAAATGAAATATGTCTGACTGATTCTCAAGCCTATTTCAACCTCCTAAGTCACAAAAATACATGTTTTTCTCTAGATAAGTAAACTTTTTTTACATCTTTGCTATTTTTGGAAGAGATTTTCAAATCTATTATTTCTTGTATTTATTTTTAGTTATTTTTATACTCATCCCTTTAACAACCTAGGATTTACATGCACTAAGTCCTAAAAAAGTAAAACACATTTCAAGACTTATTATTAAACCATCTGCCACACATTCATCTCTTATTTTTTATCTAAGTGATCTATGGTGAAATTAGAGGGCTTAAATATACATGTGATGGTTCTTTTGTTTTTTTATATGACTTATGGTTTTTATTTGATACCGATCTAAAGTTTTCCTAAAAAATTTAATTTCCCCATATAGGTAAGGACCTTCTTGAGGCTAGAATAGGTGCTCCATCTCCCAACTGTGCATACTCTAAGGCCAAGAACATGGAACTAGAGGTTTTTTGACACCCCTAATATGGTTTTGATGCCAATTTTTAGCCATGAGGCCTTAGAGTTGGAGATCTCTAACTGTAGCTTGAATGTTGATGTTAGGTTGTGGAGCTAAAAGCTTCACTGATGCAGACATGGAGGAGGTTGCTGAGTTGCAGAGCAACTGACGTCGGTTTGATCAGCTAACATTAGTCATATACAGTGAGAAGAGCAACCAATGTCGGTCAGGGATTAGCTGGCGTTGGTCATCTCTAGCCAGACAGGGACCGATGTCGGTCGCCTATGCAGTTCTGAAACTGTCGGTTGCACGAATAGTTAGTTAACGAACCGGTTGTTTGCATGTAGAAGGCCAATTATAGACTTGAAGCTGTGGATCTAATTATTGTAATTATATGTCTAATTATTATTTGCATGGGATCTATATAATAGACTCATGGGCTGTATTGTAAAAGTGTGCTAGAGAGTAAGAGAGCAAAAATTAGCTCCTTCAGAATGAAGAGAGCAAGGTGTGTTCCTCCTAGTCCACAGTGCCGAGTGTGGGTGCTGGTTTAGAGAATCAAAAAGATTCTTCATGTATGTAGGATCTTGGTTAGTAGGTGTGCAAGGCCACGTTTGGAGATCTACATGTGTAAGTAAGATCATTGATTTGTAGGTGTTTGTGTGTGCAAGATCTAGGTTTGTAGGTGCGCAAAACCAAGTTGGTCGGTAGGTGTGCAAGACCAGATTGATCTGCAGGTGGAAGTAGGATCAAGGAGATCAACAACACAACAGGTAACAAGATCAGACAGGATCTACTTGGAGTATGGTGTGTACTCAGTTGGAGAGCAATAGAGGAAGGCAAGGTAGTTCCTTCCAAAGTAAGATCATTTGGGTTGCAGGGTGTTGCAAGTTCATGGGAGATCTACTTGGAGTACGTTGTGTACTCGGTTGAGTATGTGTGTATACTCGGTGTACTAGCAGTAGTGATACTGATTGGTTGGAGGTGAACACCAACGCTGTGCTTGAGTTGTGTGTTGGGACCATAATTGAGAGAGAGAGCTTTGAGGAAAGATTACTGAGAATCCTAGAGGTGTGGGAAGCCTTGGAGGTGTAAGAAGACTGTGGCACTTCTTTATTATAATTTTCTTCTATAAGAGTATTAATACAATTGGGTATTATCTCTCATATTCTGTGTTATTTCTAAATTCTAGTTACTTGTGACTTCTGGTTAAATTTTGCATTTAGTTGCTAATACAAAAGTAATCAATTGTGTGCTTTCGGATCCTGACAAAGTGGTATCAGAGCCAAGTTGCAGGGAGTAGGTTTGTGTTTGATTACAAGTCACTCTTAGGGGTTTTTGATTGAGTGGAAGTATAGCAATGGCAGAATAAAGTACACTAAGAATGGAGGAATTGAAAACCACGAATGGTCAATTACGGTGTTATGGAAAGAAAGAGCAGGTAAAGAAAGATTGTTGGTTGGTAGAAGATCAACATGAAGGAACTGAAGAAGCAGATGTTGTAGGTGTTGTTGTACAGGATGCTCTGGGATGTTCCTTGGATAAAGTAGAATCTTGTTTTATAGATTCTGTTGCCTCTTTCCATGCAGCCCAAAATAGAGTATTTTTCCATGTGAAGGTCTTTGGAGACTTTGGAAAGATTTATTTAGGGGTTGGTGTGCCTTGTCAAAGTATTGGCAAAGGGGAAGTGAAGCTGAAATTGTAGGTGGCCAACACATGGGTGTTGAAGGAGGTCATGCAGGTTTCGATCTTGAAGATGTGGCTAATTTCTTCAGGAAAGTTGGGTGATGAGAGATGCACAAGAAATCTCACAGCAGATGCACTTGAATTAGCTGGTGGTAACAAAGTAGGTATCCTTTATCTATCTACTTATATTACTGATTCTTCTTCTGTTGCAAAGACGTGGCTTTGTAGGCTTGGTCACATGAGCAAGAAGGAGATGCATGTTCTTAAGAGGAAGACAGATGTGTTTGACAGACTTAAGAACTGGAAAACCTTGGTGTTTATGGAGGAGATGATAGACATAGATCAATAGATAGGACTGAGTAACTCTGAGCAGAGCAGTTTGGACAGGGTTTTGATCCAAAGAGAGCTCACAGGTAAAAAATTCATCACTCACAGGGGAACACAGTTACCAGTGTCGGTCAGGGGGAACCAACGTCAAATAGATAGGTTCTGATGTCGGTCATGTGCAGACCAGAGTCGGTGGTGTTGGGTAGGGTGGCTATCGGTGTCAGTCAGAGAACCGACGTCAGTGACCAGGTAAAACCGACATCGGTTAGAAAACCACCATCGATAGAAAGGACAGTTGCATGGAACCGACGTCGATCAGATGCAGATTGTGTGGTGACCGAGGTTGGTCACTGTAATGGATTTTGGGCAGATAACAAGCTGTCAAGAAGTCTCAAACACCCATATGGAGGATTGAAAGGGTAAGTAAGCCTCAAATTCATTGTTCCTCTTCTTTATACTCGTTGCTCACTGTAGAGCAGGAAGGATCCAAGAAACAGTGGGAGCATGGCATGATTAGGATGCAGAACCAAATGGGAGATTTGGTAGGGTTGCCAATCGGTATGAAATCACTAAAAGACGAATGGATACCTTAGTTAAAGAATAGAGAGAATGGACATGTGAGATAGAAGGCCAAGTCATATGGTCTTGAGAAAGTTGGAGGATAGTGGTACAGGTTTTGACAGGTGGATGACAAAGCATGGCTTTAGTCAGTGTCATTGTAACCATTGTGTTTGTCTTACCAGGTTGGATAATGATTGCAACATTATCTTGTTATTGTATGTGGATGGTATGCGAGCTGAAGGTTTAGACATACAGGGTTTTGCTGAGCTAAAGGTAAGGTTAGTTTAGTGGTATGCCATGAAGGATTTGGGAGCAGCAAAATTCTTTGGCATGAGTAATCCTAGAGACAGGGAAGATCACATGTTGATGTTGTCACAGGATGATTATGTGAAGGTAGTGCAGGATGCAGAATAGGGCATCACACCTATGGATGGATAGTTCATAGAATAGGGTCCCCAATCACATGATGAGGTTGAGTACATGTGTACTCCCTGAGTTTGCCCAAGCAGTGGGTGCTGTCAGAAAGTTTGTAGTCAATCTGAGAAAGAAGCACTGGAGGGCAATTTAGTGGATTCTTAGGTATCTGAGAGGGACCAACAGCAGGTCGACATGCTATGCAGGGTCAATTTCTTTTCTACATGGGTTTGTAGATGTGGATGTGGCAGGTTACTTGGATGACAGGGTTTGCACCACAAGATGTGTGGTGGTTGGTCTTTAGGGTTGAGCTTGAAGAGGGATACAAGCCAAAAAACAAATTAGATGGTGTATAGGTACAGGTACAGTGCAACTATTTATCTCCAAGTGGGAGATTTTTAGGTTGTGGAGCTAAAAGCTTCACTAATGTAGACATGGAGGAGGTTTCTAAGTTACAGAGCAATCGATGTTGGTCTGATCAGTCGATGTTAGTCATATACAGTGAGAAGAGCAACCAATGTCGGTCAGGGATCGGTCGGCATCGGTCATTTCCAGCTAGATAGGGACCGATGTTGGTTGCCTGTGCAGTTCTAAAATTGTCAGTTGCACAAATAGTTAGTTAATGAACCGGTTGTTTGCATGTAAAAGGCCAATTATAGACTTGAAGCTGCAGATCTAATTATTGTAATTAGATGTCTAATTATTGTTTGCATGGGATCTATATAATAGACTCATGGGCTGTATTGTAAAAGTGTGCTAGAGAGTAAGAGAGCAAAAATTAGCTCCTTAAAAGTGAAGAGAGCAAGGTGTGTTCCTCCTAGTGCCACAGTGCCAAGTGTGGGTGTTGGTTTGGAGAATCAAAAGGATTCTTCATGTATGTAGGATCTTGGTCAGCAGGTGTGCAAGGCCACATTTGGAGATCTACATGTGTAAGTAAGATCATTGATTTGTAGGTGTTTATGTGTGCAAGATCTAGGTTTGAAGGTGTGCAAAACCAGGTTGGTCAGCAGGTGTGCAAGACCAGATTGATCTGCAGGTGGCAGTAGGATCAGGGAGATCAACAACACAACAGGTAGCAAGATCAGGCAGGATCTACTTGGAGTATGGTGTGTACTCAGTTGGAGAGCAATAGAGGAAGGCAAGGTAGTTCCTTCTAAAGTAAGATCATTTGAGTTGCAGGGTGTTGCAAGTTCATGGGAGATCTACTTGGAGTACGTTGTGTACTCAGTTGAGTATGTATCTATACTCGGTGTACTGGCAGTAGTGATACTGAATGGTTGGAGGTGAACACCAACTCTGTGCTTGAGTTGTGTGTTGGGACCGTAAGTGAGAGAGAGAGCTTTGAGGAAAGATTACTGAGAGTCCTAGAGGTGTGGGAAGCCTTGGAGGTGTAAGAAGACTATGGCACTTTATTGTAGTTTTCTTCTATAAGAGTATTAATACCATTGGGTATTGTCTCTCATATTCTGTGTTATTTTTGAATTCTAGTTACTTGTGACTTCTGGTTAAATTCTGCATTTAGTTGCTAATACAAAAGTAATCAAGTGTGTGCTTCCAGATCCTGACAGTTGACAACATTTCTTGTCAATGTTTCTCGACGCCAAACCAATTGTAAAAATGTGTACCAGCATGAGTTCATGGTTTTGATTATGCTTGTTCAATATAATATTTTCTTTCTATAAAATCTCCTAAATATTCCCAAGGTAAAATAAGATAGTAAGTTAAATTGTTTTGTATAAAAATTCACATCATAAATAATATATAAATTTACTTTGCATAAGAAGAAAATAAAAAGGCCCTTTTTATCCATGTTAATCCATAAAAAAAGTATTAAATGTAAAATATGGGTTAAAAAATATCATAACATAATGAAGATTAAGTTCAATTATTGATCCACCAAATCATGATGTGAAAACTTTTACTTTAAATGTTATCAAGTAATAACTACACATGATTCATAAATCCCACCCTCACCCATCATAATTTTTAATCTTTGCCCTCATAGAATCATGATGTGGACATGATACTTATATTTAAATATTATTATAGTAATAACTACACAAACTTCACAAATCCCACCCTCACCCATCATCATTTCTGATCTTCACCTCCACTGAATCATGGTGTGGACACTTATACTTCTTGATTTAAATATTATCTACGTAATAACTACATGTGCTTCACAAATTCCACCCCTACCCATAATCATTTTTTATCTTTTCAATAAAAAAATATCAATCAATTTAATTATGGCACAATATCAATGTTATCAATGTTGCCCCATTCAATAAATTACAACAAAAGCAATAAGGTGAAATAAATGAGAATATTTAAGTTGAAATGTTTCAAGATGTGTGCGTGTGTGTGTCCATAAACACCATAAATGAAGATAAAATGTTAAAATAATAGAATATCTTGGGTTAATGCGATATAGGAATACAATGTCAAACAACCATACATTGATTTTTATAAGCATACAACAAAAATGTCATAAGACATGATCCTAATCATCAAAATGCATCACTCTCTTTTCCTTACTTGTAGAAGGATCTCCCTTAGATGCTTTTCTCACAAATGGAGGTCTATGAGATGAATGACTATAGGCCCTCCTCCACTCAAAACTTGCATGTAGCTTAACCTATTCATATATAAATATTATAAGAAACTTTGCATATTGGAACAAGATACTTAAAAAATTAACAAGTTATTTTTAAAATGATATAAAAATTATTCAAAGGTGCACTTTCTAAAATCTAGTGGTTGTGGTCAATTAATATATGGTGTTCAATATGGTTAATGGTAGATTGAGGTTGGTGATCAAGAGTGTGAAATGGAGGACCAAAAAGATTCAGTGCCTTGATCTTGATAAGGGAAGGGGTAGGACCCTGCACATATATAAAAAATAAAAATTCAAAATTATCTCATAAAAACTTGAATCAATTGACTAAATAATTGAGATATAATAGCTAAGTTTAAAAATTAATTTTTATTCTACCACATCACACCTACTAATCATTTGAATAGGACTAGAAGACATCATCAAAGGACTCTGCATAGATAATTATTTCATGACTAAATTATTTATAAAGGTACAAAGGAAAACTATAAAACACAAATCCGTATTTATACTTAAACATTACAATAACTCTCATACAAAGATGAGTTATTATGCAGATGAAATTGCAGCAACAATGCCTAAATTTTCTCTCCCTTGAATAGATGGTGGAGAGTCTAGCGTGGTCACTAACTAAACAAATAAAATATAATTTTTAGTCACCTGAGCATATATATACAAGTAAATATAGGTAATGAACCATAAAATTAATAAATACTTAAATATTACCTCTGTAAATATATATATTATATATATATATATATATATATATATATATATATATATATATATACGGGCACAGTATGAGTAATATATGTAATCATGTAGTATCCAAGATCCTCCTGCAACATAAAAATAACATATACATTATTGAAATTTCTATGAAAAATGATTATTAAAAATTGTACAAATATTTTTAATTTAATAGGTATGACAATTTTTTTCCAACTTGTAAGATATATAAGATACTTGGAAGCTATAGTTGAGGTGTCTAGACCAAATGTAGATGACTGAAGCACATAAGTCAGATTGATATCATCTAAGTCCTTGAAAATACCACCATAAGTTATATGTATAAAATCTTACTCATCCTCCTCAATTCTAATGCATATAACACCACATGATTTGAAATGGTGAGGTTGAGCAATAACCCTAGATGAAACCTCTCCATGTCCACCCTCGCTAGTAAAAATATGAGAAACTTAGCTTATATGTTGAACAGGGTGTCAGTAAGTTCCTTAAGTGCATGAAAAGTATTAGTCTCTATAGTCTCCTTGATTATGTTGGTTATTGTCTTAGGAGGTTGTGGATTTTAGATATGTGTTCCCATGAACTAATTAGTTACATGATGTGCACCTAGCCTATCCTACGCAAAGCCTTTTCCTCTACCTTGAAATGCTGAGAAATAAAAATATTTTAGAATTTCATTACGGATAAACTCACAATATATTTTTCTCAAAAAATAAAAATGGGCATCACTATTTTTTCAAGGTAGGTGATCAAATACCATCCACCATCATTCCCAAAAAAAAATTTATTCAACTTGTGGGTGTACCAATAGATTGAAATCTATTTTGTTGACACATCTAGTGGTACATCACTTTTTCCACCATTGAATAGTGAATTTTTTTTAGCTTGGGTTATTTTTTAATCTTTCACAGTGGCCATAGATCATTTTTTAGACTAGTATGCCCTACATTTATCTCTATAATCAACACACTTTTCAGTTTGACTCACTAACAAGTCAACTTCACCTTTTAATGTCTCCAATGTATTTAATAGAGAAGTTTGGTAGGGGTTGATTGAACAGTATCCCTCATTACCTTAATTAATTCTCAATTTTGATTTTTTTTCTACTATGTGGGTTGTCGATTCCTTGTAACTACCTAGGGGGCTTAAGGAACTATAGGAGGGTAATGAGGGTTTTATAAGCTATGAGGGTTTTATGGGCTAGGAGGGTTTTATGGGATATAAGAGTTAGGTTGTTCATTTTCAATTTATACATTTCCCTCTACACATGAAATTGTATTATACACTATAAGAACAAAAAAATGAATAACTTTAACAAAAAAAAATGACAATATTAGTGTAGACTTTTTCGCACTATGTGGTTTTACTTATATAGTCTAATTAGCTTGCTTAGGTTTAATAAAGGGGATTAGGGAAAATAATCCCATATGCATGAGGATGTTGAGACATGTTTATTTTTCACCTATATAATGAACCTTCCTATGTACTTTTTGGCTAATTCTTATTAATACTATTTTTGTTTGTGAAGACAAGCTTCTTTTTTTTGAGTTATTTCTTTTGAAATTCATTACTCTAAAATTGTTTTCGTGTATTTGATCCTATCCAGAAGATTCTCAATTATGGCTCACTTTGACATGGTATCAGATCTTTTTTGGTATGTAATCAGCCCACTTGTCAATTTGACTCATTAACAAGTCAACATCACCTATTAATGTCTCCAATGTATTTACTAGAGAAGTTCGGTAGGGGTTGATTGAATGGGATCATTCATTGCCGTAATTAATTCTTAATTTTGATTTTGTTTTCTATTATGTGGGTTGTCGATTCCTTGTAACTATCTTAGGGGGATTAAGGAACTATAGGAGGGTTATGAGGGTTTTACAAGCTATGAGGGTTTTATGGGATAGGAGGGTTTTACAAGATAAGAGGGTTAGGTGTTCATTTTAAATTTCTACATTTACCTCTACACATGAAGGTGTATTATACACTATATAAACAAAAAATGAACAATTTAAAAAAAAAAAAAATTGACAATATTAGTGTAGACTTTTTCCCACTATATGCTTTTACTTACATATTCTAGTTAGCTTGCTTAGGGGAATTGGGGAAAATAATCCCATGTGCATGATGATGTTGAGACATGTTTATTTTTCACCTATTTAATAAACCTTCCTATTTAATTTTTGGATAATTTTTATTGATATAATTTATGTTTGTGAAGACACACTTCTTCCTTTTGAGTTATTTATTTAGAATTTCATTACTCTATATAGTTTTTATTCATGTATTTGATCCTATCTAGTAGATCCTCAATTATGGCCCACTCTGACATGGTATCATAGCTTTTTTGGTAGTTGAATGCCATTATTCATGTTATGACATCTAGTATTCTAGCTTATTTAGGTGCTTTTCATTGATTTTAGTTTTTAAGGGTTTGGTGGGATTTCTAGAAAATCTGTACATATATATAGTTGGGGTCCTTAAACAAAAAAAGACATCATTAGATTTAAAAGGTGCCAAAACCCTAGGATTGGATATAAACATGACCTAGTGTCATGATAATCAATTTTCACCTTTTCTAAAGGGTTTGAAGGGCATTTTTAAAATTCTATAAATTATGTACCACTTGGTACTTGAAATGGAAAAATATTTCTACATTTTTCTAGGTTTTGAAAAATACTAAGTGGGTCCTTACTTATTTTTAAGAAGGTTGTTTTAATTTTATAAGATCTAGGTTATAATAATAGGTATTTTACCACTTAGGACATTTTTTAGAAAAAATTGAAACACTTATATTTTTATATGAACTTTGGTTAGCATCCTCCATTCATGGTTGCAAGTGCACAAAGTTCTACACAATCACACCCAAGAGGGCTTGGTTGTTGGCCCTCCTCCACACAGTGACACAACCTCCTCTGCATGTGCACCTTTGCACCCAAATAGGCCTAACTATTTGGCCCTTCGCCACACAATTACATGGTCTCCTCTACAATGTACCCAAGTACACCTGACCACACATCCCTCCTCTACATGATGATGTATCCCCATCTACACACACACCTTCACACCCAAGTAGGACTAACCACCTGGTTCTCTTCTGGGTAATGATGCAGCCACCATAGCATGCATAATTTTATACCTCCATAGTCCAATCAAATAGCCTAGCCCTATATGTCATTATAAACACTATCTTCATGTACTTTTACCCATGCATCTACATTTATGCTAGTAAAAAGGGGCACTATACATTTCAAAAGTGGAGTAAATTTTGGGGTGTTGTCACCCACCTATCAATCAAATCAATCAAGGGGAGGGTTATCATCCTAGCCTTTAGCCCCCTAGTCACATATAAATTTAAGCCCTTGGTCACACCCAACCCAAGGGGTTTAACTTTTCCTCGTAAAATTTGGCCAAACTATTTGCATGCCTAAAACTTTTATGCAAAGTGAAGAACATTATTTTTTGTGAGCAATGAACATTCAAACATGCATAACTTTTAACCTGCTGCTCTTTTTTAGGTTCTATTTTTTTAAAGTGCATATTTTATCGATATCTATGAATTGTTAATATTCTCATGCCTTATAAATTTTAATTTTTATATATTTAGATGGGTTGCATATTCCTAGTCTACATTTCATACAGTTTAGCACATACTTCCTTTCTGCCCCATGGATCTAAGTTCAGTTCTGATTCTTACATCATTTAACTATCATGAGTGGAAAGTCAAAGTGCAAATCCTCTTGAGGAGAAAAGGCTTACATAAGATAATCATTAGTATAAGAACACAACTAACACTTGAGGTAGATAAAGTGAAGTGGTATAACTAAAGTGACAAAGCCTATAGTTTACTGTGCATGTCTATGTCTCCTGACTTGCTCTTTCATATTAAATATATAATTCCAAATCAATTTTGGACCATATTGTAAAAAAAATTTGGAAATCAAGACATCATGAGGGTCATGATTTGGATAATGAACTCATCATTTTGAGCCCAAATGACTTTAATATGATTCAAGACTTCTTTAATAAGTTCAAATCACTTAGATTGTAGTTGAAACTATGTGGTATTGAAAAAAAATGATCAATTGATTCTTTCCATCCTTGCCAAGTTGATATTTAACTATTTTGTCTTTATTTCTACCTTCTATTCCACCAAGCATGGCATTAGAGCTATATGGGCCATGTCATCCTTTGATGACTTTGCTATTGAATTGATTCAAAAGCAAGACAAGTTATTTCAAATGGGTGCACTGAAGTCATATAAATTACATGCCTTAACTATGAGTTATGACAATTAAAAGGCTTCTAATAGGGAGGAGAAGAAATAGAACAATAAGGACCCAAAATAAATAAAAGGTCAAAAATCTGATGTTAAGTTCAAAGCATCAAAATATTCCTCTTCTTCATATAGGAAACCCAAGAAAGAGTGACTCACATGTGGATATTGTAAGAAATCTAGGCATGATGAATCCAAATGCATGAAGACGGAGGTTGATCAATTGAAAAAAAATGTTCAAGAAGAACAATATCAGTACCTTTCATTCATCCAATAATAATTCATCAACATAGGAATATTATAAGGCCAAAGACAATTAGAATGGAAAATATAATAGGAAAGAATTTTTTACATTTACATCCCAACCTTCCACATGGGTAATTAATTACGCTATTTCACACCACATGGATTCATCACAAGGCATGTTTTCATCCTTGGAGTCTTGTTCTATACCTTCCATCTTATTGGGTGATGATACTTCTTAGAAGTTAGTGGGAGAGGATATATTGAATTAAATGATGGGACATTTCATTATGTTATATGTGTTCCCTCTATATCCACCAATCCCCTATTTATTTAGCATATCATTCACATCAGTTTAGGCAAGAGAGTTGAGTTCACACCTAATTCATTGGTCATTAGGGAAGCTAACAGTGACTCCATTTTTATATTTGGAAAAGAAAATCACCAATCATGATTTTATACCTGTATCAAATTTTGTTCATCGTTGTAAACCCTATTCTACACTACTCACTCATTCAAATAAGGTAAGAAAATTATGTTATGAGCGATTTGGAAATCTCAACTATCAATACCTAGATCAACTCAATCATCAATACATGGTTTCAAGGTTTCCACGAGTCAAGTTTTCTAATGGAGTTTGCCAGGATTGCATACTTGGTAAGCATACTGAGGAAAAGTATGATAAGGGAAAATCATAAAGAGCTAAAAAATATTGGAGCTTGTTCATAGTGACAATGTTGGTCTATTTCCAAAACCTTCATTCAACAAGACTAAATACATTCTTACTTTCATCGACGAATTTTTAAGGTATACTTGGGTGTACTTTCTTAAGCATAAATTAGAGGTATTTGATCATTTTTAGGAAATCCAAGTGCTTGTATAAAAATATTCCAATAAATCCATTAATATTTTATACACCAACAATGGTGTTGTGTATGATAATAACCATTTTGATCAATTTTGTACATCAGAGGTGATCGAACTACATCATACGGTTCTATATAGTCCTCACTAGAATGATGTTGTAGAGTGAAATAACATGTCCTTGAATTAAATAGCCAACTATATGCTACACTCCAAGTGTATTACACCTTAGTATTAGGTCAAGACCATCAATTGTGCTTTTTATATCCAAAACTGAGTTCCTCACAAAGCATTGAAATGAGTCACTCCTTTTGAATCTTGGAGTAGTCATGAACTCATAGTGAATCACTTATAATTATTTATATCTCCTGCTATGGCCCATATTTTTAAGAAGAAACATAAGGTAATGGAACCTCAAAGTCAACCTTTCATCTTCATTGGATATCCTAAGGGTATCCCATGGGTATTAAGGGATACATGCTTCTCCATCCCACCACTCATGAATTTTTCATTGAGAGAAGTGTTTTTTGCAAGAGGGTCCTTCACACTCCACACTCAACACCTCTCCCCTTCCTTATATGCACTTGATGAAAATTTTGATGATTTATAACTGATGATTTATATCTGCTTGAATGGCTTCTTAATGATATAAATTCTTATTCTAGTTATAATGATGAGAGTAGTGATGAGGATTCGCCTCCTCCTTGTCTTAGAATATCTTCAAAGGATGAGTAATATCCTCCTAACCCTCTGAGAACTATTCCTCTTTGGGATAGACAATCACTGCAAAGTATTATCCAATGGGTTGGAGATCCGTTAGATAATAGGAGAACCTATTCATAGTTTTAGGATGCCCCACATGCTTTCATTACATCTACTTCCAATCTATAATTATTTCATGAGGCATCAAGCATTCTCGAGTGGGATAATGCTATAGAATAGGAGTATAGTTATTTTCAAATGAACAATAATTGGTATTTAGTCCCTCTTTCTAAGAGAATAAATCTTGTTCAATGTGGGTGGATCTATCGAACAAAAACTATAGTAGATGGGTTCATAGACAAGTTCAAAGCATGTATAGTATAAAAGGGTTTTTCTTAGGTACCCTAACATTGACTATCCTTACATGTTCACCCTCAATTTCCAAAATAAACTCAATCTAACTCACTCTTGTTATTGCTACAACACATCATTGATATGTTCATCAGATGGATGTGAAGAGTGTCTTTCTTCACAAAGACCTCAAAGAGTAAATATACATGGAGCAACCACAAGGATTTGTGTAAGATTCCTCTTTAGTTTGTAAACTTTATAAATCTATCTATGGCCTAAAACAAGCTCCTTGAGCTTGGTATGCCAAGATGGACTCCTTTCTTCTTTCAGTTGATTTTACCACATGAATTTTGATCCTAATGTCTACATATTATGATAGGATGATTCATTGTTGATTATTGTTCTCTACAAGGATGACCTATTGATTATAGGGAGTTATTCATCCATCATTGTAGCAGTGAAAATTACTTTGTCTGACAAATTCTCAATGACTAACTTGGGCTTGTTACATTATTTCTTCAGGATTGAAATTTCTCAATATAACTCTAAGATCACCATTGCACAATCTAAATATGATCTTGATTTACTTACATAGTTTAACATGGATGATTATAAACTAGTTCTGACTCCTTTTCTATCTAGTGTTAATCCTTAAGATTATTTTCCATCTCCTTTGGTTGATGTTACCACATATCAATAATTTGTTGGTAGTTTCATCTACCTTATGCACATTAGACTTGATATTTCATATACAGTGGGCATGTTATCAATATTTATGCATGAACCATATGAGCTACACTAGAAACCAATTAAGTGGATTTTTAACTAAATTCAGGTATTCATAGTTTTAGGATTTATTATGGAGTGGGCATTGATGTTAACTTAATTAGTTATACAGATTCAAATTAGGCTAGTGATATTCAAAATTTTAAGTCTACTTCAGGCTATAGTTTCTCCCTTGGTTTAGGTCTAATTATTTATTCAAGCAAGAATCAAAATGTCTATTGCTTTATAGTTTACAAAGTTAGAATACAAAGGAGTTTTTAATGTTTCCACTGAGGCTATTTAGGTTCAGGTGATTTTCACTGAGTTTAGCATCCAATTTTGATGACCAACAATCATATTCTAAAAAAACCAAAGCACAATCCAAATATGTAAGAATGTGGTCCTTCATCAATAGAACTAAGCATATCAATATTCACATACATTTAATTCAGAATCTCATCCATGATCAATTCATTGATCTATACTGCATCTAGACAACAAAGTAAATTGATGATATATTCACCAAACCCTTTATTAAGAGTACGCATCTTCATTTATGGGCTCTTCTTGGGGTTCAGTAAGTTCCACCTTGTTTCTCCTCTAGGGGATCATCTCTATGTACTTGGGTACCTCATCAGACCTTTATGTCAGGACCTAATTCTTCTACCCACCTAAGCTACATTTAAAGATGGGTGTTAGTGTAAGATTTTTCACACTATGTGGTTTTACTTACATGGTCTAGTTATCTTGTTTAGGTTTAATAAAGATCATTGTGTAAAATCATCCCACAAGCATGAGGATGTTATGACATGTTTAGTTTCTACCTATATAATGAACCTTCCTATGTACTTTTTTTCTAATGCTTATTGATGCAGCTTTTGTTTGTGAAGACAAGCTTCTTCCTTTTGATTTGTTTCTTTTAGATTTCATTAATCCATATAATTTGTCTTCATGCATTTTATTCTATCTAGTAGATCCTCTATTATGGTCTCACTCTGACAAACAATGCAAAAAAATCATTATATTTATTTGTAATTTCATTCAAATTCATTTGCATACCTTTCCACTTGTGTGACATTGTCTATTTCGAGGTAAAATGTTGTTTTTCCAAAATATGATGCGAGCTCTTTACTCGTCTAGTAGTGGTTTACACCGATGCCAAATGAAAGGCATCAACATTTTTTTAACTTATAATAATAGTATTACATACATTGTTCTTAAAATTAAAACTGTACATACTAATTTTATAAATTATGTGAGTGGAAACATTGAAATCATGTTAAATGCAAAAAATGTCCACTTTTTTGTGCCTCAACTTCATGACTTACCCCAAACATAATTTTTTTTACAATGGTCCTACATAATTAATAGCACAAATAAAACACTTAATACTTATCCAAGTGTATAGTGGTCATAATGTCCACATAGATCATAGGCAATCATCAACTCGCATATAAACATTAATAATTAGGTCATTCATAATAAATAAATAGTGTTGGATTCAATGTGAAAATGACAATGAGTCCACCATATGTGCATGCCCATAAATTTTCCATATAATGATCACAATATTCCACGTGGCCTTTAATTACACATTATTTCTCAAAACCATATGGTTATTTTCACTTTCTATTTAGCCCACAGATTTCGTATAATTCAAATTCAAATTTATATAACATAGGTAGCCTCACAATAAAATAGTATATTGTTTCCACACTGTCTATGTGGCCATAAGGCCATGGAAAAGGGGGTCACACACTTATATTTGTATAATCCCACTAACTAATAGAAAGGTCCCCATATTATTTAATCCTAAAAGGATTCTCATGTCATTCTTGTGGCCTCCACATGATTAACATTAATGGTTTTATCATGGCTAAATCCCTTCCACTAATTGTAGATGCAAATGCATTTGAATACAACCTATTTTATAACACACGTGCAGACTGATTAAAAATCATAGAGTTCATAGATAAATTCAACATTATGTTTTAGGTGATGTAGGTAGTGGGTCCATTAAACCCACATGGCTATCCAATCACCAAATATAGTCATTGTATCCTTATAAATAAAATTTAAATTACTCCATCTTTAATATATTTTAATTCCATGACTAAGACCTAAGCCATATGGCTATTCATAAATTTAACCATATTACATATGTTATCATGTAACTTAAATCACTTAGAGATATTTGGATCATCCATATATTTTTATCATGCAGCCTTGGAGTCATAGAGCAATAGGGATCACTTTTGATGATCATTCAATAGTTATTACTCTATATGGTAAGATATCTTCCAAGAGGCATGATCATTGTGGTCCTATGTTAAAATAAATTTTTAGTTTAATATATCATACACACTAATTTATCTTACACCAATGTGAATCATCCTTAATTAATCATACTAAATTAATATGGAAAGCTTACCAAGTTTGTCTCAGCATAGGTCACTAATACATGCCATGTTATCTTTTTAAGAGGCAACTTCACCTATATGCCCAAGATAAAATTTCAACCCTACTATTGTATTATAAGATCCTAAGTGTTAGTCTCTATTTTCCTAGAACCATTACGTAGAATGCCTACACATTGGTTTATGTGTACCTGCATAAGATAAACATGGTTTTTATAGTTCCCCTAAAAACCCAAACAATGACTTTGTCCAAGTTTGGACATCGGGGATGAGATCCATATTTGGATTAAGGGTTGATAATTAATATAAGTATATGTAATGAACTTACTTCACCAATAAAGTAAAATCACAACAATACATTAAAATATGATTGAAATAGAGAAAATATATGAATAAATGATGAGCTACTTTGAGGAGGAAACTTCCACAACCTCCTATATATACCCTAACCAATCTATGGAAACACCCTAGACCAACCTTACCACTAATATTTACCTAAAGAGATGATCATTTAACTTTATTAAAGGTTATGCTAGCCATATTTTGGATATATATAGTCCAATACATCTTATATGTTAAGGGCATATCATGCCCCCATCTAAATAAGTGTTATCCTCGACGTTGATGATCATTGGATGCTTCAGTATTAATTCTTTGTCTTCCCATGGAATATCCTCCCTTGTTAGGTCCTTATATTTGATAAGAGACTCAATACTCACCCTCATTTTCATCCTCTTGAATTGAGTCGGTAAAATAATTATGGTTTGAAGATAAGTCTTTTTTCTTCATTAATATTCAATAATTTTATCTATTTGGAAATATCCTAGCAAAAATATGAAACATGAATGACTGGGTGTATTATTTTAAGTAAACTCATGTTAAGGGACCTTAACTTATTAAATATGAGGTTTTACCTTTAAGGAATACATTTTGGATTGTGATTGGTAATCATAAAGTTATCTAAATGGATACTTTTTAGAAGAAGTGTCTCTTTTAGGTGGCCCATATGTTGGCATCACCTCAACAATAACTGAATACTTTCCCATCCTTTCTTAAAAATATGGTGGTATTTGAGCATGAAATTATTTTTCCTTTTACTGAAAACAATTATATTGCCTGCCACATTGATCTATTTTTTAACATTATTTGTATTTGATGATATCTTACCATCTATGGTGACTTTGCGTGCATCCCTTTCAACTCAAACATCTTTCCTTTCAAATGAAAATGCATGAATAATTCTTGGAAGTTCATATCAGTTGTGCCCAAGGTCATGAACCATGAGACTTCCAATACATTATCATCTCCCCCATGTAAATGGAAAACATAGGCATTTGCAATAGGTATTAACCCATAGTGACTTTAATATGATGTCATTTTCAAAAATAATTAGCAATAGCCCCATCTGCAACATCCTATGAAATTCCAGTGTTGGATAATAATATAGATCAAATGTAAAGCCAACTTATCATTGATAAAATTGTGAGTACACCCTGAGTCAATCAATACGATCACTTGTTTTTTTTAAGAACCCTACTACCTTGAGAGTGTGTGGATTGTTAACACCTAATAGTGCATGGCAAGAGATAATTGGCTACAAATCCCCATAATCTATCTCATCAACAACCTCTACCATTTTTCTTCATCATTGATGCCATCAATATAGAATAATTTATTTTCATTACATTTATGTCCTCAACTAAAATTATTATCACAATTGAAACATAATCCTTTTTATCTATTTTCTTAAAAACTTTGGGGTGTTAATTGTGTTAGTGGAGGAAATGAAAATGTTAAAATGCTATCATCATTGCTACTAGTGATTGCATGTCTACTAGTAATTGATAATTTTTACCTTCTACCCTACACATAGTGAAAATAGAACTAAAAAACATTAATTAGATTAAACATGTGTACCTCATGTAGAATGTGGTCCTTGAGACCACCAAAAAAAATTCAAGGCATTTCATTTGTAATTATTTCCAAGTGTAAATATTAATTGTCTCAAAGTGTAAAGACAAGTTCTAAAATTGATGAATATAATCCTTCACCAACCCTATTTATTGCAACTTTGCCAATTGACTAAAGTAAGTTTCCTTCACACTACTACTATAATGTGTTGGAAATTCCTCCATAAAAACTAACCATGTGCCATTGAGAGCCTTATTTTGATTTTGAGCACATAGCCATCAACACTAAATGAATTTTTCAAGTTCCCAATACAACAATTCCATGGTAATATTTTATTCACATGGGATCTAAAGTATATAATAAAAATTATCCACTCAATTGATCCAATCTAATGGAACCTTTCCACCAAAATTATGCATGTTCACCTTAGGTAATATATTCCATAGCCCATAATTAATGTTATCCATGGGTTGAGGTTGCACAAAATTTTGGTTAGGAATCAATTATCCCTTAGATCTGATTTGAGTTGCTTCTATCCCCTAACATCATATCTACTAACATTCATCTACGAAATGGTTTTTCTTTAAAAGACCATTACTCCTTCCACTTTTCTTCACTCAATATTCAATTTTAAAGAGGGGTAAACTGTATGAATCCAAATTTACTCACCTACATTATTTTCACTAATACTCCTATTAGTTGACACTAATGATATTTATCTAACTTATCTCCTTTTAATCTTGCTAATTTATCTCCCCTTCCTGGTTATCTATCTAATGTTCCTCCTTAATATTTATTAATATAATAATATTATTCTATCCCACTTCATCATTAATCTATCATAAATCCCCATTATCCCATACTAATTCTATTTACCTATTATTTGAGAAATTTTAAATTCTCAATGGTCCACCTACTAGCCTATGCCTAGGCTCTCCTACAACCCTAGTTCCTAATCCCTATCTAACCCTTCATATAATCATCATTAATCCCTAAGAAGGATTATATAATCCTCAAAATCTATAACCTTATCTATTTTCACCCCTCCTATCTAGAAGCCTCTAAATGTAGAGGCTTCCAAGGAATTTTATATTCCTTTTAATCCTCAACCCTTGATCTCCCTCATCCAACTTTGAATCTCCACAATTTATCTTTGCCTCCTCTTTATATTTAAACTAATTCATCCCTCCATGGAAATAAACTAGAAATCAAGTAATGAATCCATGCCAATCCAATCCATCATCAACATCCATTGATCAAGCAACATCACCATGTCAAAAATATAAGTCAAGGTAAGCAAATCTCATCATCTTGTCTTTTTATTTTGCTTGATCTTGGTTTAGATAATTGAGCTTTAGGATTTAAGTGTAGTATTGAAGAGTTTATTCATATAATTGAATTTAGGTTCTAATGGCTCTAAAATTTTCATTATTAGTTTGATCTTTAGGTTTGAATTTATCTAGTTAAATCCATCTTATGCCCAAAAATACTTCTACAAATTGTTGACAATAGTGGGATGGGCTCCTCATGAACTGACATTTTTTACTTTAAGTGTATTTGATTAAGTTTTTAGGTCATATTTAAACAAGATTGGTGGCCTAAATTTTCAAATTTCATGTTCACAGTGATCTTCAGGGTCTGATTCTTACAACTGTATATATATCAGCATATATAGAAACATTTTTCTTTCTCATTATGACATAAAAATAGTTGTATGGTTTCTTGTTTTTGGATTACAAGTATTCTAAATATATTCATAAGTCTATATATCTACATATATATATATATATATATATATATATATATATATATATATATATATATATATATATATATATATATATATATATATATAGAAACATTTTTCTTTCTCATTATGACATAAAAATAGTTGTATGGTTCTTTGTTTTTGGATTACAAGTATTCTATATATATTCATAAGTATATATATATATATATAGTTTCATATTGGTAAATTATACGGGTTTCATTTTGGTTTTGGTCACACATTTTTGCTTTTTTTAGGAATTTCACCAAATAATTTGAGTGTCTTGTGTATGATTCCACATTTTGGCATACCATTCTACTTTAAAACATTTGATAAAGATATGTTTATGTTTTCACAAGCATAATAACCCATCTTACCCATGTTATGCAATCACAACATCTCAAATTTTTGAGGCATTTTGTCAAATAGGTCACTAGTCCTATGTTAGCCTCCACAATTTGTTTAGGCATTTTTGTACTAGCAAAAAATTTAAAAAAAAAGAAAAATTAAGATAGACACCTATTGGTTTCATTTAACTAAATAGTATAAATTCCACATGAAAGTACCTATCTTTTGTAAGCCACATTTCTATGACTTATATGCTACACAAAACAAGATGGTTGGGTCTCGAACCTTGAACTTGTTTGACCTGCTATATCAAAATGACTCTCATTTCTTCGAGACAATTTGTCAAATAGTTGGTGGCCCCTATCTATACTTTAAAATTATATGTGATTCTGAAAAAATTTATTATGTTAAAGTGTAGGCTATAAATTTGATGGCCCTTATGCAAGGTTTGGCCTTTACCCTATGGATCTATTTTCATAAATTCTAACACATTTGCCACCTATTTATTTTGTGCATATCTTATAATCATTACAGTCTATGCAGTTGTGGAATTTGGCTTTACATCTATGGATTACATTCACCCTTATTCCCTATAATAGATATTACTTACCAAAATCATATTATTTAAAACTATGTTTACACTCTAAGCTCAGTGATAAGACATCTTGGGTGAGGGCATTGTACCATTTGTATTTTATTGCTTGAGATAGGTTGTTAAACAATTCTAACACCATGTATTGGAGGATATTGGTGAGGGTATATTTATCTAACAATCGATAGGCTATAGAATTGATGGCTAAGGTATGTAGGCTATGATAGACACATATTGGTTATAAAGGTAGTATCAATGTTGTGTGAGGACTATTTCAGACTTTATAATGTCTGACAAACATTAGTGTTCAAATCAGCCCTATATGTATTTTCTTTGAAATTGTGGACTTTTCATAATTCCTCTTTATTTAATACATATTGTCAAATAATTTTAATCCATGAAAACTGATATCTATGTGTGACACGTCTATTGTAAACTTCTCAAACCTGTATATAGACCACTTGGATGCTTATAAATCACCAGACTAATAGACTAGCATGTTCTTTAGCATCTTTGTAAGATTGTTCATATTTAATATAATACCTTTTTAATTTTTAATTTTTATATTTAAATATTTAATAGTACCTTCTAAAATGTGGCATAATTCAACTTATATTTTTGACAAGGTTACATAAAGATTTAAATAGGCATCCATATGAAATCTTTTGAGCATGTGTGTTAAATGTTTGGTTAATAATTTTTAAAGGAGAATCACCTTTGTAATATCATTATAGGATGTATAATTCCCCATCATAAATTATCATAAATAATACTTTATTTACATCTCTATGTATAATCAAAATCTAGGTCTATATAAGGGTGGATTTTTAAATTTTAATAGAAAAACTATTTTTAACTACTAATTTGTTGATGATTTTGACCATCATTTTCATAGGTTATCCTTCAAAATCAATAATTAAAATTTTTAATTAGTAGAAACCACTAAAGGTGTGCTTGATAGGTCTTGTTACTTCCAAGACAAAATTATCAAAACTATTAACATTCAGTTTTGTAGGTTCTCCAAGATTGATAATCAAAACTACTAACCGTGTGATTGCAAGCCGCCCATCAAAGACTCCATTTGGCACTTTGAAAATCATTTTTAAATCATCTATCTTATCTTGTATCTGATATTTTCTTCATCTTATCTTGAAATTATTTATTATTGTCTTTCATTTTATAAATACATCACACATAATATTAATCGATTAATTAATCTGTTGTCTACATGTTTGCATCCTGAGGGCTATGGTTGGTGTATGCTCTCCCCCTTACATCTTTGTGGTGATTCCTAGGGGATCAAAAACTACCTATAAACCCTCTATCTTTTTTATTTTCTATGGGGTTAGTGATCATGGATTTCACCACCATGCACTAGTCCAAACTTTATGTTATGGTGGAGTCTAAAAATTAGGATAGTTATCATTAGGCACCTAAGAAAAATTCCCCATAAAGGTTTTCATGGAGGTATGGATGATTAAGCTCCAATATATAAGGAGGCTAGACAACATCCTATATATACTTGGGCCCCATTTTACCTTCATGTATATAGGGGATGTACCTACAGATCCCATACAAACCTAACATATGATCCTTTAGCCATAATAGGTGCCTCACTATCAGAGTCAGTAACAACTTCTAAGTAGCCATTATATGCAAATGGGGTCGATAAGGTTTAGTCATTTTTGTAATGGGTCACTAACCTATAGCCTCACCCATGAAGCCATTTTATGGTGTGAGCATTAGGTTACACATCCTTGAGTTTACTTATCATAGATTTTTTGGTTTGCTTACTTGGGTATGTGTCATGCTAAACTAGTCTTGTTTGTGATCCAAGTTAGCCTTCACCCAAACCTACATGCCTATCTAGGTCTTGGCACAACCCATTTTTTACATCCTTGTTCTACATATATTTTCATCTTATTTATCCTTGTCTTGTCACTCTGTCATCTTATATATCCTCATCCCATCATATTTTTGCCTCATTATCATCTTATACATCCTAGTCACCATCCTCTTATAAATATTTTCTTTGTATATCCTTGTCCCTATCTAATATTGTCTTTATCTCATCCTAATCTAGTCACCCACATATTATCCTATCTCATCTTTTTTCATAACCCCATCATCCCATCCCTATCTCATCATTGCCTTTATATATCTTTATCCCATCTCCAACTTTATCTTAATCTCATCCTAGTCTAGTTATATTCACTCATCATTGACTATATCCCTATCACATCTTATACATCCTTGTCATTATCCTATTGTACATCATTTGTTCTTTCATACTTCTTTATCCCATCCTCCTCTTGCATATCATGTTATCTTGTACATCATTATCATCATCCATTTGTATATATTATCGTTGTATATCCTTTTCATTATCCCATCTACCATCCTATCTTCATCCCCTCTACATTCCTCATTAGTCACACCCCTATCACTAACATCTTGTCTTGTACATCCTATAGCTCATTATGATCTTATACACGTCTTTATAATGACATCATACCCTAGTCTCAACTCATAATCAGTCATACCCCTACCCTATCCTAATCACATCTTATCTCACCATCCACATCTTATCCTAAGTCCATACCCAATCACTTGTCTTAACCTTGCCTTCATCACCCATCTAGCCTAACCTCATCATATCCTAGTTGTCTTTTTTGATCATATACAGGTCTAAACCATCCCCATATCACCCTCTTTTTATCAATTTATTATCACCTATCTATACATGACCTTCATCACATAATCATCCCTTGTCCCATCTTGACAAAATTAGTCTAAAGTCTTGAGATAATCCTTTTTGTCATTTCATATCATCCTAGTCCACTATCATTCATAATTTGATAAAATTTCATACCCTAGTCAATATCCTACTAACATTTTATCACTTTATTAGTTTCAATATAACAACACATCAATCATCAATCTAATTATCTTTAATCAAATCAAATTTCCTATTCATAAATATCACCCATCATATTATCCTCTTGCTATTTTTGAATATAGGCACCCATCAAATCCCTAATCCTTTTTATTAGCTTGAAAACTAGACATTGTTGATAGGTCATTAGCACCTACTATACTCTTGGTCTAAAGTCTGATCCTAGTTTTAAAACCATTTCATCCCCATCATCACCTATCATACTATTTTGGTCCCTTAGATCTACTTTGTTCAAGAAGCCATAGCTAATCCTTAGTCTACTCCCACATCAATCCCCTTCATCTATCCTCATGAATTTGGACCTAGTTCATGTAGACCAATACATCTTGGCCAACAAGGATGACATTTTTTTGTGAGTTCTAGAAATGGGTTCTCACTTACCTTAGAACCTTTATCCCATTCATCCCAAACTAACACCCTACATCCTTCCTCATCCATAACCCTCTAACCCATCAAAATTGATTCCCTCATTCCTTGATGTGGTTACCCTAATTAATCAATACATCATAAAAATAAAGATGAATTCCTCTTATAGATACTAAATCTAGGGGCCTGCCTTCCTAATAACATTGATCTCAAAATATTAATGACATCACCCAAGCAAGTCTTTCCTTACTTCTCATCCTCATCCCATTCTTTTCCACCATCAACTAGTCCGCATCCTAGTCATGGCCTCTCCAATTCACAAATTTCCTTGCTTTATAAACAACTTGATGAAAACCCATAGGTAGTTTCCTTTTGGCTCTTTGAGATGGGTGTCCAATTTCTCAATGATCTCAACCCTATTAAATTCACCTTACCCTTCATCTAAATCCATCCATGTAAGTATCATTTCAATCCCCCATCCACTAATCATAGTCAATCATCTACTCCATATACTAGCAAAGAGAATCCTACCCTAGCCACCTCATCTACTACCAATTAACCTACCCAGTCATGTTAACAATTATCTGATCATAAGTCTAATGCTTCCACATCCAAGTCACATAATGAATTAGGTCCTTATACTCCCCTTTATATATCCTTGTAGTCCCTTTTCCAATTACTAGTCATTGTTGGCATGATGGTCTATCCACCCATTCAACATCTTGATCCCACCAAGCCTAAGCCCTCATGGTATAAAGAAAATAGATATTGTGTATATCATTAAACCTAGGGGCATTCCATTAAATGATGCCAAAATTTTTGAGACTATGTCCAAGACTTCATCGATCATGGTGACAGTAATTGAGGATGAATCAGATGCATTTATATCCTTGGGTGGATAAGAAAAAGAATGCCAAGATTCCATTCCTGATCATGATCAAGCCCTTCCCCTTCTAAGCTAAGACTAAGACACCACACCTGTCTTCCATGATCCCTCTCTCATTGATTAATTCTCCATCAAACACACATCCATTCCCGATATCCCTTGTCCTCTTATATCCCATAATCTCTTTCATGGACCTATCTTTGCTTCATCCATTATTAATCCATCATTTACCTCTCATGTATCACATCAAATACCCCTCATTGAGAGTAAAATCATAGACAACCCATCCTTTACTAGTAGCATAAATTCATGTATGCCCTAGTCTACATTGGAGCCATCTACATCATGATCATGTGTAACACCAGTCTCTAAGTCAGATTCCTAATCAAAAACATCATCCTTAATCAATATTACATCAAATGATGATAATTCTTGCTCTTTTGAAGATCCCAATCAAGATGATGAAATCATAACCAAGTTTTTACAAGCTCTATTTGTCAAATATTTTCAAAGTGGATATGATCCTACTAGGGATACACATACTATAACTAGTCTTAGTGATCCTTATGTGATTATTGAGAATACTTTATCTGACATTGAGTCTATGGCTCCTAGTGACCTTTATGAGGACTATGTTTCCCTTCATCCATCACACAACATTAATCATCCACCTTTTATCCATAATCCTTATATCCCACTTAATAAAGGGGATAAAGAGGAACATGTATCATTGGATTCCCCTCTGCATTCCACATCATGTGCCATGCATCAAAATACCTAAGACTGTATTTTAAATTTCATAAATCAAGATAAAATCATCTTTGATCCTATCAATAAAAATCAAGAAATGTCAAATCATCAACCTAATTAAATAATATCTTCCCCTAGTGAAGCCCAATATCAGGCACTAGGGGACCATCAAAATAAAAATAATCATTGTATATCAAGTCAAAAATCAATTTCCTCTGGTAAAGCCCAAAATATGACACTAGAAGGTAGTCCAAGTCAAACCCACTCAATAAATTGAAAGAGTGGTTTAAGTAATAATCATATGGCCAACCATCCTCTTAATATTTTGATCAAATAATCATCAAATCAAAATATCTTGGATCCCTTAATCTCATGGCACTAATATCAAGAATCCCCTCCACCATATCTAATGGTGCATGTAAATATTGAACCCCATTATCATTCCCCATCTCATCATATCATTCATCATAATCATATTCCTCATTCACATCTTATATCCCATCACACCACTAATAACATACTCCCATCCACATCATATCCCAAATATTTGGGTAGCATTATCCTTTATCAAGGTTACAAAGACACCTAGTCAAATCATCTAGAGGATACTAAATCAAGAATCAATATAAGCCACCAAGACCTGATTCTAGCATCACACATCTCCAAAATAGGCATTGGTTGAAGATCTTGATAGTATTATCAATCTTGGATCTCACTCTTCTCAAATAAAATGAAATGACCAATAAATTAAAAATAATTAAAAATAATAAAAATCATTCATCCAATGGTGAAACCAGTCTTATGGTACCTTGGGCAAGTATTATGATGAAAATTGATTTCTGATGTCATGGTAAAATAATCAATTATTTGCATTGTATCTCAAAACTTGAAGGCACAATTCATCCTTTTTGGCCATCAAACACATCCATACTTATCTCATCCATCATCAACCTTATCTATATCACTCATCCATATCTATCTTATCCCTTGGTCCAACCCATCATCTACCAGCATATCACATTCCTTCCTACCTTGACTTTTACTATGTAAATTCAAACCCAAAGATCAAACTACTTATGCAAAGTTTAGATCCATTATAATCTAAATGCAATTAGATGAATAAAATTTTAAATCCTATAATTAAATCCTAAATCTCAATGCTCTCAACCAAGATCAAATAGAATAAAAAGACAAGATGATGATATTGTTTACCTTGACTCAGATTTTTGACATGGTGATGTAGCTTGATCAATGGACATTGATGATGGATTGGATTGGTATGGATTCTTTACTTGATTTCTATTTGGTTTCCATGAAGGGATGGATTGGTTTGAATAAAAAGAGGAGGGAAAGATCAATGGTGGAGATTCAAAATTAGATGAGGGAGATCAAGGGTTGAGGATTAAAAGGAATTTAAAATTCCTTGGAAGCCTCTACATTTAGAGTATTATAGAGAGGAGGGGTGAGAATAGAAAAGGTTATAGATTTGGAGGGTTCTATAATATTTTTTTGGGATTAATGATTATTAGATGGAGGGTTAGATAGGGATTAGGTGAGGATTAGGTACTAGGGGTATAGGAGAGCCTAGGCATAGGCTAGTAGGTTGGCCATTGGGAATTTAAAATTCTTAAATAATAGGTAAATAGGATTAGGATGGGATAATGGGGATTTAGGATATATTAATGATAATGTGGGATAGAATAAGGTTAGTAGATGAATAAAAATTGAGAGGGGACATTATATAAATGACTAGAAAGGGGAGATAAATTAGCAAGAGTAAAAGGAGATAAATTAGATGAGCATCATTAGTGCCGACTCATAGGAGTATTAGTGACAATAATGTAGGTGAGCAAATTTGGATGCATACAACTTCTAAGACTAAAAGATTGATGAAATAATTCGTGATAATATCCATTTGTGTAGTTATGCTAGCCAATTATGTAATGTTGCTAGACACATATAGCTTCAATTCATTGCACATAGTATCCTTTTAAGACTCTATGTTGTGTATACTTCCATTTAGATCATTCTCTTTCTCATCTAGAAAATAATATGTCATATTAGATCTCCTACCTGATTTGAACTCTGGCTCTATCTCCTCTTTGTTAGGATTTTCCCTTGGTGTAAATTAATTCTTTCCCCAACCTCTAGTTTGTGGCCTTGTCATGTTGAGTCTTGGTAATGCACAATTTATTTTCTCCTTAGAACAAATGATTTTAGAATTACATTGGCCTCAAAACCAAAAATTCAAAGGATAGACCCCTAGTAGAGTTCTCAGAGCTTTTTGAAAATGTCAATAAATCATAAAAAGTCCTAAACTAATGCCTTATAGATTATATTTATAAAAAACCATATAATCACAATAACTTGCTCAAAATTTATCACCAAAACCTTATTTTTAAAATAGCTTCCTTGAATTATTCTCCAATTTTAGTAAAAAATGTAGAAAGATGTGCAGTGATTTTTGGATATAGGCATTTCTTCAAAACCAAGACTTCAACCACATTTTTTCCCAAATCAAATCTTGAATACAACTTGTAATGAAATAACTTCACAAATAAAGTATAATCACATCAAGAGATCATAATACAACTAAAATATATTAGAATATATTAATAAATGATGAGTTACTTTGAGGGGGAAACCTCCACAACCTTACAATAAGAAAAAAAATTGTAATATGATAAAAAAATACTAACCAATACCTCCTTTATATACCCTACTATGTTATGTCAACAACATAGACTGACCCTACCATAAATATTAAGCTAAATAGATGATAATATGACTTAATTACATGTTATGCTAACCATAAGTCAGCTGCACATTATATACAATGGAAAATGTAGTAGATCTATAAATCAATCCTAGCTCAGAGCAGATAAATCCTACTTACACTTTTGATTATGGATGCATTTCATATTTAAGCCCATGGCCAAGATGGATCTACTAAACCTAGCCAAGGGATATCTTACCATAAAAATATCACTTGGGAGGGTTCCAAAGCCTTTATTCAAGAAAAAATATGCAATAACCCTAACTAGGTCATATGTTTTTATATTTACTAAGCTAATAACAAGTAAAGCAAAATCTAATCTAGTTCTCACCAAAGCTTGTGGCACAAAGCGAGGGTAATAAATATTAAAATTAAACATGCATAGAATACATATACTCATGTTAATGTATACAAAATATTAATGCATGAGATATATATACATTTGAATATCTATTTACTCTTACAAAGGAGGAACAAAGTGAGGAATACTTACCTTTGAAGATGAACCCACTGTGCCTCAATATCTCCCTTGGCCAAGGTGTTTTGAAAGAGGTTGTTGTGGTATGTAAAGATGATAGGGATAAATCAGCGCTAGGCTACACAACCTATCAATGCATCCAAAATACTTATCCATAAGATAAGATCCATATCTCCAAATAAAGTATGAAACCCTAAGTTATGATCCTCAAGTAGAATGGTGGATAAGCCTATGAATAATATATATCTCTTCTTACTCTCTTATCTTATAAATGATGAAATATATGTTTTTATATCTTGGATCTAACCCTAATCTCTTTCTAAAGTTTAGGCTAATAGGTTTAACCCAATCGACCTTGTATTGTTATTAACAAAAACAAATTAGGTCTTGATCTAGGTCAACCAAGGGCCAACCTAGACCCTAAATAAGTTTTATCAATTAGAGTACAAGGTTGATGGGGATGAAAATGTAATTTAAACCATACAAAATTATTTTAGGCTAGGGAAGGGCTAATGAGGGTGGAAAATGACTAGAGGAGGGTGAAAAATAGGAGGCAAAACTTAGGGGAATGTTTTTAAGGGTTGGTTGGATTGAAAATAAATTGCAATAAGGGAAAAAATCATGTGAAGCACCAATGGTCTGCCCACCCCTTTTCGAGTTCACCCCTTAAGGTGTGCACTCAGAGAGATTGAGACTCAATGGGTTCTTGCAAGATAGAAAGCATCATTAATTGATAGAGTTTGAAAATATTGTGTATACACACATATCCTAATATGTCACTATAAAATAAAAGTGTAGCATCATATTTATTTCCTACATATTTTGAATTTGAGTGTGTGTGACATCACATTTTAATTATACTATAATATTATAGTGTCTCATAACATAAATCCAACACAAAGAGTCACAGACCTACAAGGTCACAATGCACATCTTTTGATATATACATATATGGGTGGCCAATACATAGGGTCTTAGTATCCCTAATTATTAACACAATATTTCCATGATATTCCCACAATTGTATGTCTATCACCATCATTTTCCTCATGGATGTGGTCCCAAAATAAACTAAAATCCATGTTATAATGCATCCATGAACCTAAATAATATCATGGATTCCACACATAAAATCAACATCACATTAGAGGTAAATAGGGTAGTGGGTCCACCATGCCCATGTGGTCATCGAGTTACAAAATATTATCATAATATTCTATGTGGAATCCAAATAATTAATTATTAATACTTCAATTTTATGCATTGAAACAAGGGAAGGTCCATAGGGTCATAAATATCACACTTAATAAAATATCCCCATCACTTCATATAGTATAAAAGGTTCTCATAGTTAATTTAAAGGTCATGGTTCATTTTATTATGATAGTCCACATGGATCTACATAAGTCAAAGTTTCCATGGTTATCCACACATTAAACATATTTTATAATTTAACATGTGCATACCTTCATGCAAGACTCCACCAAAAGCTCAGTGAAGAAAATCTGTGAGCATGGTGTTGGGATGAGCACCATATGTCATTATAATAGATTTTTTGAAGACCAAATAATATCACTAATCTTAGTTATCATCTTAATAATATAAAAAGTGACTTCATTGTCTTCATGTAGCCCCCATAATTAAAGTTGATGCCAAATCAATTTTTGAGCCATACAATGGTTCATATTGATTAAAATATATTATATAACTAACCACTTCAACAAATTGGTAATAATAATAATAATAATAATAATAATAATAATAATAATAATAATAATAATAATAATAATAATAATAATAATAATACCATATTATCCATGCAGCTCCAACATAATAAGTGTTGATTTAAAAATGGCCTAAGCCATACAATTGTTTATGAACTCAAATGTGATCTAGTAGAATGCATATATCAACACATCTATAGACTCACATGCTCCACACAACTCATCGAGTGACCACAGAGGGAGTTTTTATAATCCATTCCTACATGAAATGAAGTAGTAAAATCTTTGACACATGGCATAATCTCATGATCCTAGCTAATAGAGTTTATTTCTTAGCCATGCGAGTTGATCAATCATGGAAGAGAACTATGAATCAAAAGGAAAGAAGTTAAAAATAATATTAACAAATAATATGGGATTATTTCACCTCTATGATCACTATAATTTTGGCACAAAGAGACTAAAATGCTAAGGTCTCATGCAAACCAAAATTTGAGTTATAGCCATATTTTCATAGCAATTGTGAAACATAACTATGAATACGTGAACTGGGTAAAATATTTGTGGCTATAGCATGTCTCGATCATATTATTATTTAACATTTGAAGCTAAACAAATATCCTAGATTAATTAGGCTATATTAATAATTAATATTACTTGTGAAAGGGCTTTCTCTGACTTTGACATATGGATCCTTTAATTATTTTGAGCTAATATGGTGACTACACGATGGATAATGTTACCGCCATCTACCTACTCTAAGAATTTTTTGTTCAAGGAAGATTTACACTTAACCAACACAAATTCATTGTACATGTTGAAATAATAAACAATTAAGATACATTAGTATATTAGTCAACCACTTTTAAACCTTTTTTTAATTTGAAAAAATACTTAAAAATACCCACATATAACTAGTTTGTGTAGACACTTAGTTTTGTTCGCTTTTGTGCCTAAACCAAGATTCAGTTTAATTTCTAGAAAATGATACAATTTAAGCCTAGAAATCACCTAAATTACCCAAATTCATCCACATAACAAATTTAATTGCCCAGGAATATGATAAAGCTAGTTTATTTGGCATATTACCCTGTATGCACCAATAACCTAATTCGATTTTAACCTTAGTCAAATTACAACCTAGTAATTTGACACTTTTTACCTATCAATCTATGGATTCATAAAACTTAAAACAATTTCCAAAATCTAAAAATCAGTAATCAAGACTAATTGCATTCTAAATCTTAATTAAATTACCTAAACAAAAAATCAAAATCAAATAGTGAATTTCATTTACCAAAAAAGGAATTTTTAGCCAAATATGAAGTTAAAGGTCAAAGGACCTAATAAAGTGATTTATTATTTCCCAAATATTCCAAAAATTATGAGTCATAACCTCAAAAATATCTAAAGTGATTTGTCATGCCTCAAAAATATTTGAAACTAAGGTGTCAATATTTCATGAGTGCTTTGACCCAACCCAGGGTTAGCCTAACTCAACCTAGGTTATTTTAGACTCATCCAAAGTTAGAATTTAACCTAACCTTCTTAGAGTTAGAGTTAGTTCTTATATTTATAAGTACAGTGCCCACACCATATGCCAACATGATTTTTTGTGTAAGGTTATTCTATAGGTATACCTTCAAGAAGCCACTGAGAGTAGTATTTTAATATCCATTTTACACTAAGATTCACACCAATCCAAGACAATAGTAAATCAAAGCCACAAGTGACCATTGGAGAATTGATAACACCATGAAAAAACATTAACAAGAAACTCAAATGTCATAGACCAAACATAAGAATTCTTATGTTAAAACGTGGACATCAAATTTGATAAAAGAGGTAAAATACTTGTGTTATTTTTATCTTTATTTTATGATCTTGTTCTTTATGTTATGCTCCCCTAGCTCTTATGAAAAATTTTTTAGTTATAGTTATTTTTATGCATGGATTTTTAACATTTTGACTAACTCAGAACTAATCAACATTTTGTGCTCTTTGAACACCTAAGATACAAATGGCATGCCTAGTGGGACCATGCATCCTAAACGGATAAGGAGAATGATATGATAACTTTAATTTTTCTAAAAAATGCATCTAATTCTTTAAGTTTAGAGTTTTAGCCTCGAAATTAACATCATTCTATTTTTTGTTTAATTGTCAGATTCACCTTATGTAATGATGGCTTCACCAGTCCTATGTTTTATTTGGAATCTTTATTGGTGTAGAAATAACAACTTTGACCCCTTGATTGGTAGATTTGACCTACTAAATGGTAGCTTTGATCTCCAGATTTGGTGGCTTCAACCCTGCCAAATAGTGGCTTCTCACTGCTAAACGATGGATTTTCTAAAAATAGTGGCTTCACCCTACTAAATGGAAACTTCACTTGTGTTTTTCCAAAAACCCCAAGAGCTAAAAATGAAATGTCATTTACTCATTTGTTTTTTAGCCTAGAGATAAGCAAACCCCCTAACAGTTTTTTAGGAATGAAGGTGGAAAGAAAGAAGCTTAGCCATTTCTAAAATCTCACATACACTTTTGTTTGGTGCTTAAAATCAACATAATCATACTTATATTTTAGTTTTCAAAGTTTTTACAAGTGTAAACAATGCCAAGGGACAAAAATTTCAATAACAATTTGATTTGGTGTTATTAAAAGAAACATACATTTTAGCTAGAGCTCTTAACATCTTTTTCACTTTATGTTTATTTTTTGTTATTAGTTAAATTTCAAAGTTCATGTTTATATTTATTTGTTTGTGTAAAATTAGAAAATATTGCAAGTATGCTCTCCCGTAACTTGGGTGACCAAAAGAACTTAGTTTATTCCCTTATTTGTTTGGTATTATCAGAAATAATGTTTTATATGCTCTCTCCAAGTTTTGAGTGACTTGAGTGACCTAGAAATGACCTCTAAAATCTTTCTATTTTACTTTATTACATTAGGATTATGGGTGGGAGATCTTTTCTCCCTCACAAGTTTTATAGGGGTGTAACAACTTGGGTTTTCATCTCCCAACATCATACCAACCCCACTCCATGGTGGGGTATATAAATTAGGCATGTGATACCGGTATTGCTAAGGGGATGAGTGGATATCCTCTTTGATCCTAATTAAAACTTGGGTTAGGGCTTGATAAACATCAGACTCTACTAAGTAGTAGATGGTTGGAGTCGTTATGCAAAGGAATAGACCCTTACATAGTAATTTAGTAGGTATGAACCTAGTTGACATGATTACAGACTTGTGTTAGCCACACTTGGGATAATTTAATGCATTTAAAACTTATAAATTTTTAATCAACCCCACTTATCACATAATTTCTTGACAAATTTTGAGTGATCCTCACTCTAAGTTCATGCCACATACTAATGCTTGAGAGATAGAGGGGGCATAAAAACTCTACCTATACTTGTACTTTAATGTTTTGATTAACACTTAATTCCTCACAAGTATTGGTATATGAGTAAAAATTTTGGTAGAAGCTAAGCACACCCATGTCATTTTTAGAGATATGATGAGCCATTAGTGTTATTTTTAGTTTATTTAATTTGCATCTGTGTTTTTAGACTAAAACTATTTGTTTGTATTATCAATTCAAAATAAGTCCAAAATTGTCACATTGTTTTCACACCCCTTTAGCTTAAGAAGTGTTACTCTATTTGTTTTATGTCGCAATTGTTGCCTTATATTTTTATTCCAAAATCATTTGTGTGTCACTTGTTCAAATAATTCATCATTATGCTTCCCATTTTGTCTCAAACATTTGCCTTGGATTTTTTAGTCCAAAAACCATTATTTACCATTTTTTAAAGGAGCATTATTACACTACCTAAATCATCCCAAAACACTTGTTGTATTTGAAACTAAGTTTCAAATCATTTTTATACCTCTTGTTTTAAATATGTGTTTATGCTACCCATTTTGGTCTAGATATTTTGCCTTAGAAAAGCTAGGTCCTTTTGCATTAAATTTTAAACTCAACCTTTCAAAGTACAAATCCTAAACTAATCAAGTTTATGCCAAAGCCTTATCTAATTTAGGATTAGGTATTTTACTTTTTATGTTTAGATTATGTTACTTGGGTTGATTTCATCTTTGATCTAAAAGACCCTTTCTTAGACCTAGTGGTTGATGTTTGTCTTATGCCTTGTTTGAGTGTCTTTTGAACCATGTTGTTGCCATGTGCCTTGTCTGAAGTTTTTTATGCCAAATTCCAAGTGTCCTAGTTTCATTATTCCAATAGCCTCTTGTGAATCAAATATTGAGTCTTGGTGAGCTAATTACCAAGTGTTTTCCATATTAGTTTCCTTAAGTTTATTTTTAAATTCTTGTTCGAGTTCATTAATTTCAAGTCTAGCCTTGTGTTTCATGCTAAATGATTATAACTACCTTTGGGCAAATCATTGTTATCCTTTGATCATAGTTCAAAATTGTTCCACTTTTCATAGATACCTTTTGTCACTGATTATAACTACCTTTAGTAAAATTATTACCTTAGCCATAGATGAGTTTTGAGCTTTTGTGTTACCTTTGCTACTGATTATAACTACCTTTGGGAAAATCAGTATCATTTGTTAGATAGGTTTCAAGTTTGTTTTTGCCTTTCCTTAGTTTATTATTTTATCCTTTATGCCTCTTTTATAGAGTTGAAGGTTGTTTATTTTTAGATCTTAGTTGTCTGATGCCTTTACACCCTTTGTTTTTCATGAGACCTAGTTATAAATATGAACATGCCTTGTTACACATGTAACATGACTATGTATAATATGAACTATGGAAACTTTGTGACCAATGACCCTTTTGTTCAAGAATCCTATGATAATTTAGCTTATGATATGGATCCATATCCATCTTATAACATTCCATACATTTAACAAAGGCAAAACCCATTAGCACAATATTTGGGGATTGTACCTTCTTATCTAGGCTAAGAACAAGAATAAATGGCATAGTACCTTATTCAAATGAAGTTTAACATTGAAAAAATCCAACAATAAGAGCCCTACTATGTTGCAATATCAATATAGATAAGTTATGATCTCTACTTGTTTGAGCATCATTTATTAGAGAAAAAATATGAAGTTCTTATCAGAGCCATAGAAATAGGAGCCAAGTATTCACTAGACTTCCCACACAAAAATTCAAGTACTTTGATTAAAACTCCTAGTAACGTGCCTTGAATCTAATAGTTCAAATAGGCATCAACTATTTATAGTCAAAATTTTATCCAAATGTTATAGTAAAACCAAAGTACACTTACAAAAGGGAAAGGCGTTATGGATGAACAAATGGAATAGGTATATCAAGCGTATTAAAACTATCTCAACCTACCTTGAAATATTAACATAATGGATATTTATAACACACTAATTATTAAGATAGCTTCGTCAATAGGGCAAAAAATAGATGCTTTAGGATATATAAGCCAAAGCATATACCCATTTAGCCAAAGCACGTTGGTTGGTGACATGTGTAATATCCCTATTTTGACTAAACAAACTACCACACAAATAGAAGACCTCACTCAAAACATTATAGATAGAATGTGAGTGCATTCAAATTTAAACCAAAGTGGGTCTAATTTATCGATTAGTAATGCACAACATATTATTCTAAATAATTCCACAAGTGGATTGTGGTAATAGGGGATAAGTACACCTATGTGGAGCTAAAAGCTTCAACTCTTTGCAAACAGAAGGAACAAGATGGTTGCTGAGATCCAGGAGCATCGGCATCGGTAGCAGGACTGATGTCGGTCGTGACCCAGTGCAGAAGGCCACCGGCGACGACAGGGAGTCGGCCGACGTCGGCAGAACCAGACTAGCAGGGACCGACGTCGGTCGCCTGTGTGTTCCCGAACTGCTCGTTACACGGATAGTTAGTTAAGTGAACGAAGTGTTTGCATGTAAAGGCCAGTTAGAGTCTTTGGCTGCGAGGATAATTGTCTAAATTAAGAGTCTAAGTTAGTGTTTGAGTTAGGGATCTATTTATAGACCCATTGGCATGTATTGTAATTAAGGCATGAGATAGAAAGGAAGGCAAGTAAGTTGCTTCCATTATAAGATCATTGAGTTGCAGGTTGTTGCAAGCTCATAGGGGATCTACATGTGAGTATGGTCTGTTGAATTGCAGGTTGCAGGTTCATGGGAGATCAACTTGAAGTACTTTTGAGTGCTTGGTGAAATGGCAGGGTTATTACTGACTAGTTGGAGAGGTGAACACCAATTCTGTTTGTGATTTGGTTGTTGGGACCATTTTTTGTGTAGGAGAGTGTTGTGTGAGAAGAATTACTGTACACTTGAGGTGTGGCAAACCTCTATAAGGTGAAAGAGTGTGGTGGCTCTTTGTTGTATTCTTTTTCTGTAAAGTGTTAATATAAGATAGTGTATTGTCTCTCATATTCTGTGCTATTGGTGAATTCTAGCTATTTGTGTTTCTGGTTATTTTCGCATTTATAATTGCTTATATTTGGTAATCATACTGTGCTCTTTCTGAGGAGCAAGATCCAACAAGAGGAATCAGAACAGAGGTGTGTTTGTTCTTGGACTTCCCTGACAAGTGGTATCAGAGCTTCAGGTTGGGATACTAACAGATTGGATTAGATCTGGTTAGTGTGTTTTGATTACAGGTACTCACAGGGTTTCTGTTTGAGTGGGAGTTGAGCAATGATAGAAGACAGTAAGCTACGGATGGAAAAGTTTAATGGCAAGAACTACCAATTGTGGAGGATGTAGATTGAGGATTATCTGTATCAAAAAGATTTGTACTTACCGTTGGGAGGGGTTACTTGCAAACCCTCAGATATGAAAGATGAAGAATGGGAGGTTCTTGATCGGAAGGCTCTGGGATCTATTAGATTGAGTCTTGCATCCTCTGTGATTTCCAGCTTATCACAGTGTAAAACAACGGTTGAGCTGATGGAATCTTTGGCAAATTTATATGAAAAACCCTCAGCTTTTAATAAGGTATTTCTTATGAAGCATTTATTTAATTTGCAAATGTTGGAAGGTGGATCTGTTCATAGCCATCTTAGTGATTTCCATGGTTTAGTAAACCAACTAAGTTCAGTCAATATTGTATTTGATGATGAAATTAGAGCTCTCTTAATTTTGTGTTCATTACCTGAAAGTTGGGAAGGTTTGGTAATGGCAGTTTCTAATACTGTGTCTCCTTCAAAAGTCTTAAAAGTGGATGATGTTGTGAGTGTAATCTTGAATGAAGAGATACGCAGGAATAGCACAGGTGAATCATCAGGAAATGCTTTGAGTGTTGAAGGCAGAGGAAGGCAAAGAGAAAAGATAGAGCATGGGAGATCAAGGTCCAAGACAGGCAAGGGATCCAAGTCCAGGTATGGCAGAATAACCTGCTAGAAGTGTGGAAAGCAAGGGCACTTAAAGAGAGATTGTAGATCAGGTACAGATCAGCATGAAGAACATGAAGAAGAAGCAGACATTATAGATTATGCTGCACGGGATGCTCTGGTATGTTCTTTGGATAAAGTAGAATCTTGGGTTTTAGATTCTGGTGCCTCTTTTCATGCATCCCCACATAGGGAATTTTTTCATGAGTATGTCCAGGGAGATTTTGGAGAAATTTATGTAGGGGATGGTAAGCCTTGTCAGATTGTTGGCAAAGGGAAAGTGAAGTTGAAACTACAGACAGATAACACATGGGTGTTAAAGGAGGTCATGCACGTCCCAGTTCTGGAGCGGAATTTAATTTCTGTTAGAAGTTTGGTTGATGAGGGTTGCACAGTAACTCTCACAGTGAACTCTTGGAAGGTTACCAAGGGTACACTTGTTGTAGCTAGAGTAAGAAAGTAGGTACGCTTTATCTATCTACTTGTACTACTGATTCTCTTTCTGGGTTTTCTACTTCAGCTGTAGATTCAGAGATGTGGCTTGATAGGCTTGGTCACACAGATAAGAAAGAGATGCTTGTTCTTGAGTCAAAGGATATGCTTTTGGATTTGGAAGGTATGGATTGTGGTTTCTGTATGCAGAAGAAGAAGGTAACGTTTCTTGAGGAACCCGATGTTAGTGACAAGAATAGGAAAGCCTTGGTTTTTAAGGAGAAGATGATGGACAGAGTTTAGCACAAGATGCAGAAGAATTTTGAGTAGAGCAAGGGTGATTTGGACAAGGATTTGATCCAAAAAGAGCTCGCGAGAAAAAGTCAGGTCTCACAAGAAAAACATAGAGACCGACGTCGGCAGAGGAAAATCGACGTCAGCATCCAGACAGGGACCGACGTCGGCTATGTGCAGACCGACGTCGGTGACTCAGGGCAGATATTGACTGGCGTCGGCCAGGGGAAATTGACGTCGGCAAGGTGGCAGTCGCAGGAAACTAACTTTGGTCGTCTGCAGACTGAGATGTGACCGGCATCGATTATTGAGACAAATTTTGGGTGGACAGCAAGCTGTCACAGAGTCTCAAGTGCCCATATGGAGGACTGAAGGTGTAAGTAAGTTTTTAAATTCATCATTTCCCTTCTTTACACTACTTGTTGCTCACTTATGGCATAGGACCAGGAAGTTATTGAAGAAGCAGAACAGGTAAATCTAGGAAACAGTGGGAGCTAGGCATGGATGAGGATGTGATTCCTTGGAGGAGAACCAAATAGGGGTTTTGGGTAGAGTGGCCAGCTGGAAGTAAGCACTGAGAGATGAATGGATGTTCCGGATAAAGAAGAGCGAAAATGGATACGTGAGATGGAAGATCAGGGTATTTGATCTTGTATGCGCTGCAGGGCAATGGAGGTTTGATCACTGTGTTTCTCTTTACCAGGTTGGATAGTATTAGCTACACTATCCTATTTCTGTATGATGTGCTTGTTGCAGAGTTACATATACAGGTATTGCTAAACTAAAGGTAAAGCTAGTTCAGGTGTTTGTCATGGAGAATCTGGGAGCAACAAGATTCTTTGGCATGAGTGTGTTCTAGAGACATGGTAGGTCATTTGTTGACTTTGTTTCAGGATGATTGTGTGAAACCGGTTAGCACGCCGATGGTTGGACAGTTCTATGAATAGGGGTCTTGATTCACATAATGAGGTTAAGTGCATGGTATGTACTAAACCCGAGTTTTCCCAATCAGTGGGAGTTGTCACAAGTTGGAGCCAATTCGAGAGAGAACCATTGGAGGACAGTTCAGTGGATTCTTACAGGGACTAGCAGCAGGTGCACATGCTATGCAGGTTCAGGTTAATTTCTACATGGTTGTAGATGCGGATATGGTAGGTTATTTGGGTGACAGGTTTTGCACTACAGGTTTTTTGTGGTGGTTGGTCTTCAAGAGTGGTCTTGAGGAGGGATACAAAGCCAAGGGAACAAACTAGACTAAGTACAGGTATAGGTACAAGTTGCAGCTGTTTATCTCCAAGTGGGAGATTGTTGAGTTGTGGAGCTAAAAGCTTCAACTCTTTGCAAACAGAAGGAACAAGATGGTTCTGAGATCCAGGAGCACCGGCGTTGGCAGCAAGACCGATGTCGGTCGTGACCCAGTGCAGAAGGCCACCGGCGACGGCAGGGAGTCAGCCGACGTCGGCAGAACCAGACTAGCAGGGACCGACGTCGGTCGCCTGTGTGTTCCTGAACTGCTTGTTACACGGACAGTTAGTTAAGTGAATGAAGTGTCTGCATGTAAAGGCCAATTAGAGTCTTTGGCTGCGAGGATAATTGTCTAAATTAAGAGTCTAAGTTAGTGTTTGAGTTAGGGATCTATTTATAGACCCATTGGCATGTATTGTAATTAAGGCATGAGATAGAAAGGAAGGCAAGTAAGTTGCTCCCATTGTAAGATCATTGAGTTGTAGGTTGTTGCAAGCTCATAGGGGATCTACATGTGAGTATGGTCTGTTGAATTGCAGGTTGCAGGTTCATGGGAGATCAACTTGAAGTACTTTTGAGTGCTTGGTGAAATGGCAGGGTTATTACTGACTAGTTGGAGAGGTGAACACCAATTCTGTTTGTGAGTTGGTTGTTGGGACCATTTTTTGTGTAGGAGAGTGTTGTGTGAGAAGAATTACTATACACTTGAGGTGTGGCAAACCTCTGTAAGGTGAAAGAGTGTGGTGGCTCTTTGTTGTATTCTTTTTCTGTAAATTGTTAATACAAGATAGTGTATTGTCTCTCATATTCTGTGCTATTGGTGAATTCTAGCTATTTGTGTTTCTGGTTATTTCCGCATTTATAATTGCTTATATTTGGTAATCATACTGTGCTCTTTCTGAGGAGCAAGATCCAACAAGAGGAATCAGAACAGAGGTGTGTTTGTTCTTGGACTTCCCTGACATTCAAATTTAAACCAAAGTGGGTCTAATTTATCGATTAGTAATGCACAACATATTATTCTAAATAATTCCACAAGTGGATTGTGGTAATAGGGGATAAGTACACCTATTTCCCAAAATCAACAAGTAACCTCCACTCCTAAACTAGCTACTTCCTTGAGTGTATAATAAGGGTAAATGAACCAATAATATACCAACTTACCATAAAAACAAGTGCAAAACACTATGCCACCTTAACTAATGACAACAAATGTTATGCGACAATAAGCATAGACCAATATACCTGAACAATCATAAATGTCACCTAACCAACAATGTGTTTATATTGGTCATACAATGCCAATTGGTGTTCACCCAAGAATTTTGACTAAGTGTTGTCCCATTTTGGTGCAAACCCAACATGGCATGGAAGGACCATGGTGTGGGAGAACCATGGCACAGAATCACTATGGTGTAGAACCTATAAGGTGTAAGAGGACAAAAATATGAAAGAACCAGTATGAGAGGACACAATCAAAAGAGAATAAGTCACAAATAACCTAAGGACATACGAATTAAAACAAAAGTAGAAGACTAAGGGAGCACATGGGAAGCAGGAGTAGTTGGAAAAGTGATTCATATGGGTCACTTTGACCTTATTAATAGGAAATTTTGTACCATCCCACAAGGAGAGGAACACATGGTAGCAGAGATATAGCATATAGCGAGGATATAGGGTGTGGAGAGGCTCATATCTTTAGGAAGAACTAATTATTGAGTGCCATGACTCTCAGTCTATTGATATTTTATTGGCCAATTCTTCATACCATTAATGATTGTAACACTTGGTTAGGGAAAAACAAGTATAACTACCCCTATTGTAAAGCATTGTGAAAGAAAGATGGATGGATGAAATATGGAATGATATTGTGATGGACCTTTACTTTAAGCTTAATATATGACATAACAAGTTGTATCAATTTCTATTACTATAAGTGATGGTATGAACTAAGTGGTTAGAATTTTATGTGAGAGATACCTTATCTTCTTTTCTTTTCTAGGCACTTAATACTAATAGAAGATGACTATAATCTACATGATGATATTAATCAAACCTAGAACTCATAGGATCAAGGTAGTATGTTTATGCTTGTATATAATCCTTATTTAATTTATATAAATAGAAGAATATGAACAATTTATTCAAATTGTGAGACAAAGCCTATGGGAATTGGTCCTTTATCATGCACTTCAAGTGGGTGTGCAAGACCTAAATATTACGTGAAAGAGCCAACACACTAGCTCATTGGGCTAAAGTTCAATGTCAAAGTTGGAATTACCTAAAATAACCCAACATTTTGGATCTATTTCTAGGACTTGAATCACTTGAATCATAGTCATGATAAAAATGTTTGAGTGTATTACACTGGAGAATATAGAATAATGTGTTACCAATGTTAAAGATAATTTTATAGTTCCTTATCTTGAGCTAGGAATCTCTATATGATAGTGGGTAGATAAGAATATCTATATTCCATTATATGAAACCTTATTTTTAGAGGTCTTAGTTCACTTACATGCTTGGTTAATAGCATATGCTAAAGGAGGATCAAGGAATCTTGGAAGGAAGCAGTCTTGGACATTAGAACAACAAAGGGCTTTATCATGACTTGGATCCTCGTGGATGCGAGCAGTCAATTTTTAGTAGAAAGGAGTTTTGAATAGCTACATTCTAGAGTATACTGTAATCTCTTATTCATTCCCTAAATAAGACAAGTTACAGTTCATTTGATAACCATGTGGTTGTTATCTTAAGCTTTTTACTTTTGAAATTAAGAAGTTATTTGTTGATCTTAGATTTGAAACTATACCAATGGACAACTAAATCCTCTCTTACATGAGCCACACATTTGGAAGGGGAGAATAGGATTTGGTATAATATTTTGGGTTCAAAATTGTAGCTAGATAGTGTGCATTACAGAAATGGAAGTATAATGAAGCTCGATATATGATTATAGGAGTTAATAGTGTAGGAAGAGACTGGGAGAACTAAAGGAGTGCTTTTAGGAGCTATAGGGAAGCAAAAACACAAAAGGATCCTATCACTTTTGAGCCATGTTCTATTATATTTCTATCCTTGAAGGATAAACAAGTTGGATGGAAGGAACTGAGGAACCAAGTTTGAACCAACCCAACTCCCCCACAATAGTACATGCTCATGCTTTTAAGTCAAATGGAATACATACATTAGGATACAGACAGTTTGGAATCAAAAACTAAACTGGTAAGGGATACTAAAACTAAGCCTTTTGATGCTCATTTAGACTTAACATTATATTTCCCTCTTCAAATTAATTTCATGTCATAACTTGGGATCCTTGGTAGACCTGGCCTTTAAGGATAGAATACAGGCCCCAACTTGGTTAACCAACCAACTACCATGCCCCATACCATGAGCACTACTGCTAAAGGTACTACAGGAGGACTAGGAGGAGGTGAAAGAGGAAGTGGAATTATTCCTTAAGGGATAAGTGATGGATATTCCCAATAGCCACCTATTTAAGCACCTCCATCGATAACAATTTACTATGAGATGACACTACACTTACCTAAATATCAAGGAGTAGAGAATACAATAGAGCATGTCCACAAATGCAAACTAATTTAGAGGGTGTGAGGCATCACCTCTTATGAATGTAAGGCCACACAATTTTCAACTATGATTTTAGAGTGCATGCATAAGTGGTACTGGAATTTCAATAATCAGTAAGTGGTGGTCAACTTTAATCAGCTCAAAATAGCCTTCCTAAAATAATTTGGCATTCCTAAATTTGAGCAACAGAACATAATAGCGTTAAAGGACATAAATCAAGGACTTACTAAAAGTGTGTGAAAATATGATACAAGGTTTAAAAAAATGATGTCTAAACTATCATTTTAAATTAACACTACTTAGCATGCACAATGGTTTATGGGTAGATTGTTACTACCCTTCTGATGAACCTTGTCTCAATCAATATTCACTAGCTTGTAAAGGCTTTAGAAGGTGATCTCCATGCTAAGGTAGTTGGAAGAATTGACATTAGGTTTAGTCCCTTTATGGAAGCACAAATAGATTCGATTTCATCACAACTTGAGAAGTTGATGGCCAATAATGCACATGAAACATGCAGTGGTGTTTGGTGCACTGACTATGAATCTAAAAGGCATAAATGGAGCAATTGTCCATGAAATAAAATATGTGTGGAAATTAAACAAACATGTGAAATCTATCATGAGGAACATGATTTCTGATCTTGTCCTCTTTTTTAGTGAGCTACACACACTAAGCTGTCTGACTATTGTAACATTTATGATGCATATTCTCCTGACACTAATGACTACCATTTGATTAGTGACATCCATGAAGCTCGAGCATGTAGCATGTGCCAAACCTCAATAGAAAATACATAAGATAATAGTGGATATTATGGATGAGGAAGAGGTTAAGGACAAGGAGGTGGTTGTTTCCCACCTAAAACCTATTATAAATGTGGGTCTCCAGACCATTATCAATAGGATTGCCTAGATTACCTGATGTGTGCTTTTTATAAAAAGGACCATTGAATGAAAGAGTGTCATGACTTATATGCAAATATTACCAAGGAGTGAAATGAAAATGGAACTAGTATGATTCAAATTAATAAACTATAGTGGTGCACACATCCAATAATCCTTATATTTTAATAGTTAAACATTACCACTCGTAGTGCAGGATAGACCCAGTCAACAGCTAATCCTATCAAGAAAGTGTATTGGAAAGAACCATGAGCTAGAAAGTATCTTGATGTTCAACATCAAAAAAATGTCCTCCAAGATATGATGGCCCTTATATGAGAACTTCAAGGAGAGATTTAGTTCCTTAAAGATAAATATGTAACATAGTGTGTTAATGTGTAAAGGGAAGTTAAACCTCGATATATGGTGTAGGATGACTTCCAAGAACTATGTAAGCATATGTTAGATGAGGATATTGTCCCACAACTTAGCATCCAGATTAAGAGTCAATCCTAAATACCAAATGAGGTTCACCCTCACATCACTAGGAAAATTTAATTTCACTCTTTAAATCATGCTTAGTGATAGGACACTCCTAGTTCCTCTACTCCCTCAAAAGATAGAGAAATATTGGTTAATGTTACCATCGATGGATGGCTAATCTAGGATATACTAGTAGATACCAGTGTAGATGTTAATGTCCTCACTAAGGATGTTTGGTTTAAAATGTTCAATCCAGTATTAGAACCTTTACCTCATGTCTTATTTATGGTAAATAAGACTCACACATACTCTATTAGGGTCCTCAAGAATGCACCAGTTGACATACTTGGAGTACCATTCAAAGAAAATTTTGAGGTTTTAGAGATAGTTAAAGTTGATGATTACCCATCTCTATTGGGAAGACCTTGGTGCTATGAGAATAATGTAGACTTAAGCTTCAAAAAGTGTTACATTATTTTTTAAAACACTGATCAACATGTTGTAATACCACTAAATCAAGCCCAAGGCCCCCTTACATAGAGCCTATCCATGTTGATGAAGATATAAACCATATATATAACATTACTATAAGGAATGATGAGTAATGAGATCCCACTCTAGATTGAGTTCTTAGATGGTTAGATACTCATTTTATCTCTGACACTACAAGTAGTGCATGTAATTATTGGGCTCATGGTGACTACGATGTCACTAGTAGAGTATGTAATAGCATCAACAACAAAAATAATGTGTTGTGCCAGTTTAATAAATAACACAAGTTCATTCACCTTATCACTATCCAAGTCATGAGGGTACCTATCATAGAGGCACCACTTACAATACTTGATGAGGTTCCAAGGTTCCACAGGTAGATGGAAGTCTAAGACTTCATCCAATACCTTAAATAATTTTACCACATTGATGAAGATCATCTTCGATCTTTAGTTCATCTCTTTGATCGCATAGTTGTACAATGGTGGTGAACCATTAAGAACAAATACTCTAGTGGGATCAGGTATGCTCAATATTACACCATCATTTCTATCATGATAATAAAGTAAATAGAGTAATTAGCTACAATGGAATACAAGCCCCTAAAGTTCACATCAAAGCTTATGAAATAATGTGGTGAAATGATGAATCTTATTTACCAAAATATTTATGGGTACATGCATTTTATGGAACTTTATGCACTTAGGCATGAACATGGTATGTTCATGAAGAGCGACACATGGGTACCAAGTTGTGGCATCTACTAAAGGAGAACAAGAAGTTGGCATTATCCTATTCTTCACCAAGAATGGATTTGTACCTTACCCTCTAAGCCATGCATAAAGTAGTAGTAGGTGATCCATGTCTTATGGAAGAACATCTAAGGATTATCCATCAAGGCCCTGAGGAAACCCTACACTTATTCCATGAACCATCAATACACTAAGTACCTACATCCATGTCAGTCCTTGATCTAAATTGATGTGAAGAAATTCATCTGGGAAAATAAAAGCTTGTATTACAAGTGGAAGAAGGAGAAGGATCCACTTCACTCAACCCATTATCCAACCATTTAGATATTTCTATAGATGTTGGCATAATAATTGTTTAAGACACAGGTACCGATATGGACAACCCTTACCATGGGCCTATTCAGAGTGGTTAATGCAACATCAGCTCAAAATAAGAACCAAAGCTAGCTACGCTAGGAAACTATTAGACTGGCACAAAGATTACAAAAATATTTGAATTGCTAAAATAATATCAAGATGTCTTCCTAAGGAACTAAAGTGAAATGAAGGGAATCCACCCATCCTTGGGTAAGATTCATATCAGGATAGTTGATGGTGCTTGACCAGTGAAAAATACCCATATAGGATGAATCCTAATCTCTAGGCACATGTTAAAGAGGAGATTAATAGTATGTTATACACCAGAGTAATCACTCCCATTGTTAAATATGAGTGGTTTAGTCCCATGGTGATTAGTATAAAAAAACATGGAAATATCCATATCTGTGTGGACTACCAAGAGCTCAATGCATCCTATATAATAGATCCCTTTCCAATGCCATTCATGGAGGAAATCCTTGAAGGTGTTATTGGTTATGAAGTTTACTCCTTCATGGATGGATTCTCAAGGTACCATCAGGTCTAAATAGCTAAAGAAGACCATCCTAAGACAACCTTCACCACTGAATGGGGATCATTTGCCTATACTATTATGCCCTTTAGGTTAAAAAATACCATAATAGTGTTTTCATGAATAGCATTTGAAGCCTTTAAGGACTTCATCCACAAATTCCTTCAAGTCTATTTAGATGACTGGAAAGTATTTGGTTTGGTCAAGGACCATTTTGGTAACCTCAAACTTATGCTTGAACACTATTGGGTCTTACAAATCTCCTTAAACTTAAATAAGTGCTTATTTATGACACCTTTCAGTGTGATCCTAGGGCATATTATTTGTAAGGAAGAACTCTTGGTAGCCCTGATGAAGGTATCTATTATTATTTGCCTTCCAGTGCCCAAAACATAGCATGAGGTTCATACCTTTTTGAGCCACACAAGTTATTATAGAAATTTCATTTATGGTTATGCAAAGATTATCATGCCCTTAGAAGAACTTCTAAATTAGAATGAGCATTTCATATAGACTTGTTCTTATAAGAAGGCCTTTGAAACACTCAAAGAAAATTTAGTCATTGCTCCTATTCTCTAATTCCTCAATTAGACAAAGACATTTTATGTCCATGTTGATGCATCTAGCTTGGTCATTGGTGTGATCCTTTCATAACCAATTGAAGTTCACCTAGATCACCCAATCTACTTTTCCAATAAGAAGTTCACACTAGCTAAAATAAACTATACCACTATGAAGCATGAATCATTGTAATTGGTCTACACTTCACAAAAGTTTAGACAATATCTATTAGCCACTCCTTTTGTTTTCTATATAGATCATGAGGCTTTGAATTACCTTGTTAATAAACATGTACTACATGGATAGATCTATCACTAGATTGTATTTTTCTAAGAATTCTAGTTTTTGATGATGGTGAAACTTGGGAAATCCAATTGTGGACTTGACCACCTATCAAAAATTGAAAACAAAGAACCACCATGCACCATAAAGGATGATCTTCCTAATATACAACTTTTCCACATTACATGGGTCCTAAAGAATTGGAAAACATTGTGGTGTCTTGACCACTAGTTCTATGCCCGACTGTCTCTCCTTGCAATCCAAAAACCAACTTGTAGTTTGGGTTACACATTTTTAGCTTACAACAGGTGATCTTTACAAAATGGTTCGTGATGAATTTGTTCAATGTTGTGTAATGTAACATGAGTGCCTCAAGGTACTTCACAAATTTCATGAAGGTATTTTTGGTGGACACTATGCTGGAGAGGCTACTGTGTGAAAGGTTCTACTAGATGGGTTATGGTGGCCAACTCTCTTCTAAGATGCTAAAGCATATGTTAAGCAATGTGACATATGTCAATATGTAGGAAAACCTAATCAAAGAGATGTTATACCTCTACAACCCATCCCTTCTTAGGAACCCTTTTAAAATGGGCTATTGATTTTATTGGTCCCATCACTCTAGTTGGATGACAAACAAGTTCATGGTACATCATTGCAACAACTGACTATCTTACATGTTGGGCTAAAGCTATATCAACAAAGGATTATATTGTTTCTACTACTACAAGGTTCATTTGGGATAATTTCATAACTCAATTTGGATTCCCCTTGAGTTTCAAAAGTGATCTTGGAACCTAGATTTTGAATGAAACAATTCACATCTTATTGGCTAAGTTCATGATTTCACACCACAAAATAACCCCATATCACTCACAAGCCAATAGAACTGCTAAAGATTTAAACAAAATCCAAAGTACTTTGAGAAAGATCTATAATATAGGCTAAATAGATTGGGATGATAGGGTGTCTATAATTCTATGGGCTTACCAAACAACCTACAAGTGCCTAAACAAAAAAATGCCATTCAACTTATGTATGGCAAGGAAGCAGTCCTACCAGTAGAGTTCTTGGTACCATCTTTGTGTATCGCATGCATAGGATAACTAGATAAAGAATCATCTTTGAAATCATGCCTAGACACTTTATTACAGCTTGACAAGGCTTGATTCCTCACTCATTGGATCCAAGATGTAGAAAAATGCAAGCAGAAAGCATGACATGATCACTATATAAAGAACAAAACATTTTCTCTAGGAATGAAGGTCTTGTTGTATGACTATAAGTTTTCATGCCACTCAGTAAAGCTCCACATAAAATGGGATGGTCCTTTTATAATAAATAGTATTAGACCTACCAAAGCATGTTGGTTATAAAGGATGGATGGTTAGTTCCTTCTTGGTCACTATAATGGAAGCTGGCTTAGGTTTTATTTCACTTTGGAAAAGCTAAAGTTTTTGTAATCAATAAGGATTATGCCATTAGTTTAGGATTCACTACTTTCAATAAAATAATTACCTTTGATGTACGCAAATTTCCCTTTTTATAATTTTATTTTCAAAGTTTTTGTTCTTTTCATGGAGGACCATGACACATTTTAGTGTGGGGTAAGAAATGATTAAAAAGGCAAATATGAAATGCATGCAAGTTACTTAGGCACGTGTGTTACATGGGTGCACAAGTTATTAAAGGCATGAAGATACTAAAGGTGCACGATTTATTTAAGGCATAAAGGGGTAAGGTTCTTGCCATAAGTTAGAAATTTAAAAGAGACAACTATCTTCCACCTTACAAAAAGTGCAGGACATAGTTGTTATCCACTTAAAAGAAAAGCATGAGATGAGATGTGCCATTAATATAGAAAGAATAGTTATAAAAAAAAATTCCTAACAATTTGATGGAGCAATACCGTTAATGAATTAATTATAAAAATAAAGTATCCAAATGCAGTGGCCATTAAAAATATACATTAAATTCCATGAAGTGATGGGTGACAGAAAGGCATTGATGAGGGTGAACCCCTCTTGGAGCCTATAAATAGGTAAGTTAAACCCATTTCATACTTTACTATGAATTTATTTTTGAATTAACAAAGCCAAAGATCAAGTGACTACTAGAGCTGAAGATCAAATGACTACCAGAGATGAGTCAATGAAATCCTAAGCAAAGTAAAGAGTTTTCATATCCTTGGCAAACCATGTAGGTCAATACCAAGTTGAGAAGACAGATTCCAAGTCTGGTTCATTGGGAAAAATCTTTTGTTTCAAAAGTTATAGGTTGTAGGTATGCCATTATAGGGTGTTTAAGCTCAAAAAGTTGAAGTAATAATCTACAACCATGTATTCCTTTGGAAATATTTGATGGTTGTGCATTAAAATTTGGGTTCCTTGAAGGGTAATGTATCCTAAGAAAAAGGCTAAAAGACTTGAAATCCTATCGATAATACTAGAAGAAAAATAGGTGAGTGGAGGAGACTAGATTCTAATTAGGGAAGAAACCCTAGAAGAAAAAGAACAACACCTAGAAGAACAAGTACAAAACATGGGAAGAGAAGGGGAATATCATGTAGAAGAAGGAAAGAAAAGTATGGTGTGAAAATTGAAGCAGGCCCAATCATCTTCAATGGAGAAATCCCAAGCATCCCCACCCTTGTCTTTATTAATTAAAGAGATACAATATTGGATTTAGTGTTACATGCAGAGAACTAGGTCTCCAAGGTCTCTACTTATACTATCTTTGACTACAATCATTGCCAACTTGGGAATGAGGTTGAGCTCTAGAATTATTATCAAGTGGAAATCACTAACACCAAGAACCAACTGGTGTATGATCTCATGATCTTCAACTAGCTAGATGCTACAAGATTGTTCTACCTATTTAACTTACCTTATTTTGGTAAGCCCAAGAAGGTAGTTCAATTCCTCCTTTTTCATATCCATGAGGACTATATCTACTTTGTTAGGTGCAGCATGAAGATCATCTTTGAAAGAATCATTAGGGTCATAGGACTACATTGCTTAATATTTAGCATAATTTATGACTTGGTTAACATTGAGGACATCTAGAAGACCACCATGACACTAATGTATCAAAATCAAGGCCATGCCATGCATATTAAGAACCTGTAAGATCCTACCCTTTGGGTTGCAGCAAAAATCATCTCAACTAATATCAAATGGATCAATCATTGGAACTAAGTTGACATGGTGTACCTCTACATTGCTCATCAGGTTTTGCAAGGGCTAAAGTATAATTGGGCTATGTATTTCACCCAAAATATTTTTGAAGACATGAAAAGGACCTCAAGATTTGAAGTACATGTTTCCATGGGGGGTAATCATCCTCTTATTGGTTTTCAATGAAATTAGGGTGTGAAACTATAGTTTTAGAGCATTAAAGTGGGTGTACCCTCTCACACTCAAGTCCCGTAATGAATGCTACAAGGTATTCACATGCATTGGTCACATCATCCCCTCATACAAGATCAAGATGAGGTACTAGTTTGATGGGATAAAGGTAGGATTTAGGGATGAGTGGTGTGTTCCAAAGGACTTGTCCCCTTTGGCTATAAAATAGTCATAGTTTGTTGTAAAGCAACACTTCTTCCTTATGCATATCTGAATGAACCCATCTAGAGAGCTCTCAACATGGCTAAAGTTATCATATGCCATTTTAGCATGGTACTTCATAGACTCTGTTAATTAGATATATGAAATGTAGCCTATCATCTTTTAGGATGAAAGGTTAGACTCAAATATTCACACCCTTTATAAGTTATATGTTTATCCAAGCAAGAAGGCCTATGTGGAGAAGATGGAGACAAACCTGACCAACATATAAGTCAAGAAAACATTAATCAGGGAGAAAATTCATAAACTATTCTACATACTTCACCTAAGAAAGAACCCACATGGTGGAGACCCTAAGGATAAACTTCCTTCAATACCACCTCTGAAGAAGAAGAAGTGACTAGATGTGGGTGCTAGTATAAGTGAGCACTAGGCCCCTCAAAAATGATAAAAGACTATAGAGGTGCATCCCACTAGAACCATGCAATCTTATCCCTCTATGCCACCTCCACCTTACCCTTTACCATCTCCACATTCAACCTAACATACTCCTCATAATTATCCATCCCCTTCATGCTCTATGCCTCCACACTCTTTGCTTCCCCACCTTTCATCTCCTCAGCCTACTTCTCCTCTTTCTCTGCCACCTTCTCCACCTCCACCTCCACCATCTCCACCTCCACCACCATCTCCCCTAAGTGATACTAATTCAAGATCTCCCCAATAGTAGCCCCAAAGGTAAGTACCCCAATAGGAAGTTCTTTAGGAGTAGGTCCATAGCTTGGGTTTAGATTTTGATAAAATTCTCTCCTTGGTGTGGGAGGAGAAAGTTGCCTCTAATGACTCCCTACTTGATGTTTAAACACAATATGATAAGGAGGGGATAGTGAAGAATAAATCAAGATGGCTACTAGTGGCACAAAGAGGCTAAGTTTCAACATGACCCAAGTAAGGGGAAAGGACTAACTAAGATAAACGAGCATGATGAAGGTGTAATGGGAAGTGAAAATGAACATTATCAGTTCAACATTCAAGAAAATATGCTCTATATTTGGCTACACTTTGTCCCTAAGGAGGTAACTCTGAAGACAAATAAATAAGTGTCCTTCCTACTTGATATGTATAATGAGGATCACGAGTTTGAATTCTTATAGGATAACCTTTCCTTAGGACCAGATGATCCAATGCTATCGAAACCACTATGGGTAGATCCAAAAAAGATCTCCCCTCTTTTAGAAAGCACTACATTTTTGAATTTAGGCATGTAAACTACACACCAAAATATTTTTTTAGATTATGATGTGTGCATGGTTGGAAGGAAACATGCCCAAGTTGTAGGCATGTACAATAAAGAAGTTAAAGAGAAACAAGCATTCACTGAGGAAGTGGCCACATTAAAATAGTATCTCCAAGAGGCCACAGAGGCAAAAGTAAATGTTTTAAACCTTTGTACAATAGTTTTGAATGAAGACCCAACATTACTAGATGCTGCATCCATTAACAAGGATGTCATAGGAAAGTTGGAAACCCTGGTGGAACTGTTGCTCAAGCGATGTAAGGGGCAACCTGTACTATGAGATGAGGGATTAGAGTTGGCTGAATAGTTCACCATAGAAATCAACATCTACAAATGCACTATAGAAATATTTGGGAAAGTTTTACCCATTTTGGATAGCATTTTTTCATAGATAGTATGCCTTAATAAAGTCTTGGAGGCTCAATTCTAAGCTGAAAAATCCCAGAGGTAGTAGAAGGTTGATGTTAAGCTCTTAATAAAATATCATGTCAAGCATGAAAAAGCATTTGGGGATGTAGAGATGATGGAAGACACCATCAATAAACATCATCAATAGCTGAATGTGAATTTTTTAACCCTCCAAGGACAGGTTGACAAGGAGGTCTATACACTCAAATATGTCTAGAAGGATGCTATTACATCCCTAGATGTATAGGTCAAGAAGGATAAAAAAGACCCCCAACCAACTTGAGGATATTAAGAAATCAAAGGGGACCATAGAATAAATAACTACAAAATTTCTTGAGGTATTGTCACACTAGGATAATTTGAAGGATCTCGAGCAGTCTGGGCCTAAATTTTTGAAGGATGTTAGCGTAGATTAGTCTAGGATGGATTAAGAGCATAGTGTGGGGTGATGTTGACTCCATAATATTGACTAAGTGTTATTCCATTTTGGCATGAAATTGACATGGTATAGAAGGACCATGGCATAGGAGAACCATGGCATAAAAGCATCATAGTATGGAACCTATAGGGTACAAAAAGACAACAATATGAAGGAACCAGCATGAGAGGATCCAATTAGAAGAGAATGAGTCACAAAAAACCTAAGGATGTAGGACTCAAAACAAAAGTGGAAGTCTATGGGAGCATGTGGGAAGTGGGATTAGTTAGAAGAATAGTTTATAAGGGTTAGTCTGACCTTATTGATAGGAAGTTTTGTACCAGCCCATAAGGAAAAGAAAATATGGTAGTAGAGATATAACATAGACCAAGGATATAGGGGGCATAGAGGCCTAAATATTTAGGAAGAACTAATTATTGAGTACCACAACTCTCAGTCTATTGAGATTTCATTGGCCAATTCTTCATACCATTAATGATTGTAACACTTGGTCAGGGCAAAACAAGTATTAATACCCCTATTATAAAGCATTGTAAAAGAAGGATGGATGGATGAATCATGGAATGATATTGTGATGGACCTTTACTTTAAGATTAATATATGACATAGTAGGTTGTACCAGTTTATGTTACTATGAGTGATGGTACAAACTAAGTGGTTAGAATTTGATGTGAGAGATACCTTATCTTTTTTTCTTTTCTAAGCACTTAATAGTAATAAAAGATGACTAAAATCTACATGATGATATTAATCACATCTAGAACTCATAGGATCAAGGTAGTATGTTTATGCTTGTATATAATCCTCATTTAATTGATATAAAGAGAATAATATGAACAAGTTATCTAAACTATGCAATAAAACCTATGATAACTGGGATTTTGCAATGTGTTTCAGATGAGTACACAAGACCTAAATCTTACATGAAAGGGCTAGTGTGCTATATTTTTTGGATAAACTTCAGCACCAGAGCTGGAATTAACTAAAATAACCCAATAGTTGGTCAAAAATAATAAATACCAAACCCTCAATGATTTCTTAACTAACAACAAGTGTTTATTCAATAAAAAGTGCCTATTCAACAAGTACCTATCCAATAATAGGTGTTCAACTAATAAAAAGGTTCTTATGTATAGTAGGTACCAAATTATCGATAATAGTTGACTTTTACCTAATGGGTATCATACATGTAATAAGGATCCAACTTTAAACACCTCCAACAACAAGGATCTAATCAGCAATGTGTTTCCTATATACAAAAGGGTTCAACAAGTAAGTGGTAAGTTCCCTCCAAAACCCAACAATATCAACACAATCCATAGATCCAAATGTCATTATTGTAGCCACAATTCACTAGCCATGGTTATGTAGTCAATCTAAACCATAATGTGTTTCAACAGTAGCATATTTTATATCCACAGTATAATCTTAATGGACAAATATGTATACTAGATCATATTGCCAATTCAACCAACATTTCACAATATGCCTACCCCATTCAAGGTAATTCACCATTGACCACACAACCTCAACAGAAATAGGCCACTCCATCTAATTTTCTTGCCCAAGAGTTGCAGCAAATGAAGGATGAAATTCAAGCTATACATATTGGAAAACAAACAATGAAATTTAAAATAGATGAAATATGATCTTATCCATTGAACATGGAATATATACAAATATCATTTCCATCAAGTTATGAGTCACCTAAATTTGAAAAATACAAAGGCATAAACAACCTCAAAGATAATTTAAAAGAATTCTTTGTTACATGTCAGCTAGTGGCATATAACAACATTTACTTCTTCTCTTTCCAAGGAGTCTATCTGGACAAGCCCTAGAATGGCTATTGAAATTAAAAAATAACTTTGTACCCAACTTTGATGATCTTTTAGAGGAGTTTGTACATCACTTTTCATATAGTCTTGAGCATAATATTATTATTGTTCTATTCCTTCTCCCTCTGGATTTAGGCCAAGCTAAATAGAAGACTGGTGAAAGCTTCACTACATACTTGTAACATTGGAGAGTACTAATAAGCTAATTTATTCATAATTTTCTAGATAAATAGTTGGTCATGATATTTACTAGGAGCTCACATAGTGAGATATCTTACCATATCGAGTTGCAATGTGCTCATACTTTTGAAGAGGTTATAGAGAAAGGAATACAAATTGAGAAATCCCTTGTCAACAAAGGGATAATCAATCTATCTTCTTCTAAGTAGAACCAAGACTAGAACCATAATCAAAACCAAATTTAAATACCATACTTAATGCCACCTTAGGCCAACAACAATTAGAGACCAAAACTCTAAAACTATAATAAGAATGTTGTCGGTATTGGAGTCACTAAATCATGCAATGTTCAGATAGTGCAAACATTGACTATCTATTTACCTCTACCCACTCAGAAACCACCTCCTTCATACATTCCACTAATACCTCCACAAAACCAATAGCCATAGAATCAAACCCAATTGAAATCCCCTCCTCTAAGGAGAAGACCACCCATTACCAGATAATTTAGTGACATTGGTGAGCCTATTGAATTTATGCTCTAAATATTCATTCAAGAAAATATGATTAGTTAGCCAATATCAAATCCATTTCTTGAAGGGATTCCTTTTCCCAATTGGTATAAATAACATAATTTTTTTGAGTTCCATCACATCAGAGGACATTCCATATGATAGTGTATCAAACTTATGAATTTGATTGAGAATATGTTGGAAAATAGAGAGATATAAAGAGACACCCATGATCTTATGACCAATCATAACCTGGGTATCTACCAAAATCCATTTCCCTAACATAAAAATAATAATAACTAGTATCAGTACCAACAATAATAATAATAGTGACAATGAACTCCATAAAATCAAAAGCAATAATGGCAACCATAATAATAACAGTAGAATGGTTAAAACCAAGGGAAAATTGACCAAACTAACTGAGGCCATCATGTTGTCACGTATACGTATAATAATGTTGTAGGACACATCTTAAGTGATCATGTTACCACTATCATTATTAACCCCCAACTAATTACTAATAGACCTAAACCCTTACCGAATAATACCTATCAACCAAATAATGCCTATCAACCTCCTTATCCCAGTGATTCTTCTATGGACCATGTTAGCAGTCAGGCTCAACATCATCCTAGAATTAACATTTCAAGTCTCATCACCTAACTATCCAACTACCAAATCCAAATACTATATTGATATTATGCAATCACAACTCATCAAGCCAAGGTCACTAATAAAGGATTGCATCTAGATACTACAAGTGAGCCTAATTATCCTTCCATGTTTATCAAAAATATACTAACTAAGAAAATTGAGGGGAAGACCTATGATATTGTGTAACAACTAGAAAAGACACCTGAACACATATCCATCATGGATTTGTTATGTACATGTATTATCCATAAAGACATCTTGAATGAGTACTTGAACCAATCCCTCGTGCTAGATGACATCAATCTAAACAAATTTTAAGCTATGGTAGGACACTTGGCCCCTAGCCAACATCTTACATTTGACCAAAGTGATATGTCATATCTAGGACCTCTGCATAATAAACCATTTTACATTAAAGTTGGTATAATAAACCATAGAGTTAAATGTGTCCTTATAGATAATGGTTTAGGCCTCAACATTGTGTCTCTAAATTTGGTCAAACATCTTAGATATATAGTAGTCAATTTACAGCTAGATACCATCATTATCAAGGTATATGATAATGAAAAATGAGAATCTCAAGGTACTATTAGCTTGTTAGTGGTCATTGGGCCTTTGACCCATGACACTCTATGCCTTGTTTTATACCTGAAACTATCTTACAATATGTTACTGGGCTAACCTTTGATCCATGAAATCAGGGCCATACCTTCTACATTGCATTAGTGTATAAAATTACCACATTCAGGAATGGAAGTGACTATACCAATTGATCTCCAATCTTATTAGTATTCAAAACATCTTAAGGCCAAGTATAAAAGCTATAACTATCCATTTGACATGAATCTTATCCCCAAATTAGATGGAGAAAGACCTAAAAAAGTAAAATCCATTGAATTAGGCCTAGAAGCTAATTATATTGACCCAAAAATCTTAGCCTCTACCTCAGCCATACCTCCACCAGACATTTTGAACCACTTTTAGGTAACTTAAAAAGGTATCAGAGAATACAGTACCCATAATGCATTCCATATTGCCAAAAATTCTAAAATCCTATGGAAGATCTAAGGCCAAAACTACTCATATGGAGTGGGAAACCAAGGGAAAATCTCATCTAAACAAGCCCATTATTTTTAAACTGGCCTTTGGCCTAGAATAAGACCCCTTGGCCAAAGATGATTCATGGATTTACACTAATGATTTAGTTGATTGTTACCAAAGCATAAAGTATCCTATCCCTAATCAGATTATGGATCACCTAGCTTATAAAGGTAGAGGCCTAGGGCTATATCAACAAGACATGATCGGACTAGTCTTAATGACCAAGTACAAGAGAACCCATGATATTGTATTTAAATTTCTTGGGGGTGACCCCACATACCTTATTCACATTCCAACATGAATGACTAGCAAAGGTGATGTTGGTAGCGATGCAGGGTCTGATTATAACATCTATAATGACCTTACCACTATAAATTTATTTAATCCCTGTGGCATTTGCATCATTAACCCTATTTATCAACCTTTGCATTTAACCCTTTACCATCCATTATTGATAGACTAGGACCAATAAGAGTAAAAAATTCCATTATATGAGTTTGAAAATTATGAGGCCATATGTAATATTATGGGATTGAGGAATGATATTCCTTTTGAAGACCACAAGCAAGGATTTTATATTATATTGGATCATAATTCTTATTTTGAAGAGCAGGTGAACTTACCTGGACAAAAAAAAAGGAAAATAAAAATTTGAGGTTTAAAAAGTGAAAACCTCTTTGAGGCACTTTGTGACTAGGGAAAAAGTAAAGAGAAAGGCAAGTCTCTTGCTAAAAACTAGTTTCTAGCACCATTAAATGGGGATGTTCACCCCTCTTCTTATGAAGCATCAGAGACCTATAGCCAAAATCCTATTTATGGATCATAGATTAGTACTGAGGAGTAACAAGATTTTGTACATATTGTTCAAGAGTGCCCTAAGGTATTTATTTCATAGCCTTTGCTAGCATTAAGATATTTTTATTCATCCTACTTAGGAGAATTAGATAAGCCAATCTATCTGGAAGACTTTTCCATTGCCAATTAATTTAATTCTTTATCAAATATTTTAGAGAATGGTTTTACACTTCTTGTGGAAGGCACTTTATAGGTGAATATTGGGACTCCTGAGGACCCAAAGTGGATCAAATTAGGTGTGTCCCTCATTGAGGAGAAACATGAAGTTTTTATAGCCCTTTTGAGGGAATTTGTTGACATATTTGCATTGGCCTATTTGGACATGCCAAGTTTTGACCCCACCTTGGTTTTACACCATCTCATTGTATATCTTGATGCCAATACCATTAAGTAGAAACTGTGCAAAAAGCATCTTTGTATTGATGTGCTAGTCAAGAAAGAGTTAGACAAACTCTTAGATGTGAAATGCATCAGTCTATTCGACTATTCAGAGTGGATTTCAAACTTTGTGCTAGTGAGTAAGAAACTAGAAAGTATTAGAATCTACATTAATTTCATAAATATCAACAAATCTTGTCTAAAAGATGAATTTCATTTTACTAATATTGACATGATAGTCAACTCAACGGATTGATATGAAATGCTTTCTCTCATGGATAGATTTTCAATGTATAATCAAATCAGAATTGCACTAGAAGATCAGCACAAAATAATGTTCACCACTCTATGAGGAGCATTTTGATATCAAGTGATGCCATTTGGACTTAAGAATGTTTGATCCACTTGCCAAAGGGCAATGACAATGATTTTCTATGACACAATGCATGACATCATTGAGGACTATATCGATGACATCTTGGGTAAGTCAAAGACTTGTGTCGATCATTCAAATCTACTATGAAGAATCTTTAAGAGACTTCATGAGTACAACATTAGACTTAATCTGAATAAGTGTGTATTTGGCATAACTTTTAGCAAACTATTAGGTTTCATTATCTCTTATAGGGGCATTAAAATTGACCTAACTAAAGTTTGTGCAATTATAGAAATGTCCCCACCATCTACCTTGAAGCAACTCCATAATTTATAGGGAAAAATTCAGTCCATCAGAAGCTTCATCTCATAATTGACCAACAAATTCCATCCATTTACACACTTACTGAAGAATGGTGTTGTGTTCTCTTGAAATGAAGAGTGTCATAAAGCATTCAATCATCTTAAAGAATATCTTGCTAACCCACCTATTTCGATACCACCCATGCAAATAAGCCATTACTTCATTACCTATCGGTAACCAATAATGCCCTAGGGGCACCTTTGGCATATCATGTTGAACAGAAAAAATAACATGTGTATTATATGAGCTAAACATTGGTCACGTATGAACATAATTATACACTAATTAAAAAAGCTTGTCTAGTAATGGTGTTTGTAGCCCAAAATTTATGTCAATATATACTAAACAAAAAGAACATTTTATTTTCAAAGTGGATCCAATCAAGTATCTACTATCCAAATCATCTCTACAAGGCCATATGGTGAAATGTATCATGTTATTGAGAGAGTTTGAAATTGAATATGCCAATCAAAAGGCCATTAAGGGGAAAGTACTCATAGATCAGCTTGTAAAATCTCCTCTTCAAGATACCCAACCCCTTTTGGTTTTATAAATGAGGCCATTATGACCATTGAGAAAGCAGAAGAACCTCGTAAAGCTGAATGATGGAAGATTTGCTTTGATGATTCATTTATAGCTCATGGATTAGGTGTTGGAATATTGTTTATTATGCCACAAGAGGATCTCATTCCCAATTCCTTTCATATTGGATTTCCTTTTACTAATAACATGGTCAAGTATGAATTACTCATTTTAGAGCTTCATCAAGCAGTACAGTGGAACAATCAACATTTTCTAGTGCATGACAACTCTCTGTTAATCATCAATCATATCATGGACCAATACCAGACCAAGGATGAGAAGTTGGTACCCTATAAAAGTATGGTTGATATTCTCAAGAAGAAAATTGCCAACATCCAATTTGAAATAATACCTTGGGCTAATAACTAAATAATTGATGTTATGGCCACTACTGGATCCATGATTTAGATCATAGATAGATCAATGGATTACCAATTTCTTGTTGAACATCTATTAGCACCAGTGCATGAACAATCAGTCATTGAGATGGTTTGTGACATTATTGGTCCCATATCTCCATGGTACTCAGATATATATATGCCTAACTTCAAGACCAAACTATTCCTCCCAACTTATCACGTAAAAAACAAAAATCCTTTACCCATAAAGCCTCTCACTATACCCTACTTAGACCAACCTTGTATCATAAAAGCTATGATGGAACTCTACTTCATTATTTTCCTTCAACATAATCTAGACTGGTGTTAAGGAAATTTTGTGAAAGAGTGCATGGATCCCACACCAGTGGGGTAATCTTATCCAAAAAATCACCACGTACTAGTTATTACTAGTTGACTATGGAAGTAGACACAATAACATGTGTGAAAAGGTGTGTCAAGTGTCATAAGCATGCCAATCTAATTCATGCTCTAGCCAAGACACTCAAACCATTGGTAACACTATGGTTGTTCTCAATATGGGTACTCAAACTCATATGGAAGATCAATCCCACATCCTCTAATGGCGATAAACACATTCTTAATTTCTACCAAGTATTTCATTAAGTGGGTGTAATCCATTCCTCTCACTTACATAACTAGTAAGCAAATCTCCAAGTTCATATTCAACCATCTCATCTCTTGTTATGGCATCCCCTCTAACATTATATCTAATTATGGAAGATCATTTAAAAACAAATATTTGAAAGCACTTTTTACCGAATACCACATCAAACAACATTTATATACCACCTACTACTATGGAAGGAAATGACCAAGTTGAGGTTTTTAATAAAACTATTGTCAATATTTTGAAGAGTATTTTAAATGATATTAGTCATAATTGGCACTTACATCTATTTAATGCCCTCTAGTTATACCATTTAATGCCCTCTAGTTATACCATACCACATTTTGTACTCCAATAGGAGCTACACCATATTCATTTATTTATGGTATTGAGGTCATTATTTCTATCAATGTCAAGTTATCTTCTCTCTAAATTCCATTGCAACACATCATCGACGACGAATACTACAGAGTAACTAACTTACAAGAGCTAGACTTACTTGATGTAATATTCTTGGCTGCCCTAAATAAACTTCAGGCTTATTAGAATAGATTAAATTACCAATACAATAGGCACGTAGAGCATCATGAATTCAAGCTTGGTAACCTAGTGTTAAAAGAGAATCAAAAGAATTTAAATGTTGAAACCAATAAAAAAGGAAAGTTACAACCAAATTGGTTAGGACCATTTGTAGTTATGCTGACTATGTTTTTGGAGAATACATACTCGTAATGCTAGAGGGAGATTAAATTGATGAAGTCATGAATATAATGCACCTCAAATGTTTTTACACTTGAGGGACTCATATTATTGTCTACAAGGATTGTCTAAGTTATGTGACATTATACCTATTATTTGTACTATACCCTATACCATTCTATCATGCCCTAACCCTTCACCAACCTATTATTTTTACCTAACCCCACCTATCATGTTTTTCCTTAGATTTGCTTCATTTTTACTTCGAGCACATCAAGTGGTTGATGATAGATTTAGTTCTAGTGTTTATTTCAAAATCAAATGTTTGAATGGCAGTCTATGAAATCAATATGGTAGTGGTCATGGTAATCGCATCCTTCATTTGTTATTTAGTTTCCACCTTGTACTACTAATTATAAATACCTATTGGAAAATTAGTACCACTAACCCATTTTCATTGTTTTTTAATTATAACTACCTATAGTTAAATTAGGAGCAACACCTTTACCATGCATTGTTGCATCACCTTGCCATTACCTTTCCATTTACCTATACTTGAACTTGATATTACTTATTAGGATGCCTTTTATTTAGGTGGAAATAAAGTGACTTGAAGTCTTTTAGGACTATGTAGGTAGTGCTCGATTCATATTGAGGTTAACTCAGTCACCTATTTGTCACACTCTCATTATTTTGTGAGCATTTTAAGTTGAATCCTCTTACCATTTTGCAAGCATGTTTAAACCACGCTCTTGTCATTTTTCAAGTTGAACCATTCTGTATCTCATAATTCTTAATCGAATTGATATGCTTAGAAAATTCTAAAAATATTTGAAATAGTTTTAAAACCCCTAAACATTAATAAGAAAACCTTGAAATATCATAAAAATTATAAAATCATGAAAATTGGCTTAGAATTTCCACGTGAGATATAAAGCCATCAAAATTTTCTAGGATGAGCCATCTTATTTGTTTTATTTCATTTTTATACCACCTTGGTCTTTTTCCCTTCCATTTCTAGGATAACTACATCGACTTGAGGTCTGCACAAATTATGTAGGTAGCACTTGCATACATGGGTTATCTCAAGTTAATTCAGCCACCTTCTTTTCTTTTTTGACCACTTCTTTGCCTTAAAGATCTTAAGACTCCTAATTATTTTGTGAGCAACAACTTCTCATTTATTTTCCACATCCTTATTAGCCTTAGCCGCTCTCACCATTTTATGGGTTCATGTTATGAGCATTGTGTATTTAAAATTTGAAGCACTAATGACCATCTAGCCTTTCTTATATTTTCATCATTTTGCAATCAATTTATATTTAAACACTCTCACCATTGTGTGAGCTTATTCTCGTTCCAAGAAGATGTAGTAAACACTATGAATTACTAATTTAGTTCATCTTTTAATACTCATCTATTGACTTTTAGTGTGGTTTTAGCCTAAACCATACTCTTGGATTTGTATGATGTGTTTGTGTTGATGATTTCATGATTGTGAACGTCATCCCCATATTTTCTTATGCACTCACCATTTTGTGAGTTCTTTCCTATTTTCCTTTACAAGTAAATCATGTTTTCTTATCATTCATTTTCTTCTATCCCATATCTTGAGAGAACTACATTTTGCCTGAAGTTCACATTAAATTTTGTATCCAAAGAACTATGTAGGCAGCATCCACTTGCCTGGTGTATCTAGATTCAGCTCGGTTACCCCTTCATTTTATTCTATTCCCCCTATTTTTTTACTTTGTTTAATTATCTCCAATGGCTTAGAGGTAATGTTATTTTTACTGTCTTGCTTGTGTCATTATTTCCTATGGCCTATGAGTAAAGTTTGTCATCTTGTTTATGTCATTGTTCCCTATAGCCTAGGGGAAATTGTTAGTCTTTTGTTCTTGTGTTATTTTACATGTGTCATTGCTTCCTAGTTTAGGGTTCACCCTATCACCAAGAGTAACACCTCTATTATACATGTAAAAATAATTTATTTTTTATTTGTACTGACATTGTGATTAACCATTGTTTGTGTATTTTTATTTGTTTAGATTAGTTTTTTTGTGTATGTGTTTAAAATAGTTTGTTTATTTCACTTTGTTTTACTTTAGATTGTTTAGTTATTTTTTTTTTCTTTGTTTATTTCTTGCTTGTTTGTTTTATTTGTTCATTTGTTTATTTAATCTATCTTTGTTTGTTCTCTTTGTTTTATCTTGTTTATATTATTTGTTAGTTTATAGTTGTTTATTTGTGTTAAGTTTGTTTATTGGTATTTTGTTTGTGTCTTTTATTGTTGTGTTTGTTTATTTTTGTTTTGTTATTGATTGTTTGTGTTTGTTTAATTGTTTGTTCACATGTTATTTGTTTATTTGTTTGTTAGTGTTTTGTTTATTGGTGTTTTGTTTTTGTTTATCTTTATTTATTAGTGTTTTTTTTGTTTTTATTTATTGGTGTTTTTTTGTTTATTTGATCTAGTTTATTTATTTTACTAGTTTTATTTTATTTAGTTGTTTGTGTTTGTTAGTTTGTACATTTCATTTGTGTTTGTTATCTTATTTTGTTTATTTGTATTGTGTGTTTGTGTTTTATTTGTTTATTTGTTTATGTTTGTTTGTGTGGCCTTATTTGTCTATATTTTATTTGTTTGTTTGTTTTTATTTTGCCTTTTTATTTTTTTGGTTGTCATAAGATTATTACATTTGGTTTACAATTAAGTCTTGATTATACATATCTTGTACTTCAATTATGAATATTCTTTTTAGTCTTACACTTGGTTTATTTATTATATTTACATCTAAGATTTGATTGTTCATATGTTATTCCTCAATTGTTTATATTTACATTTAAACTAAGTTTTCCATACTTAGGGTATATATTATCATTTTAGTTGTTCCTAACTATAATGCATAATATCACAAGCTAAAGCAAAAACTGGGCATGCAGAGACTATCATATCAATGCAATGATAATACTTCTCTGATATATCAACCCAGCCAAGTACATGAACACATGCTTGAATCCATGAATAATAAATAAGAGCAACAATTATTTATTAGGTGTTTATACAGAGGTGCATCTTTGAATAAGCATACATATGAGTCATATACCATAATTATATGAACAACCAATAGAACATCTCATAAACATGGCATAAGCAATAATAAAAATAGCATATTGAGCATAAATATCAATAATATTAAAATATCCATAATGTTAATCAATGCTAAACATGAGATAATCAAGATTATAAGTGTGGCATCGTATATATCATGTACATCAACCTTGAAGGACCCAAAACTAAATGTCAATGTATCTCAAATTTTATATATATATATATATATATATAAATTGTATTGACATATTGATGTATTTTGAGATACCATTGTGATATATATATATATATATATATATATATATATATATATATATATATATATATATATATATATATATATATATATATATATATATATCACAATGGTATCTCAAAATACATCAATATGTCAATACAATGAGTACAATGCCATATACAAAAATTGTGTTAAAATGTAAAGATCTTTGTGATCAACTTTGGCTCTATGAGTCCATGGGACTTGTGATTGGAGGTGGCCCTGGTGACCCTAGTGGTCTTAGTGGTGGTGGTGGTGGTTGATGGATAGACTAGCCTAAAGAACCTATCACGTGTCCTATTTTGAGACAAAATAAATCTAATAATTATCCTCTATGCATCCTAGATATTAAACGTAATAATTTGTTGATTTATAGGCATGATAGACACATAGAGTATGATGAATTATCCTTGTCCTGAAGGCACTCCCAAACCATATGCGATAACCTAGTATGTGTAACAGCTTCCCAAGTTGCATCTCAATTTTTTTTGAGCCTATCCATATTATCCAATGCTTAATCTCACTCACCAATGGCCTGATCTCTCTTTGTCATGAGTTGGCCCTCTACTTATACCAATTTATCTATCTTGGCCTTCAGCTAGGAGATCTCTAATTGAAGTAGTGTCATATCATCATCCTGCATATTTAAGGTGTTCTACAAATCAATCACCTACCACTGTAAACCTACAATCTCTCATACTTAGGTAATAATCTCCAGCTCTAGCATATTAGTATCTATTGTAGCTATGTTGAAAGACCCTACCTAGCTTGGATCTACCTATGTGCCCTAAGGACCTACCTAGCCTAAACTAACATATGCCATTATAACAACTATCATAGTAGGATCTAGCAAAATCAAATTTGGACTACCATCTCCATCTCCATCTCCCACGTCATCTCCTCCATCAACACTGCCATCATCATCATCATCATCATCATCTCTAGCCTCACCACCACCATCTTGCTAGGTTTTGTCACTACCACTCGATGTCTCAACCTCCATCTCCTTAATATCCATGTATGTTAGGAATAAATCCATAACACTACATGTTAGATCAATGAGCTATATCCTATAGTGTAAGTAAATCAATAAGTAAAACAAACTACACAAATAAAGACAAGCAAGATGACACATTACATAGAGATTATGTGGAAACCTTGAAATGTGAAAAGAAAAACCATAGGGATAATGACAACTCTATAATTCATTAAATCATAGCATCAATCTCTCTTCTATAATAACTCCTCCATAGCAACTCCTTTAATGCTAACAAACTAAGCACTCAATGCTTCCACCTGAAGCATTCAGGTTGTGAACCAAACATAATAATGCCTTCAAGATCTAACCTCCAAACATACAAGCCCAAGGATTGAATGGATCTTCTAACAAGATGAATTATAAAGGAGAGCTTGAGCTATTAAATAGCATTTACAACATAGAGATAAAATAGAGAGAGAGGATAAAATTGTACCATACTCCATATGGGAGCACTATTCATCAATAGGGAATCTTGTCCCCCTATGTGCCAAGTCAAGCCTTTGAATGACATCTTATCACGCCCACTTGACCACTCCATGTGCATACCCATGTGGTCTCTAATGTGATACTCCCTACTTCACATGTGACCTCAATCTAGCATAGTGATCCTTGTCTCCCACTTTTTCATGTGCACACATATGTGAGTCAAAAGATTCCCACTTTTGACCTCACCAACCAAGATCCCATAGAAAATTATGCCCCATAAGCACATGCTTAAGTAGAAACATGTGATCCACTATCATTATGTCCTCACATGATTTTACACAAGCCAACCCATGTGACTTAGTGGATAAATGTACACCATTTCTCTCTCTTCCTCTTTTGACCTTAAAAGATGCTCTATGGGCCATACCACCCACCATGGGTCATGTCAAGTCATGACCTAGCCACACCACCATGAATAGTGACATTGAATAGTTCTTGTGAATAGTGATACATGAATAGTGACTTCACATCCTAACATTCTCCCACTTGAAGTCAATATACATAGGCTTTTACCATACCTAAGTATTTTGGAACCAAATATTAATATATGCCCTCTTTTGCCCTAACACAAACCTAGTATATGTTTTTTTGCACTACTAAAACTTCTCTAGCCTAACTAGATTTGTCCACATCTTCTCCTCCATAGTAGATTGTAGCAGTAAAGTGAATCTTTACTTCTCCATACCATAGACCAATACTCTAATCAAGATTATACCATGAACTACTCATAACTTCTACTACTTAGGAATATCAAGTTTAGAATTCACCATGGCATTATGAGGCTTCCTACTCTTGATGAATCCAATTCATAGGATAATAACATGTATTCTCCTCTTCTAAGACTCTCTAGGGAAGACAACTCAAAATTCAATAAGTGGGGTACTTCCTTGATCTCACATCCTTGTGCATCTCCATCCTTGTTTTGCTCCACATATCACCTTCATCTCATGAGTATAAAATAAGCCATCATAATAGTTATCATGTTGGGCCCTGCATCTAACATGTCACAAATCATACAATAACCTCTAATAAACACTTGTCTCTCCATGATAGTATTGAAATTCCTATTCTACATGTGTGATGTTTGCACCAACCCGTACAATGATTTCATTCACATGCAAACTAGCAACACCTTTGCCTCATCTTTGTAACTATCTCTCCCTAAGAGAGATCACCATGTACGAATCACACTACTCTAACTCCTTGAACAATAAATAGTGAACATAGTACTCTTGATAGTAGTGAGGAGAGAAGATCTCAATAGAAGTCAAAATTAGACTTCCCCACATAGATTTTAAATCTATCAAAATGATACAAGTGGAAAAATCACAGTTCTAGGGAAGTCATCATGCTACTTAGTGTATCACTACACCTACCAAGTTTTCAAGCTAACATCTAAAATGCACCATGCTCTATAGATTGTTGCTAAAATACCAACTCGTGTGCCTACAATGTTAGTGCATGCATCAATTTACATGTCTAATCACCACAATTGTATACACAACACTCCAGCACCCTAAGTCAAATGGTCAACACCAACCTTCTCCTTATAGTAAAATTGGGTCTTATTTATTCATTTGCATCTTCATCTTCATCTTCTTTAGATACTTCAAAATAGTCTATAGCTTCATGGTTGTCTGTACCTCCTTCTTTTGCATGGGTTTTTTCTTTAGCATCTCTGTCTAACAACATATGGTTAGTAGGATACCACATCAACACCCCTTCTATTTATTACCAATAACCACAAGGTCATGCCTTGTCTTCACCTCCTCCAAAGGAGTCTAACTTGATCCTCAAGCTGTAGAGTTGTTTTTCCACCAATAAGAACACTATGTAGGCTATTGACTTATCTAACAAAGATTTTTAAGCTTTTCCTCTTCCACTTATCTATGGGCTTATCCTTAGTGATATGAAGAGATCAGGATCTTCACCAAGAGATCCTCCACCTTACTCTATATAGAGATATCTACCAAAATAAACTCCTTTTTTAATTAATCTCCAAATCTCTCCTCCTGTCATAGTAGCTTCACCTTACACACAACTAGCTAACAACAAAAAACACTCACACACATGGAGTTTTTCACCATGGATCTGATACCAACTATTAGGAATAAATCCTTGATACTACATGTTAGATCAATGAGATATATCCTACAGTGCAAGTAAATTAATGTGGAAAACAACCTACACAAATAAAGACAATTAATATGACACATTGCATAGAGATTATGTGGAAACCTTACAATGTGCAAGGAAAAACCACACAGCAAAATGGTAAGCTCTAGAATTCATTAAATCATAGCATCAATATCTCTTTTACAATATATCCTTCATAGCAACTCATTCAATTCTAAAAAACTAAGCACTCAATGCTTCCACTTGAAGCATTCAAGTTATGAACCAAGCATAACAATGCCTCTAGGATCCAACCTCCAAGCATGCAAGCCCAAGTCTTGCATGGATCCTCTAACAAGATTAATTATAAAGGAGAGACTCATACTATTAAATAGCATTTATAACATAGAGATAAAATAGAGAGAGGATAAAATTATGCCATACTTTATGTGGGATCACTATTCATCAATAGGGAATCTTGTCCCCCCATGTGCCAAGTCAAAGACTTTGAATGGAATCTCATCATACCCACTTGACCACTCCATGAACACACCCATGTGATCTCTCATGTGTTATTCCCCAATCCACATGTGAACTCAATCTATCATCATGATCCTTGTCTCCCACTTTCCCATGTGCACACATGTGTGAGTTAAAATATTCCCACTTTTAACTTCACTAACCAAGAGCCCACAGATAATTGTGCCCCACAAGCACATGCCTAAGTAGAAACATGTGATATATTATCATTATGTCCTTACATGTTTTCACATAAGATAACCCATGTGACTTAGTGGATAAATGTACCCCATTTCTCTTTCCCCTTTTTTGACCTTCAAAGATGCTCTATGGGCCATACCACTCACCATGTGTCATGCCAAGTCATCACCTAGCCATATCACTAACCATCCACATCACTAATAGGCTACATCAAAATGAATAGCGACCATGAATAGTGACTATGAATAGTGAATTCACATCCTAACAATGGGCACCTATCCCCCTATTAGAACTAAAACTATCAACCTCATAGGGCATACATGTACCCACCAATGTATATAAGCTAGAGTGACCCCTTCATCTGTAGCTCCTCTTGTGTAGGCCTAGGTAAACTTGAGGAATACTAATATAACTCATTGTGGCCTAACTCCTTAGAATCACAAGAGCATCTCGACTAATCTCCCATATAACATGGGTAACCCATCTCATCCCCTCAAGAAAAACTTGCATAAATTTGAACTGTTGGAGTATCTAATCAGGGTGATACTCCTCAATGATATGGGACTATCTCTTATTAAAAAATCATCTAGTCATCATGAAAGCCATGTACCAACTATCCTTGAACCACTACAACTGGTATGCAAGGTATAACCTCTAAGGAAAAACTATGGTGTTAAATCATCGAACATATGATGATATAATGGAATGTCCCCCTTGACCATACCCATTGACTCATCTCTGAGCCCAAATGTATGTTACTAGGTCCTCTAGATCCCATACTTTGTGCATCCCTATTGGTCACTTAATTGAGATATTCTCCCAGTCTTAGACCATCAAAAGAGTGCAATTCATAATGCTCCATCCTACTCAGTACACTATCATATGAAGATCTCTATATAGTTATGTCAAGACATCTACCCCCAAATAAAACATGTATAATCCTAAATCATACTCCTCACTACACTTCTAAGGCCCATATGGAAATATTGGCCACTCTTTTTAGGCAGTAAGATGCCACTAATAATGGCCATGAGGACAATAACCTCTCTATCAATGAGAGCTAGTAGTGACATATCCCCAATAGGGAAATCATCTAGATAAATTTTTATATAAGTCTTTATTAGGTCTATATCAATCTTCCCCTGAAACATAGGGATACCCTAATAGTTTCAAAATTCATTGATAACTTCCTACTGCTATGTCAATGGTATTCAGAATAGTCATCATCCATGTCTAAGTAACGTGAGGATATGTCAGGTATCCTCAAGTGTAATAGTAGCCTCCCTAATAGGAAAGTGAAATATAGACATCTCATTATGCTAGTGCACTCAAATAATCCTGATCAACTCATATGACTAGCATTTATGCCACATCATAAAGATCCAACATCTGCAAAAAATCAACCATGTCCTTAGTCCAGATCTATGGGGTTCATAGATAGTGTGACCATCACTCTTGACATGTAATAATAACTAATCACTCTTATAGTCAAAAAAATTAGCATCAGCCTAACTATATGTAGCTACCTAAGCTTAAACCTAGCCTAATAAGCTTAATTGACCCTCTTCTAGAGGTTGGACCCCTTTTGGGTCCTTAAAACCAATTATTTTTGGCTTCTAGAGTGAAGCTACTATTTCTTAAGGGTGAAGCCAGTGTTTAGGTGATATTTCACATTTTTTGGTGATATCATCATTTTAATTTTCATAAAAATGGTGACTTTGCCTAAAATGGGCAAAATCATTGTTTCAACAATTTTCACCTAGTTTTGGCATTTTTTCCATTTTTAGAAATGGTGACTTCACATGAAGTCACCATTTTCCTTGGTAAAGACATCATTTACCCTAAAATGCAAATGGTGACTTCATGATTTTTGGACCTAGAACATGTAATAAATGTTATAAATTAGCATTAATAACAAAATTAACAATATTTACCAGTGGCTTGTCATGTGGTGGTTGCATGGGCTTCCTCACCCATTCTGAAACATGTTGTCAAGATCCTCTATGGGCCATTTTATTAGCTCAAACCTCAAGATAGGCTCCTCTATAGGCCATTTTTCTCATCTCAAACCTCAGGAAACTAGAGCTTAGAATATCAATAGGCTAGGGTAAAAATGAATTATTTTTCACCTCAAGTGTGAATACACAACCAAAAATTTGAATTTTTACCCCCCAGGGCCTATAGTTCACTCTATGTGCACTCCAAGAAGTGTATTTTTCACATTCACGATTTGTTTTGTGTTCCATTCAATCTTACATGCCTTATTTTTCAACCATATTGTAACCAGTACTATCTTTTTGGGCCTCTCTTGAGACCTATTCAACAATGTTATTTTTCTACCTATATCCCATGTTTATTCAAATGTGCATCTTCAAACTCACATTTATGCTAGAAATGTGTTGTTATCCTTTATCAGCTCATTTTAAATCCATTTTACATATTTTTCACATAAACTACCCTTGCCAATTTGTCATGTTACGATAAACTATTTTTGTGATCGATCAATGCGTTATCCTAATTTTGAGGGAAAAACTCATTTTAAATAACATGATTTAAAAGTGTGAATGATTATAACCACCTTTGGCCTGATCATTGTGTTTTCAACCAATGTAAAGATTGTAATCACTTGTGGGTAAATCATTATTTTTACATCCCATGCTAATGATTATAACCATCTTTGGGAAAATCATTATTTTAACTGAACCACCCACCCTATTGGGGTAAATTCATGTGTCACTGATTATAATTGCCTTTAGGTAAATCAGTGTCCCACATTGTGTCACTGATTATAACCATCTTTGGGCAAATCAGTATCCTATATTGTATTACTGATTATAAAAGCATTTGGTTAACTCAGTTTTTCAAATTTTATTATTGATTATAATTACTTTTGGGTAAATTAATATTTGTCTTGCCACACTATTGGGGCAACTACCAGTGCTACTACTTATAACCACCTTTAGACAAAATAGTGTCATACCCTTTGTTACTAATTATAACTACTTTTGGGCAAATTAGTAACTTCATTATCATTACTATTTATAACTAACCTTAGGCAATTAAGTAATTCTACCCCCATTTCCACTAGATCATGTCACTTTCTTCATTTTGAGGGAGTATTTGATGACTCTATTTTTGTTACATGTTCCCTCAAGGGGGCATCAAGGGCTTATCTACCACCCTTTTGGGCATGAATCATCTAGATTAATGAATTTTGTATTCTTTGAAAATATGTTATTGTGCTTGTGTCTCACAATGATCCAAAACTCAAAATCTTTGGTTGAAAGATAATTCAAGAAACAAGAACAACATAATAACAATAATGCTATCTCTGAGAATAGATGTTTTATTCATTAAATTTGTAGACCCAAACATATGCCTATCTCTAAGAAGAGATGTCTAATTTCTATTTCAGGGTACATATTCATTTATACATATTTTTAAGTAGGAGGATTTGGAAGGTCACCAATCTCAAGGGATATTAAGTGGTTTAACTTCCATGATTTACAACAATATAGAATTCGAGGAATTACTATTTTTAGAAACTTACTTACTTTTTAGACTGCACTACTAAAATTGAAATTTGGGGCACTTACATTTGGTTTTCAAGGGTTAAAATCCATTAAGTGGATATTAATGCCATATCACCATTTTATCCTCATTCTTAGCTTTCCAACGGTTCAAACAACAAGTCAATTGGAGCTACAGTGCAAAAGTTATGGCTCCCAAAAGTTTTATCATCAATTGGGGTAGAACCATCACCTGAATTGTCACTTGAATTGTTTCCCAGATCATTCCTCCCTCCTTGAGAATCAATGGTACCCATTGCATCAATATTCCTCATCAAGTGTAGCATTTGTGTCTTAATTTGATTCCTAATGCATACTTGGAATAGATTGTGCTTTATGGAGCTGTGTAGGGCCTAATTTTTCACCAGTTCTGTTTGACCATTAATCTGTGGATGGAAGGTCATGAAATTCTTTAGATTTTTATCTATTGACTTATGTTGTTGTGTTTTTTATGTAGTCAAGGCTGCAACATTAGCCCTTTTAGATTCCTATGGCTTGACCACCATGAGAACAAATTTGTTGGCACTAATCAGGGAGATAGATGTAGAAGGTGGTACCTCTTGTACCCTGTAACATCATGTTCCAAGAGTGAGAGTGATCCTTAGAGTTCTTGATTTATATATGCCATGTCAATCATACATGAATGGTTGACCAATGAGTACATCACAAACATCTAGATTGACCACATCACATAAGACCTCATCTTGGAAAGGTTTTATTGCATATGAGAGAAGACATTGGTGGGTGACACGAAGGTTTCTCCTTGGACTCAACCATCCAATACTGTATGGATTTGAGTGAGGTGTCATGGACAAATTTAAACTTTTCATAACATTAGTACAGATTAAATTCTTTTGACTCCCACTATCAAGAAATGCAAAGGATTACCTTTCACCCATAACTTAGAATGAAACAACCTTTTCTTGTCATCTAGCCTCTCCTCATGGGTCTATAATGAAGCAATGATGGCATCAGGATCAATATCTATAATCTTTTCTTCATCCTCTTCAACTATAGGCTGTGTATGAGGTAGATCAGTAGATGTTGAGGATTGTGACTTAAAAAGCAAGGACTTGATGGCTCAACATTCTTCTTTGGAGTGAGTTCTAGATTTGTGATAATCACACTACTTCCAAGTCTTTCCTTCCTTTTTCTTCCAATTTTGGCCTCATGTTTGACCTTCTTTGTCACTTTTTCATTTTGAAGGTTGACTCTTCATATTCATTCTTCCATGCTTCTACTCAATCTTCACTATGAACTTGTACGCCTCACTGAGGGTTTCCAAATTAAAGAGTTCCATTTCTCCCTATATGTACCATTGTAGTTCACCATGATATTTGAGAACCTTGTGTTTCTCACTTTCTTGGATGCCCAAATCTCATAGAGAGAGAATGAAAAATATTAGTGTAATCTTGAACAAATTGTTCCTTACCTTGGTGAAGTTGTTGCTACTCTATATATAGATTGTCATATGCTCCAATGGGGTAGTATATTTCCTTTACATCTTTTATGAAAACATCCTAGGTAGGTTCTACCTCCAGGGCAATATCATCCGTACTGAATCTCTTTTTATACACTTCCCACCAATTTTTGACAAGCAATGATGCTTTCAAAAGAGCAAAAGTGATCTTCTCTTTGTCGGTGAATTTATTTACATAAAAATAAGATGAAAATTGATCCAACCAATTTTCTACTGCATCAGCATTTATTTTGCCTTCAAATGTAAGGATATCAAAATTCACTTGAACTTTGAAGGGTGTTGAGGCACTGAAAGGATGTGGGGTTGTAGATGAGGAGCCAAAATTTTCCATCAAAATTTGTTGGAGAATTTGGGTGAATTGTTGTAGCATCTGTGCTTGTTTTTGTTTGAGGGATACACTCACCATTTCCTTGAAATTATCAGATGTCTCAGTGTTGTCCGCCATTTGAAGTCATTTAGAGTGAATAGGTGGATAGTCTGCTAGTTCTATTTTCTACCCAAGCTTCCTATAATCTGACCTCATCCTCAAGATCATACACTCTAAATACAAACTACTCTGATACCATTGATCCAAAACTCAAAATATTTGGTTGAAAGATAATTTAAGAAATAAGAAAAACACAATAACAATAATGTTATCTCTAAGAAGAGATGTTTTATTCATAAAATTTGCAGACCCAAACATATGCCTATCTCTGAGAAGAGATCTTTGATTTTCATTTCGGGTTACATATTCATTTATACATGTTTATAAGGTAGCAAGAGGATGTGGAAGGTCACCAATCTCGAGGGAGATTAAGTGGTTTGACTTCCATGATTTACAACAATATAGAATTCAAGGAATTACTATTTTTAGACTGTACTACTAAAATTGAAATTTGGGGGTCAAAATCCATTGAGAAAATCTCAATTCCATCTCACCATGTTCTCCTCACTCTTAGCTTTCCAACAGTTCAAACGATGATTCAATTGGAGCTACAGTGCGAAAGTTATGGCTCCTGAAAGTTTTGTCATCAATTTAGGTAGAACCATCACCTGAATTGTCACCTGGATTGTTGCCCAGATCACACAATGCCTTCTCAAATAAAATCAAATTGTAGACATTTATTTTTGGCCACTTTCATGCCTAAACTAGGATTTAGTTAAATTTCTAGTAAAGGACACAATTTAAGCCTAAAAACCACCTAAAATTCTCAAATTCAGCAATTTAATAGATTTAATTACACAGAAACATGATGAAGCTAATTTATTTGGCATATTACCCTATATGCACCAATAACCTAGTTCGGTTTCAACCCTAGTCAAATTATGACCTAATAATTTGACGCTTTTGGCCTATCAAGCTATTAATTCATAAATTTAAAATAATAGCCAAAATCTAAAAAGCATTAAGCAAGACTAATTACATTGTAAACCTTAATTAACTTACCTAATCAAAAATTCCAAAGTAAATTAGTGAATTTCATTTACCAAAAAAGGAATTTTTATCCAAATATGAAGTCAAAGGTCAAAGGAGCTAAAGAAGTGATTTATTATTTCCTAAATATTCCAAAAGTTATGAGTCACATCCTCACAATGATCCATAAACTAATAGGGACCCCCCTACTTAATTAAATAGTTTCTAAATGGATATAAATCTCAATTATCCCCCCATACTTAAATAGATAATCGGCTTCTAAAATCAAAATAGAGTGAATAGAAAACTCTATTTAAATTGATTCTGCATTGTAAACATTCACCTTTCATTACTGCAAGTAAAATTGAAAGTAGAAAGGAAAATAGTGACACATTGACACCAAAGTGATAACAAAGTTCACCTTTTTAAGGGATATATCTTTGGGTTCACTACAACCATGAACTGGTCCATTCATAATAGATGAAAGTATAGTTTTACAAAACTTACAGCCATGGTTCAATAATCTATAATAGTACTAAAATCAGACTACATGAAGACTTGATATGATCAAGAACTCATCTCCCCTTCATCCACAACACCTATGCATCATCTCCATAATTTGGGCATAATTCTCTATACAAGAGTAAAACATTTCTCCAAAATGGGTCAATATCTCATCACCAAGGAATATGACTCAACTTTGTAATAGTGATAGACTACTCTAATAAAATAGCGTATGAGGGTTCCATAGGTGTTTGCCTTTACAACAAAAAATAAACTCATTTAAAATCAGATTATAAAATATATCATATAAATTCTCTCATAGGCATTTTGCCTTTATAATGGAATGACTCCTTTATAATTTAGAATAAAACAACTACATCTTTGAAATAATCCTCCAATATTGGCCTCCAAGAGTGTCTTATAATCCCTTTACAATATATCCATAGGCTTACAAAATAAACACTAAAAAACTTGGCTTAAAAATCATTACAATGATTTAGAGGATCCAAAGTTGTGTGTTCTTTAAATGCAACATAGCATGATATTTATAATGATTCATGGGCCTAGCCTAGTGGTTGGGCCCTTATTCTTTTACCCAAATAATTAATGGTTTGAATATCCTTTCCTTCATCCATGGTAAATCTTCTTGAAATAGAAGATCCTCCCTTTTGTTTCAATCTCCCACCTTTGGTGGAATGGCAAAGAGCTTTGAATAGAAATGAGAGGTTGGGGGTTCAATCCTCCTCAACCACCTTTTGCCTAACTTAGATTATACAAGATTTTAAATCCCACATTCATGGGGAACAAGGATAGATATGGATTTTTATAGCCTTTAACAACCAATATTGGCATGGCTTTGGCCACATCATTTTTTGCTTTTTTCTACACCTAATACTCAGGCATTGGTATCTTAGAACCTTAAAACTTAGTTTGAAAGGATATGAGCTTGATCTTTGAGCTGGAAGCAATCTATCAAGCTGAAACTCAAGTTGGGTTGGATTTTGAACTTTTATTAACAAGTAACTCGAACATTGTGACTTTGGAAAATAGAGATGGAGAGTGGTGGCAAGCCATGTGGTGGCAAGCCACGTGGTGGCCTAGGTCCTGCCACATGGGCCTCTTAAATAATGCCACTATATCACTCCTCATTCTGTCACTTGTCACAACCAGAAGCACTGGAAATAATATAGTATATAAACTATGTAATTAGAAATATTAAAATCACACTAATATACCATGGTAGTAAAGTCCCCTTCTATCACAAAAGTGGGCTACATTTTCTATGGTCCCCATCATTGGCCCTTTTATGATTTTTGAAGACTAGAGGCAAACAAACCCATTTTTTCCATGAGCCTAAAACTTGCCATGTCATCAATTGACCACTAGTTGACCAACTTTGACCATCCATATCTAGAGTAAATGAGCTCTATTTATTGAGTTATATATACCATCAAAAATATCTCAATGAGCCTTATGCAATGGTGCTAGTTCATAGAGGATTAGGGACATTCAAAAATGTCATCTAGATCAAACCTCCCCACAAAGTCCCTTTGGCCTCCAAAGGGCATAATCTCTAAATTGTCTAAAAATGAAGGTACACCTCCTCCATGAACTCTCTTCACTGCAAAATTCATCTTCTTATACTGATCAAAATATACAAGAGCTAGCAGTAATTGAAGGTGCTTCTCTGCATAGCGGGCAAAATCTCTCAATCGGGGTCAACTCTCCAACTAAGGGCAATGCATCTCTTCTATCCACATCTTCCTGGATGCATCAATACATATACAAGAACAAATATAATATAAGGAACTTGAATTCAATATGCTATGAAAATCCAAGTATCAAAAATTATCATAAACTATTGCCAAAAATCCAAATCCATCTTGGATAATTTCACAATAGAGCTTGAAAACCAAAAATGTAGGAAGAAATACTAAGCATGATAAACATGTCACAAAGTATTTCGTATAGCAGGTAACTCTAGTTTTACAATGTCAAATTTTCTCTAAAAATGAGGTATAGTTTCTCCACAAAGGGGTTATCTCCTGAACAGGGGTAATATTTCAACAATGAGGCAAAATATACACAAAGGTACAATCTCTCAATACAAAGTATTTCTCAAAATGAGGCAAAATAACACAAGTTTACCCATACCAGTTTCTCTCCTAAAGGCTATCACCAACTGGATTCTGTAAACTTTTGTGAAGAGGGAAAACACAATCCCTTTAAAACTCCAAGAATTAAACTTAGAGCATTTTTGAATAGAGCTTCATTCCCAGACTTGCATTATGTTGTAAGTAATCAATAAGCAAATATCATTAACATGAGAAGACAAACTAAGAATGATAAACCTATCTTAAAGTTCTTCCCTCTAATTGATTGCTCCAAATCCACTATAACAAGTGGTATATCTTTTCCTTCAACATGGGTTAAAAATTCCTCCATATGATAAATAAGGAATCCCAAAAAGTGTTGACGATGAAAAATAACATGTTTATTAAACTTGTAGCAATGCAAAATAAAACTATCCAAGAAACTATTTTAACCAAATCAAGGGTTATCCTTTTTTATGGTTTCCACAACTTGAATAGAAGGCTATACCACATCAAACCTCATTCAGTACGAGGTAATGATGAAACCTCTTTTTTTTTTAATAAGTTCTGATATAATTTTGAAACAAGGTATAATCTATTTCCAACAAGCCACACAAGGTTATCCAATCAAACATGGATATCAACCAATATACTATGTAAATAGCCATTTTCTCATAAATAAGAATGATCAGAATAGTTTTACCTTCATTCAAAACTATGAACTACACACTTTATTGAGCAAAGGTTAAATTTTAAACAAACAATTAATACCCAATAAATTGAAGTACAAAACTTGTTCAATTTCATGAACAATGCCATATTGTCATTCTCCATATCTTACCATGGAAAGTGGTCTTTTCACTTTCTTACAATTTATAAGGACATAGGTTTCAAAAATATAGTCACTTCACAAAAAATAAAGGCTACACAACATGATTATCAAAACATTGTGTCAAATACCAATATTAACTAGATCCATCTCCATACTTTCGTCATCTTGTATGCAAGTTCCATGAGAGTAATCTACTAATCTCTCATTGACATAAATTTTGAGACTTTACATATGGTTTACCCTACAAAAAACTTGAACTTCCCTACACATAACTATAGAACCATATATAAGTCCAAAAATTCTACTTAACCCAAATAGAAAACCATTTTTACCTCAAACCTTGATAATATGATAACAAGATCAAACTTGTTTTTCTCAGATGTACACCACTAAAAATGCCTAGCATTTTAACTGGATGATTCCCAAGAAAGAAGAATTGATCCCTTTACAACATCATCTAGCACATACTCTCATCATCCTCTAGTGATGGTGTGTTTTCTCCTCTTACAGACTGATCCCTATAGAACTAGTGGTTTTGGACTCTTGGTTGTTATAAGCTTGTCTTCTTTTAGTGGATTGGAATGTCTTCCAATTCTCCATTTCACTAGACAATCCTTCATGGTCAAATCAAATATAAGAACATGAAGCACAAAATAAAAAACATGACCACAATCAACATGCTCTGATACCAAAATTTTGATCCATAAATTGATAAGACCCCCTACTTAATCGAATAGTTTTTAAATGGATATTAATCTCAACTATCCCCCCATACTTAAATAAATAATGAACTTCTAAAATCAATATAGAGTGAATAGAAAACCCTATTTAAACTGATTCCACATTGTAAACATTCACCTTTCATTACTACAAGTAAAATTAAAAGTAGGAAGGAAAATAGTGACACGTTGACACCAAAGTGATATCAGAGTTTACCTTTTTAAGGGTTACATCTCTAGTTTCACTATAATCATGAACTAATCCATTCATAATAGATAAAATTATAATTTTATGAAACTTACATCCATGGTTCAATAATTTGTAATAGTACTAAAATTAGACTGCATGAAGACTTGATCTGATTAGGAACTCATCTCCCCTTCATCTGCAGTACCTATGCATCATCTCCAAAATCTAGGCATAATTATCTATACAAGAGTAAAATAACTCTCCAAAATAGGTCAATATCTTGTCACCAAAGAATACAACTCAACTCCATAATAGTGACGGGCTACTCTGATAAAATAGCATATGAGGGTTCCGTAAGCATTTGCCTTTACAATGGAAAATAACCTTATTTATAATTATATTATAAAAACTTTGATAAAATATATCATATGAAGTTTCTCGTAAGCATTTTGCCTTTACAACAGAATGATTCCTTTATAATTTAGAATAAAATAACTACATCTCTGAAATAATCCTCTAATATTGGCCTCCAAGAGTGTCTTATAATCCCTTTACAAAATATCCATAGGCTTACAAAATAAACACTAAAAAAATTGTCTTAAAAATCATTACAATGCTTTAGTGGATCCAAAATTATGTATTCTTCAAATGCAACATAGCACAATATTTATAATGATTCATGGCCCTAGTCTAGCAGTTGGGCCCGTAATCTTTTACCTAAATGGTTAATGGTTTGAATCTCCTTTCCTTCATTTGCAATAAATATTCTTGAAATAGAATATCCTCCCTTTTTATTTCAACCATCCACCTTTGGTAGAATGGCAAAGGGATTGAAATAGCAATGAGAGGTTGGGGGTTCGATCCTCCCAACTACCTTTTACCTAACTCATATTATACAAGATTTTAAATCCCACGTTCGTGGGGGATGAGGATAGATATGGATTTTTATAGCCTTTAACCACCAATACTGATGTGGCTTTAGCCACATCTTCTTCCACTTTTTGCTACGCCTAATAATCAGGGATTGGTAGCTTAGAACCTTTAAACACAATTTGAATGGATATGAGTTTGGTCTTTGATCTGGCAGTAATCTATCAAGCTATCACTTGAGTTGGGTTAGATTTCAACCTGGAATTAACAAGTAACTCAAACATTATGACTTAGAAAAATAGAGGTGGAGAGTGGTCGTAGGCCACATGGTGGCCTGAAGTCCTACCACATGGGCCTCTCAAATAATGCCATTATATCTCTCCTCATTCTACCACTTATCACAACCATAAGTACAAAAAATAATATAGTATATAAATAGTGTAATTAGAAATATTAAAATTACACTAATATACCACAGTGGTAGAGTCCCCTTTCATCATGAAAGTGGGCTCCACCAGCTATGGTCCCCGTAGCCAACCTTTTTATGATTGACGAAGACTGGAGACATGAAAACCCATTTTTTTATGTGCCTAAAACTTGCCATGTCATCAGTTGACCACTAGTTGACCAAATTTAACCAAAACTTTGACCAACCATATATGGAGAAAATGAGCTATGTTTCTTGAGTTTCATATACCATAGAAAATCTCTCAACAATCCATATGCAATGATGCTAGTTTAGGGAGGATTAGGGACATTCAAAAATGTCCTCCGGATCACACAAATATCTAAAGTGAGTTATCATGCCTCAAAAATATCTGAAACTGAGGTGTCAAAATTTCATGAGTGATTTGACCCAACATAGGGTTAGCCTAGCTCAACCTAGGTTATTTTAGTCTCAACCAAAATTAGAATTTAACTTGACTTCACTAGGGTTATAATTAGTTCTTAGAGCTATAAATACAAGTTTCCACACCATATGCCAATAAGCTTTTATGTGTAAGGTTATTATATAGGAATGCCTTCAATAAGCCATTAAGAGTAGTGTTATAATGCCCATTTTTTGCCAAGTTTCACACCAAGCCAAGCCAATAGAAAAGAAAAGCCACAAGTGACCATTGAAGAAGTGTTACCACCATGGATAAGCATTGACAAAATTCTCTAATGTCATAAATCAAGCATAAACATCCTTACGCCAATAAGTGGACATCAAATTTGATAAAAGAGGTAAAATACTTGCGTTTTTTTAATCTCTATTTTGTGATCTTGATCATTATTTTATGCTCCCCCTAGTTCTTAGGAAAGAATGTTTAGTTCTAGTGTATTTTTATGCATGGTTTTTTTTATCATTTTGACTAACAAAGAACTAATCAACATTTATGTGCTCTTATAACACCTAAGATATAGTTTGTATTCTTTGTTTCATCTTGTATATTCATTTTACATATCTTAGCCATGATACCTTCATAGGCATATATCAATGGAATACTCTACTATGTAACATAACCATTCTTCAACAAAACTCATCATAATTATATCAACATTATGACATTGTATCATCAAACTACATACTCAATTCCTTACAAGATATTTCTTCATAACAAAACACTTCAACACTTGGTTTTACAATACCTATTTAAGGTGTTTTAATTTGAATTTAAATTTAAATTAATCTATAAGTTTTTTTTTTAATTTCTTCTCTATCTCACTAAATTATTCTCTTACTTTTTGCATGTATATGACTCTTAAACAAACTACTTTTAGCATTTTTAAAACACTAATGATTGTTTTATTGTTTTAGATATTTTATTTGTTCTTAAACAAATTTACACTGCTAATAAATATGATGCAAGCTCATGCACTTCACAAAATACTTTTCAATAATTATGGTTATGCATCCATTTTCCTCACTAATTAGACTACAATGAAACCTTCATTTTAATTGCAACGATTTTGACTTCAAAGATTGGAAGCCCCATAATAAGAAGAATCAAAGCTTGGTTCAAAATATCTTACTTCAAAAATATTATTTTAGTTAAATTTTTATTGTATCTGAAAGAGTTTAGAATACTCTCACCTAGGGTCAAATATATAAATCATTACCACAATAAAATCCACTGATGTATTGCTCAAATAATATCTCAATATATTCTACACAAATAGATCATACAATGAGAAATCCTTTGTATCTCTAGAGCTTTCATCAAATAAGATGAATGATCATTGCATATATAGACAATAAAATTCAATCCTAACTAAGAGATCAAGCTAGGTGATCAATCATAACTAAGGGATCAAACTAGAGATCAAACCCAGGACTAAGATATAACTATCCCTAAAGGATAGAAATAACTAGAAATTATTCTCATTATATCTAAGAGATAAATATATAATATTTTATAATATAAAAAATAATTTAAATGAAATATCCACATATAAGTTGGTGGGAGTAACCAAATACATACAAGAACATGAGTTAAGGTAAACAACCTACTCTAACACCCCCAAGTGAAGCTAGGGGCCAAAAAAAGTGGCATATACATGGTATAAGTCCTGGTAAAAAAGTTTAATCAGGTACTCATGTACAATACATCCATGAAGCAATATCTCATAAAGTGGAGAAAGGGAAAAAATCTATGGGACAAAACTCCCCCCAAAAAAGAAAGGAAATGGGTCCCACAACAAGGCCTAATGAGGTACCCATACACAAAAAAGATGCAATGTAAAAATAAGTATCTGTATGGATGCCAATCCATCTTATCATAATACATGGATGATGAGTCACTATAACCTCCAAGTCAAAGTAAGAATGGTGTTGAATACGAAGATCATTAAACATGAACATTACACTCTAAAATACTAGTTAGAATGATGAATCTGAAGAAGCATTACTTGAATACCCTCCCTTAATATTGAATTGTGAGAAGATGGCAATGAAAGTCTCTAAAATATGTACTAAAAATGGTGATAAGTGAGCACAAAGACTGGTAGGGATGATAGACTGGTGTCACTAGACAAAAATTCACCAAGAATACAACTGAGACGTAATAATTCTCATATAGGTTCTAACAAACAAAGTGTTTGAATAAGATACTTGTGTACAAAGGAGAAATATAGAAAACACTCAAAAGGTGTAAAATGTACAAGTGCAGAAAAAAACACGCAACTACTAAACAAGGAGCTCAAACACTAAGGAGCAAAAAATTAGGATCTACACCACACCCCCCCCCAATACTGACTGGGTGGAGTGACACAAAAAATTCTATGTGAGTGGGATAAATTGACTAATTGAATAGTCAAGGGTATTTTTTAAGGATTGTAAAAATATATATGATGTATAACGATAGATGAATCCTCAACCCATTGTCAAACATAACATAGGCAAATAGTTATCAATTTTTAATGTAAAGCATATGAATTTGGTGAATGTTTGATAGTTAAGAAATTATGTGAGGTAAAAAATATAATGTTTTGTGGCAAATATTATTTTTTGTATGACAAGCCATTCATCATTCCTACCATTATTCCAACGTATTTAGAGTGTCTATCCATTTACTTCCTATGATGTCTCCCTGAAATCCTAAAATAATAAAATATGACCAAGTTTGAAACCCTAAAATCCTAAAATAGGCTAAGTCTAAAACCCTAAAACCCTTAAATATGGCTAAGTTTGAAATCTAGTAGGACCGTCCAAAATCTAGAATTTACATTATATATCCTAGAGGTCTGAAACCACTCTCAAACATTCTGAAAGTATAAATATAAAATATAACTTAAAGTATAAAAAAATTATACTTAAATATTTATTTTATATTTATATTGCCTATATAAGCATTATTTTTGCATTCTCAAGCGAAATTATTGGCAGGAAAAACTCCCTGTAACAGTAATTTATGTCAAAAAATACTAGATGGCTTTATAAATGATATCAAATTAGGGTGAATTTGAGTTCATGAAAGCATCTATTTTATGGTGATATATTATAATTTTTTACATTATATGTCATAATTATTGAAAAACACCTTCTATGTTAACTATTTACCTAACCCAAGTTTTGGTCCCTCAAAATTTGCCAAAGGGCAAAAATTTGCCCTTGAAAAATACATTGTTGAACATTGACACATTGACATTATATGCATCAGAATAGCTCCATATCATGCTAGAAGAGACTATAAAACTATCAAAAAATTGGTGTCAAAGATACAGATAAAATATCTCAAGAAGATGGTCTTGGTGGTAATGGAAGACACTGACAACTGAAATAGTAAAGATTGCATAAACTAAGTTAAATACACATGAAGGTAGACTAGGTTGTAAAAGCAAACCCTTCATAGCACCTTATAATTTAGTGTGAGTATAATATATCCCAAAAACACCAAATAAAAATAAAGAAGACATTGTATATACCAGAATAGCTCCAAATAAGGAGACTATCAACCTGTCGAAGAAGTCATCACAAATCATGAGAGTTGTTACAAAAATTAAGGAGCAATATTGGCCAAAAACATAAATGACACATAAAAATATACTCAAACAATTCAAAACACCGATCTCTACTGAAAATGTGTTTGTAAGTGTATAGATAAATGAGCATGAGTTTAATAAAGTGTTTTTGTGAGGAGATCTAACCATCTGTTTGATCGAACCTCACCCTATAGTCTTCACCAAGTAGAAAGTACATGCAAAATGGGATGTCATGCTCAACTAATAATGCATCCATGATAGAATGCAATTAAGAGGTTGAAATCAATGAAGGAAAAATTTTGTTTGCTTGTGAAGGGTTTTGGCCACCTACCAAACTAGGCCTCACCCTCTAACCTTCAACAAACAAGATCTAAAAAAATCTAGGTGGCCGAGCAATAAATAAATACAATATCTCCTTATGTCTCCAAAATATGAAATATTACTTTTAATAAAAATCAATCAAAAAATCATCCAAAGATATTGTTTTATAAAAAAGCAATAAAAAACTCTCCGCAAAGTTTTTTTTAGTGAATAGTACTAGAGTCAATAAAATTACAATAAGTTTTTTAATTAATAATAAAATTCAAATTTTTAAAATGTTTTTAAAATATGCAAAAAAGGCACACAAAACCTAGAAATATTTTTGAGTGATCATTTACAGTTTCCTCACAATTAAAGAAAGAAAAGTCATATTTTTTCTAGAATAATATTATTCAGTAAACTATGATAACATTTACCATTATTAATGAAATTAATTTTTTTTAAATGTTATATAAAGTAGAAAATAAGGCATATAAAACCTAGAAAAAATTTAAGCAATTATTTACAGTTTTCTCACAATCAAAAAAAGAACATACATTTTTAATCTAAAAATAGATTTGTAAAAAATTTACAGATCTTGCCTCTGATATCCAACTTAGATGAAATTTTAGTTTATTATTTTTTTCTTAGATAATATGGATGCATTGTTGAGATTTGATTAACTTCTAAAATCTTCAAATTTTACCTGTAATAATATATATATATATATATATATATATATATATATATATATATATATAAACCTCCAAAAAAACTAGAATTTTTTGCACACCTTTATGATTTTCAAGACCATCTAAAAAGGATGCAAGAGAAGAGAATACTTAGACAAAATAATACCAGATTCTAATCAATGAGAATATAAGGATTTGAGTAATAGATGTTGGAGACCGCTCTAATATCATGAAATATTTTAGTAAACTCTCACCCATGGTCAAATCTATAAACCATTATCATAGTAAAAGTCATTGATGCATTGCTCAAATAATATCTCAAAATATTATACACAAATATATATATATATATATATATATATATATATATATATATATATATATATATATATATATATATATATATATATAAACCTCCAAAAAAACTAGAATTTTTTGCACACCTTTATGATTTTCAAGACCATCTAAAAAGGATGCAAGAGAAGAGAATACTTAGACAAAATAATACCAGATTCTAATCAATGAGAATATAAGGATTTGAGTAATAGATGTTGGAGACCGCTCTAATATCATGAAATATTTTAGTAAACTCTCACCCATGGTCAAATCTATAAACCATTATCATAGTAAAAGTCATTGATGCATTGCTCAAATAATATCTCAAAATATTATACACAAATAGATCATATAATAAAAAATCCTCTATATCTCTAGAGCTTCCATCAAATACAATGAATGAGCCTTGCATATATAGGCAAGGAAGATCAATCTAACTAAGAGATCAAGCTAAGTGATCAATCATAACTAAAAGATCAAGTTAGAGATCAAACCTAGGATTAAGAGATAATTATCCCTAAAGGATAGAAACAACTAGAAATTATCCTCATAATATCTAACAGATAAATATGTAATATTCCATAATATCTAAAATAAGACAAATGAAATATTAACATATAAGTGGGTGGGAATAACTAAATGCCTAGGTGAACATGAGCTAAGGTAAACAACCTACTCTAATAGTATCTTTTATCTCTATGACATGAAATAAAATAAAAAAAGTTAGTTTCAACTTTACTTCTACATATTAAAACTAATACAAATAAATCCCCAAAAATTATTTCACTAAAAAAACATTATCTAAGACAAGTACTTATTGTCAAGTCTTGATCTTATGTTATTTATGCACACACCTACAAATTTTATTTAATATTTGATTTGGGGGGTTTGGGGTGTGTCATTCTTATGTAGTAGTGCAAAACATAAATGACACATGAAGGTCCTAATAGCAAGCTACCATTTGGACCCTCCCCCTTAGGAAACTAATTTAGCATCATGTGGTTCATTGAACCACATATCAAATATTAAAATAATAAGCATAGACTTGATCTTAGCCAAAAGAAAAATAAACATATATTTCATAATTACCCTTCACTCTCACTTTGTACCTGTCCTATACTCCCTTACTCTTTCCTAAATACATGTGGTATAAATGTAAATAACTTGTTTTGTATCATTCAATAAATATATGAGGATGAATATAAAATGTTGTAAATAAAATAGTTAAAACATTATGCTTCAACCTCAATGTTTTTTTGAAGAACACAAGGCAGGTTTATGTTTATTGATATTTCCCACTATGTATTAGAGATCTAAAGTGAAATTCTTTATAATTACCTCATAATGAAAAAATCCTATTTTTTAAACTTATTACTCATTTTTAGAATTAGATTCAATAAGCTCTTTTACAAACATGGAAGCAACAAGATCTTCATTGTCTTTTTTGGTGCCTTTCAATGATTTTGATGAAGCCATTACCTCTTCATCATCATATTTGGTACCTAAAACTGTAAAAAGGTTGGGAGTCAACCCATCTTGAAATTTCCTTTTCATTTGAGGAAGATTTAGGGCCTTTTTCCCCTTTCTTTCCAATTTCTTGAAATTCCTCTAATTAAGGGCATGTCTTCCCTTTCTTGTTAACTTCTTTAAAATCCTCTTTTCTATCTTATTTTTAGACATTACTCTTACAAGGCAATCTTGAGCCAATTTCCCATGGGTATGGCACATCAAACATGTGAAGGGAAGACTTTCATACAAAATTACTTACTCAAACATGTCTCCTTCTAGAGATTTGAACCACACCTTTTTAGAAAAGGTTTTACTCACATCCATTTGAACACAAATCTTAGCATAAACAATATGTGTTTACAAGTTTGAGTAGAAATACACAACATTTCTGTAATAAAGTTATGAATCTGATTAAGAATAGAGTTTACCAACAACTTTAAGAGGAGGTTAAATAGCCTTAACCAAACTGGTGTAAATTTTGTATCTTCTTATGTGAAATCAAAATTAGGGTTCCATGGTGTCATGAATAGACCTGATCTACCAAATACTCAAGGCCCCTATTTGAATACTTAATCTTAGTCTTCTTTAGAAGTGAAGATGAAAATGAATAAGCCT